>SJYA01001089.1:4004328-4230475 GCA_006410615.1 Neotragus moschatus
TTTTTTTACCTACTTTTATTCCAGACTAAGAGAGCTCACTGTATGATGACATTAATTTACCAATTGCTTTATTTTCTAATTTGTGATATTGGAAATTTTCCTGAGTTTGTTTAGGAGGTCTGCATCTATATTTATGTATCAAATAAGACTATAAGTATCATTTCTCACATTATTTTTCTAGTATTGATAATCAAGGTTATATTAGCCCCACAGAATGAGATGCAGAGTATTCAGTGTTTTTCAGAAAAACATTATTGATATAAGCATGGAAAATTTGGGAGATATATGCTTTAAAATCTGGTCTTTCTTTGTAGAAAATATGTTAAAATATGACTTCAAAAACTTTAATAAATATAGCAATATTATCAGACTCTCAAATTCATCTGAAGACACATTGGATGTTATCTAACAAGTTAGATGTTGTTATAACTATCTTACCAAATATATCACCATAAACTTTGATAGTATTTTTTATTAGCCTTATAATGCCTGGTACACTGTAGTTCAGTTCAGTTTATTCTTTCAGTTCAGTTGCTCAGTCGTGTCCAATTCTTTGCAACCCCATGAACCACAGCACGGCAGGCCTCCCTGTCCATCACCAGCTCGCAGAATCCACCCAAACCCATGTCCATCGAGTCGGTGATGCCATCCAACCATCTCATCCTCTGTTGTCCTCTGTTCCTCCTGCCCTCAATCTTTCCCAGCATCAGGGTCTTTTCAAATGAGTCAGCTCTTTGCATCACGTGGCCAAAGTAACTGGAGTTTCAGGTTCAACATCGGTCCTTCCAATGAACACCCAGGACTGATCTCCTTTAGGATGGACTGGTTGGATCTCCTTGCAGTCCAAGGGATTCTCAAGAGTCTTCTCCACCACAGTTCAAAAGAATCAATTCTTTGGTGCTCAGCTTTCTTTATAGTCCTACTCTCACATCTACACATGACCACTGGAAAAACCATGGCCTTGATTAGACAGACCTTTGTTGGCAAAGTAATGTCTCTGCTTTTGAATACAGTGTCTAGGTTGGTTGACTTTGGAGCCCAGAAAAATAAAGTCAGCCACTGTTTCCAATGTTTCCCCATCTATTTGCCATGAGGTGATGCAACTGGATGCCATGATCTTAGTTTTCTGAATGTGGAGTTTAAGCCAACTTTTTCACTCTCCTCTTTCACTTTCATCAAGAGGCTCTTTAGTTCTTCTTCACTTTCTGCTCTAAGGGTGGTGTCATCTGCATATCTGAGGTGACTGATATTTCAGTTTTAGTTTTTTAGTTGCTCAGTATATCTAACTCTTAGTGAACCCATGAACTGCAGCATGCCAGGCTTCCTTGTCATCACCAACTCCCAGAGCTTACTCAAATTCATGTCCATAGAGTCAGTGATGCCATCCAACCATCTCATCCTCTATCGTCCCCTTCTCCTCCTGCCATCAATCTTTCTCAACATCAGGGTCTTTTCAAAAGAGTCAGCCCTTTGCCTCAGGTGACTGAAGTATTGGAGTTTCAGCTTCAATATTAGTCCTTCCAATGAATATTCAGCAATGATTTTCTTTAGGAAGGACGGGTTGGGTCTCCTTTCAGTCCAAGGGAAGCTCAAGAATCTTATCCAACACCACAATTCAAAAGCATCAAATCTTCAGGGTTTAGCTTTCTATATAGTCCAAATCTCACATCTCTATATGACTACTGGAAAAACCATAGCTTTGACTAGACAGACATTTGTTTGCAAAGTAATGTTCTGCTTTTTAATATGCTGTCTAGGTTGGCCATAGCATTTCTTCCAAGGAGCAAGTGTCTTTTAATTTCATGGCTGCAGTCACCATCTGCAGTGACTTTGAAGTCCTTGAAAATAAGGTGTGTGATTGTTTCCTTTGTTTCTCCATCTATTTGACGTGAAGTGATGGGACTGGATGCCATAATCTTAGTTTTCTGAATGTTGTTTAAAACCAACTTTTTCACTCTCCTCTTTCACTTTCATCAAGAGGCTCTTTAGTTCTTCTTCACTTTCTGCCATAAGGATGGTGTCATCTGCCTATCTGAGGTTATTGATATTTCTCCCGACAGTCTTGATTCCAGCTTATGCTTCATCCAGCCCAGCATTTCTCATGATGTACTCTGCATATAAGTTAAATAAGTGGGGTGACAATATACAGCCTTAACATGCTCCTTTCCCAATTTGGAACAAGTCTCTTGTTCCATGTCCAGTTCTAACTGTTGCTTCTTCACCTGTGGACAGATTTCTCTGCCTCTCAGGCAGCAGGTAAGGTGGTGTGGTATTCCCATCTCTTTAAGATATTTTCACAGTTTTTTTGTGATCCACATAGTCAAAGGCTCTGATGTAGTCAATAAAGCAGAAGTAGATGTTTTTCTGGAATTCTTTTGCTTTTCTGATGATCCAACAGATGTTGGCAATTTGATCTCTGACGACTTTTATAAATCCAGCTTGAACATCTGGAAGTTCACTGTTCATGTACTGTTGAAGCCTAGCTTGGAGAATTTTTAACATTATTTTACTAGTGTGTGAGATGAGTACAATTGTGCAGTAGTTTGAATATTTTTGTCATTGCTTTTCTTTGGAATTGGAATGAAAACTGACCTTTTCCAGTCCTGTGGCCACTGCTGTGTTTTCCTAATTTGCTGGCATATTGATTGCAGCACTTTCACAGCATCATCTTTAAGGATTTGAAATAGCTCAACTGAATTCTGCCATCTCCACTAGCTTTGTTCATAATGATGCTTACTAAAGCTCACTTGACTTTACATTCCAGTATGTCTGGGTCTAGGTGAGTGATCACACCATTGTGATTCTGGGTCCTAAAGATCTTTTTTTGTATAGTTCTTCTGTGTATTCTTGCTACCTTTTTTTAGTATCTTCTGCTTCTGTTAGGTCCGTACCATTTCTGTCCTTTATTGAGCCCATCTTTGCATGAAATATTTCCTTGGTATCTTTAATTTTCTTGAAGAGATCTCTAGACTTTCCCATTCTATTGTTTTCCTCTATTTCTTTGCACTAATCACTGAGGGAGGCTTACTTATCTCTCTTTGATGTTCTTTGGAACTCTGCATTCAAATGGACATATATTTCCTTTTCTCCTTTGCCTTTTGATTCTTATTTTCTCAGCTATTTGTAATGCCTCCTCAGACAGCCATTTTGCCTTTTTGCATTTCTTTTCCTTGGGAATTGTCTTGATCGCTACCTCTTGTACATTATCACAAACCTATGTCTATAGTTCTTCAGGACCTCTATCAGAATCCCTTGAATCTATTTGTCACTTCCACTGCATAATCTTAAAGGATTTGATTTAGTGGTCTTCCCTACTTTCATCAATTTAAGACTGAATTTGGCAATAAGGAATTCATGATCTGAGCCATAGTCAGCTCACGGTCTTGTGTTTTCTGACTGTGTTGACCATCTTTGGCTACAAGGACTATAATCAATTTGATTTTGGTATTGACCATATGCTGATGTCCATGTGTAGAGTTTCCTCTTGTGTTGTCTGAAGAGGGTGTTTGTTATGACCAGTGTGTTCTCTTGGCACATCTCTGTTAGCCTTTTACTTGCTTCGTTTTGTACTCCAAGGCTAAATTTACCTGTTACTCCAAGTATCCCTTGACTTCCTACTTTTGCATTCCAGTCCCCTATAATGAAAAGGACATTTTTTTTTTTTTTTTTTTTTTGGTGTTAGTCTTAGAAGTTCTTACAGGTCTTCATAGAACCACTCAATTTTAGCTTCTTCAGCATTGTTGACTGGAGCATAGATCTGGATTACTGTGATATTGGATGTTCATCTTGGAAACAAATAGAGATCATCCTGTTGTTTTAGAGATTGTATCCAAGTACTGCATTTTGGACTCTTTTGTTTACTATGAATGTGGCAGGCCACTGCTGACACAGACTGTCAGAGGAGACACTCAAACACAGTTCTGGCTCAATCTCTGTGGGGTCTCTGGATCCTGGTGTGCACAAGGCTTTTTTGAGCCCTCTGAGTGTCTCTGGCGGGTAAGGGGTTTCATTCTAAACATGATTTTGCCCCTCCTACTGTCTTGCTGGGGCTTTTCTTTTGCCCTTGGACATGGAGTATCTTTTTTTGGTGAGATCCAACATTCTCTAGTCAATGCTTGTTCAGCAGCAAGTTGTAGTTTTGGAGATCTCTCAGGAGAAAATGAGCGCACATACTTCTGCTCTGCCATTTCCCAGGTTAGGCCACACTATAGTTAAGATGTCCTTTTTATGTATAATGTTACTGACTTGTAAATTCTTTTTTCTTTTTCCTGGTTGGTATTTTAGAGGTTTGTCCACTGTTTTCATTCTTGCCACCCAAAATCAACTTTTGTCTTGATTACTTATTTTGTGCTACTTAAATTTCATATTTTATTGGTCTCTTATTTTATTCTTTATTAGTTTTCTCTACAACTTTTGTATTTATTATATTTATTTTCTGCTACCATCACTATCCATTCTGTTCCACCATCCACAGACTTGAAATTAATCTTTGACTCCTCCTCATGACCTACCCATATGCATATTTTACCTTATAAATGTCTCTCCAATCTGTGCTCTGCTCTCTTGTATTCCAAAAGGGCCTTTATAAATACTAATTCTTCACACTGACTTCTCCTTTCCCCTTCACTCCATTAGCTTCTCTTCAACCAGTAAAGATTCCCAAATAAAAGAAGTAAATTAAAAAAAAAAAAGATTGCCCTGGAATCTAAATCATTTCTTCAAGTATTTATCATACTTGTAATTTCTCATTATTTTTTGAATTATTTGATCAATACTCTCACTAGACTTAAATCTTCAGGGGAATGGAAACCCAGTCTGTCTTGTTCACCATTTATAATACTAGAATTTGGTAATTAATCATTTTATTTTAAATGAATAAATAAATCAAAACATAGGCAAATGAATTTGACTACTGGATAAAAATACAGAGACTCAAACTGGCTCTATAAAATACATTTTAATTCAAATAAATGATGAAAAATGCTGTATTCAGGAAGTAGTTTATCAGTCAGTTGGCAGAAATATTGACAGAGAATATTGCAGAACCAAATGATGATTACATGGGTTTGTCTTATGATTACTTTAATTTGAATATATTAGGATAAGCATTAAGCAAAATAATAATAATAAGCAACTAAAAATGGAATAGAAACATTTGCAGATTTAGGAGTGGTTTAATTTATTCCTCTCACAGTATTTGATATGGTGTGTATTTTTCATTTATTGAGAAAGTAATTACACCCACTATAAATATATTATATATATGCTGACTGAAGTGTGTAATCCTTTTGTGCAGCCTATTAATTTAAAAAGTTATTTCATTTTCTTTCTGATTCTAATCATTGGTAGATAATAGAGGATAAACTCTAATCATTGGTAAATAATAGAAGATAAACTATTGGCGTGGCTTGTATGGTTTTGCTGTGCATTCTCAAAAAATGTTACCATCAGAAACATCAAAAGTGATACATCTATAGAAGTAGACACACTCTACTGATGAAACAGTAGAGGGTATTTTGTTTTACTATTATTAATATAAGACTCATTCTTAAATCATTTTTAAGGTAATTGAGAAATGAAATCAAAGTCAGGGGAGCAATGGACAATGTTTAGGAAATCTCAGGAAGATTGTTTTGATTTCCTGACTTATCTCTAAAACTCTCACAGGATCATGATGCAAGTGAAATAAACTTCTGTACTTTAAAATGTTGTGAATAAAATTGTTAGGTTACTTCTCAAAAAAAATCAATAAACCCTTTTAATAATGTGGGTCTAGCTATTACCACACTAGTATTTGAAAAAAAAAAAAAGTTACCTAAGGGAATTTTTTATTTTTTCCTTTTCTTTTTTTCTATTCTAAACACTTTTGAAATAAAACATACTGGCTCTTCAAAGATCATAAAGCATTCCCTCCATGTCTCATGCCTGTTTCTAGAACTAGGGAAATTAAAACAGGCCAACACAGTAGTACAATTTATTTATGAAAAAAAGTGAAGATTGTATTTCATATAACCAGATTACATGCAAATTGTAAGCCAATTGGCTTACTGAATAACCCATGACTTCTCTTTTTTAACAGCAGAGAATGTGACTTTATTTTGTGAACATAATTCAAGTTTTCTTTCTTAAGTAGAAATTGCTTACTCTTTCAACATAGAAATTATCATTGTATTTCAGGTCCTAAGTCATGGATGAATAATGGTATCTCTATAATTCCATTTAATGAAACCGTTTACTTTCTTTAAGTCCATGCTGCAATTGATAATTCCATAAAACTAATTCCATGGGCCACTGACTTCATTGAAAATATGATCTAGAGAGAGTGAGACTTATAAACAATTAGAAAAGATTCTGTTTTAAAGAATGGATAAGGGCTCTCAATAAAAGGTAAATGTTGTGAAGACAGAATTGGAAGCCACATTGTGGAAAAGTTTCATAACTGATTGATTCAAAGAGAAAATTAAGATGAGGAAGTGTAAAGATATTCTAGTTTTTTTTCTTTTTCACTTTAAATCTAAATTAGATCTTTTCTTTTTTTTTTTTATTACTACATCAACATCTTGAGGATAATTAAAACTAGACACCAACATGTACTTTTCAATGGTTTTAATATTTTACTATTTTGTTAGACTGTAAACTCAGTGAGAAAATAGATCAGGAAATTACAGTTCCTGCTATAAGCTTGATTCTCACACATTTTTGACAAACAAGTATTGAAAAAAGAAAGACGCTCAAGTATCTAATATTTAACAGAAGATTACTGATTAAAAGCTCTAACCAACACAAGTATATAATTGTGCTTTATAATTTTTGGTTCATTTATTCCCATGTGTTGTATTATTAGTTACATAGCATGTAGATCAATGAATTATAAATTATAGGAATATAGATGCCTTTTATGAAGGAAACTAATGACAACAACAACAAAACTCATGACTTCAGTCTTGATTACCATTTTTTCAAGAAATTACCTCTTCTGATGCAATGATGATAAAAAGCAAATTCCATCATACTAAGTCTAATAATAGTAATTTACCTTTTGGAGTATTGCTATGGTTCTGGCATCAGTTCAGTTCAGTTCAGTCACTCAGTCGTGTCTGACTCTCTGCGACCCCATGAACTGCATCATGCCAGGGCTCCCCGTCCATCACCTACCCCTGGAGTCCACCCAAACCCATGTCCATTGAGTCGGTGATGCCATCCAACCATTTCATCCTCTGTCATTCCATTCTCCTCCTTCTCTCAATCTTCCCCAACATCAGAGTTTTTTTCCAATGAGTCAGCTCTTCTCATCAGGGGGCCAAAGTATCAGAGTTTCAACTTCAACATGAGTCCTTCCAGTGAACACCCAGCACCTTTAGGATGAACTAATTGGATCTCCTTGCAGTCCAAGGGACTCTCAAGAGTCTTCTCCAACACCACAGTTCAAAAGGATCAGTTCTTCAGAGCTCAGCTTTCTTTATAGTCCAACTCTCACATCTATACATGACCACTGGCATAGCTCTAAGAATTTTACATCAATCAGTTGAATACTCACACAACTGTAATAACTTGGTAATATGATTCTTGGTTTACAGATGAGAAAACTGAAATATAGATGACTTAATTAAATTATCTATAGTCACCAGCTATTCAGTGATTGAACTAAGATTTGAACCCACAATGATGGATTCCAAAGTCTGTACTTTACATTATTATATCATATAATTTTACAATTAAAGTAATGGTAACTATAATGATGATCACGATGACAATAGTTATAAGTAAATAACACTTATTTGTCATTTATTTTCTTTAAACTATAATGTAAAATACACCTTTTTTGCATATTTTGTCAATGAAAACACAAAAACCTTAAAATAGTGTTAATCTTATTATCCTCACTTTACTAATGAAGAAGCTAAAGTGTAGTGTGCTCACATTTACACATATAGTAATGCCAAAAGTCAAAAGGTTAATTTCATTTGAGTTAATGCTAACATAATTTTAAGCTGGTAAAATATGCTCCTCAGATATTGAAATAATTCTTAAAACTGCACAAAAATATTGCACCTTATCCTGAAGTCAAGTGCTAACTTAATACCAAATAAATCTACCTTGATAAAGGTATAGCTTGATATCAATGACAAAATCATATCCTTTTTAAAAGGAATGCAGGCTACATGTTATGAGAATAAGTATTCTACTTTCTAGTTCTTTTCAATGTCTTATACTCTAACACTCACATACTTGCACACACACATAAACCTGGTGAGTGCATCTCTAAATAGTTATCATGTATGTGAAACATAATTTAATTTTCTATTCATTTCCTCTAAAAACAATTCATTTACTTATATTTATATATTTTAATTTGTTTTGATGGAGTAAGAAAAGCTTAATGAAAATGTAGATTTAAAAAATAAAAAGACAGGACATAAAACCAAAGAAGCAAAATTGTAAAAGATATTAAAAGTTTTCTCATTTTAACATCTCTGATATTTCAGTCACTCTACATCTCCATCAGTTTTTTTGCAAGTCACTCTATTCTATTTTCAGAAGGTTGTAATTGTCACAAATGTCTTCCATATTAAAAATTTAAATCTTGATTTCTTAGTTTGTACATTTTATATAATTCTTCCCTTTGGGATAATATAAAACTAGATTGTTCCTTCTTCTATAACTATCATCTTGTTAGGTAGTTAGAATAGGAAACAGGTGTCCAGAATGGTGGTGGCTAAAAGACAAGGAAGGGAAAAGCCCTTGAAAATAGAACAAAGGAAGCTCCAAAGACTGGAGTGAGGACCTCAGGTAGAAAAAACATCACTCCTAGCTAGCCCAATTTACATAGGGCAGGCCCAGGGGGAGGGGAAAAAAACACAAAATGAGGAGCTAAAGGGCTAGGGGTCTCTCTCTCTCCTCCCACCCCCCGACCCCCACACGCTGGCACCCTTCGCCACTCTCTTCTCTTCACATATTTAGGTCAGCATACTCTCATGCCTCAAGTGAGGATGGATTTTCCTGCTATTTTCTAAATAAAATAGAGCTGTAACATGGAACTGTAACACTGATCTGTCTAAGAGCTATAACATGGTCTGTTCGAAACCTGAGAGCTATAAGATGGTTTGTCCAAGAACTATGATACGCTGAAGTCTCTAAGGTCTGTGGTTTCAAATTTTGGTTGAGATGAGACAGAACTGAGGAGAATACACTCTGCTGACAATCTTAAAACTAATATTTTCCTCTTGAAAGAATCACTCCCAGTTTTTTAGCTATGAATTTGAGCCCTCGGTTTTACTTCTCCTTTCTATATGGAGATTCTGTGACTTTACTTTTCTGGTCCCAGAATTTAAATTCTACACTGCAATCATACCTTCGATTACAAATATGTTTGAACAGATGAATAATATCACTGACCAACAAGAAATAACAAATAGGAAAGAGCAGATGATAGAGCTCTGAATTGTGCCATGAAACTAGTGTCCCGAGTGTCATTGTAGAATGTGTGTGTCTGCTATTCATCATAGTTCCTCAATTATATGGGTCACTTTTTCTTTAATCCAGGGTGACTGACTTGACCAAACTGAGAAGGCAACATCGTGAGAGCTGGAAATCTGGGTCTCAATTTCATTCCTGTGCTTTGAAGTCCTAACTAGAGCTCAGCTGAGCTGCAAAGAATTGAACTCAGCTGCCAGGTATGGGACTAACCGATTAAGACAAGTCAGAATGAGAGAGCAGTCAAATTTTTAATTGCTTCCTGAAATAATGTAAGGAAGAGGCTAAACTGAAAAAGGCTTGGACTTTTTCTTTTTCCTTGAAGGCTGAGGGCCAGATGGATCAACGCAGATCTAAGGGGTAACCTCACTGCTGGAGCCCTAACCAAAAGTTTCTTATAGTTTTGTGGACCTGGAGTTCAAGCAAGTGGTGGAGGTGGAAGGGACACAGAGGAGACAGACAAAAGTGTTAAGTACTGAGTCAAAGTGGAAACATGTCTTCAAAGTTTATTTTTCCTGTCTTGCTTTAAATAGAGGTCTTGCCAAAGATCTTGGCTTCTGCCTTTAGATAAAGAGGCCTCTGAATGGAGGCACCAAGGCTAGTAATGCAGATAAATTCAAGAGTATGGTGGGGCCTGTGCATTTGACTGCAACTCACTTCAAAAGCTACAAAGTACTGGTTGTAACCCAAGTCTGGAGCTTGAAGGACACCTTTTCCCCCAGGCTCATCAGGCAATGTCTTTATAATTGCCTATGATGGGGACTAAAAAAAACCACATGCAGATTTTTGGCAGGGTTATGTAAACAAGACTAAGATAGCCCACAAAAAGGAAGAGAAACATTATGGTGAACAAATATGAACCATCCTCCAGCCAAACTGGCTGCAGGCTAAACTGATGCTTGAGTGAGTGCAACTGAACTCAGCTGAGCTTGACACAGGTAAGCACCTCCCACCTAAGCTAACTTCAATTTATCAACCCAGGAAAGGATAAATTACATAAAGTTTTTGGTTTGCTGTGGTTTGCTTTGTTACACACACGTGAAAGTAAAGTGACACAGACAATCGAAAATCTTAAAATATAATCAACTAATTTATTTACAACCACCTAATCATATTGTTATCCAGGGTATATTTCCTTGGTTTTATATTTCCAAAGCTAACTTAAAATCAGTGTTCCATGGCTTTCATATATTTGTCCCTTAAATTTCTGTGGTTTTTACTAACTTCAACATCACTTTAGATACCTTAATTTTTTGTTGTTGTTGTTGTTTGNGCCAAACTGGCTGCAGGCTAAACTGATGCTTGAGTGAGTGCAACTGAACTCAGCTGAGCTTGACACAGGTAAGCACCTCCCACCTAAGCTAACTTCAATTTATCAACCCAGGAAAGGATAAATTACATAAAGTTTTTGGTTTGCTGTGGTTTGCTTTGTTACACACACGTGAAAGTAAAGTGACACAGACAATCGAAAATCTTAAAATATAATCAACTAATTTATTTACAACCACCTAATCATATTGTTATCCAGGGTATATTTCCTTGGTTTTATATTTCCAAAGCTAACTTAAAATCAGTGTTCCATGGCTTTCATATATTTGTCCCTTAAATTTCTGTGGTTTTTACTAACTTCAACATCACTTTAGATACCTTAATTTTTTGTTGTTGTTGTTGTTTGCTTCTCATATTTAACTTCTGCAACTTTTCCCAGCATTCATCTTTTCCACCACATCTTCCCTCCATGTCTCAGGGAAAGAGATAAGTTAAATAGAAAAACATTATACAATATATATTTCCAACATTATAGCATATGAGTCCAAACTTGTAAGTAAATAAATATTTTACACATTTGCATATCAAGGAATTTCAAAGATGAAAATGTAGAGAAAAAGCAATTTAGTTCCTCTAAAAAAAAAAAAAAAAAGTTCTCTGTCTTAGAATAAGAAAGCGAAAGTGAAGTCGCTCAGTCATGTCCAACTGTTTGTGACCCCATGGACTGTAGCCTACCAGGATCCTCCATCCATTGGATTTTCCAGACAAGAATACTGGAGTGGGTTGCCATTTCCTTCTCCAGGAGATCTTCCCAACCTAGAGATTGAACCCAGGTCTCCCTCGTTGTAGGCAGATGCTTTACCGTCTGAGCCACCAGGGAAGTACTGAGGTCCAAAAAGAAAAGAAAAATGGCAAGCATATAACTTAAACCTTGGTCTTGTGAACCTGATATATCAGCAATCTTTCAAAACATGATTCTGATGGTAGTGCATTTTGTGGGACAGATTGTCCAGTGTCCCACATGTTATTGGGCAAGAGAGAGCCATGAAAGAAATGAGATGGAATTCAGTAAAAATGAAAATATCATGTGTGCATGCTAAGTTGCTTCAGTTATGTCTGACTCTTTGCAACCCCGTGGACTGTAGCTTGCCATGGACTACAGGCTATGGACCGGCTATGGACTACAGGCTATGGGCAGAGGACAGCCTCCTCTGTCCATGGGATTCTCCAGGAAAGAATACTGGAATGGGTTGCTGTGCCCTCCTCCAGGAGATCTTCTGGACCCAGGGATCAAATCTGCATCTCTTACATCTCCTGCATTGACAGGCAGGTTCTTTACCACTAAGGCCACCTGGGAAGTCCTATACATGCAGTAATATTTACAGATTGTCTAGGCTTAATCCCTGTTTCAGTACTCAATTTCAGCAAAATCATAGGTCAATTTTTTATCTTCCTTCACTTTATTTTCATTTGTAAAGTGGAAGTGGTATTAGAACCAGATGGTTGCTATAATGATAAAATGTGATGATACATTCAGAGAAGTGATGCTAAAAGAAATGTTGTATCTGTATTTCATGTTTCTATTTGTGTTGTCCTCATTGGCTGTAGGTTCTTGATGGCAGGGACTCCTCTGTTCAACTTGAAATCCCTAGGGTTCTGTCAGATGCTGCATGCTTCTTAAATCTTTATGGAAGGAAGTAAAGAGAGGGGGAAAAAAGGAGAGAGTGATGAAAAATAGCAAGGGAAGGGATGGAAGGAATTGAAGAACAAAGGGGAAAGAGAGGGAGAAAAGAACAGAAAAAAGAGTTGTGATTCCAGAATGACTCTGAGAAATATCAGCATGTTTATTCAAGTTCTTAATGCTTGCGTTAGTAAAGATTGTAAACCACTAATGAAATCATTGAAGATAAAGAGAAAGAACCCCATATATTGGTAGATTCCTGTAATCTTTGTTAAATAATTTGGCATTATCAATGGGAGAACGGAAGAGTAGTCATCAACCTCCTAGCTCTTTGGTTTGGAACTAGGATATAAAGCAGTGTATATTGGATCAATTTGCAAGAGCAGTGGGTAGGTCAGGAGGAAATACACCTATCATTCCTCCCAAGATTCTTACTTTACTTGCCCAATTTACATCCCACACCCAATTATTATACTTCCTTTTGCCTACACAACAGTTCTCAATTTTGACAGGGATCATTTCACTAATTTTTTAAATCAATCAAACTTTGGTTTGGAGAGTCTATCTTTTTAATAATTTATGCTATTTTTCATTGTTTTCCTTATCTTTCTTTCAAAATAATTTCCTGTTATTTTACTACCATCTTGCAATGGATGATTAGATAATTTGTTATTTTCTTCCTTTTAAAAAAATATATATGTATTTGAAGGTAAATATCTTTTCTCTTCATGACCCTAATGCTTTTCCAAAATTATACTTTTATTATATTTCAGCTCAAAATACTTCTAACTTCAGCTATGACTAAGAATTCAGTATAATTATAAACTGTTTGACTCATGGGTTATTTAGCAATGTATTACTTAATTTCCAAGCATTTACAAATACTTTTCAAATTATATATTTATTATTGGGCTTTTTGGCTAAATATTCTAATGTCAGAGATCATAGCCTAATGGTTTCTGTTTTCTTAAAAATTGTTTGAAACGTGCTTTATGAGTCAGCATGAATGAATCTTTTAAATATTCTATATGCATTTTGGAATACTATTTTTGCCTTTTATTGGACACAATAATTCAATTCTTCTTTCCAATCTAATAAGAAGTATATTATTGTAATTATCCTATTATTCACATTTTACAGGAGAGAAAATTGAGACAAAAAGATTAAATAACTTATCCAAATTCACATAGTTTATAAATGGTGAAGCTCCTAGATATTAAGTCCAGAGTATGATCTCTTAAACCTAAGCTATGTTCTTTTTTGTTATGTATTATAAGAATGAAGAACAGATATATGAAAACTTTTAAGTTAGGTTATATGAAGACTCAGTGGTGAAATGATATCTAATCAGGAGATATGAGAATTAAACGTTTCCCCTCTGTGTGACACCAAGGGGTATATTAGCAGTAAAAAGTGAGATTGCAAAGAAATAAAAAGGGATAACACTAAAATGAACCTCCAACATATAGAGTTATCCAGTAAAAACTGACTTCATTAAGAATCATAAGACTCTCTTAACCTGACACATCCAAATGAACTGAAGATCCATTAAGTACAGTGAATACTTAGAGAGTAATTGAGCTTATACATCATATATATTTTAGCCACTATCAATAAATAACATCTCCTATAGTTAGGAGATTCAGTGAGTGTGAAAACTGGTACTATGAATTAGCTAATGTTTCATATTCTTACTGGTCCCTTACATTGCCCCTGAAATATTAGTTTTCCTAGAGAAATAACACTTGAGTTGGTAGCATTATGGTAGGTCATCAAACATTGCATTTTTGTCAGATGTTAAGTACAAGAAATATTGTGCTTATGTGTTCTGCCTTTTAGTCAATAATGAAAGCCATAAAAATGATTAACTCTTAGGAAAAATAGAGTCCTTGAAGAAAAATGAAAACAATATATATCTAAGAAAAGAGCAAGCTGAAGAGAAGCATTAAATATTAAAGTATAAAACAGAAACTCATAAAGAAGTACTAAAATAATGTCTTATTTTATCTATTCCATCCTCTGAGTCATAGGTAAATCAGATTTGTAACTAGATTTATAAATAAGGGCTTAATGTCTAAAAAGCTTGGTAAATACCTGACAAGGGACATATTTGAGGTGAATTATCAGGTACCCCAGTAACTAATACCAAAAGAAGATTAAGAACTTACAGGAAAACCAAAGTAACATGCTTTACAAAAATGAGAAAACTGTCTGTAACAAGCAGCTCTTAACTCTATAAGGAACTCTATTAACTTCCCAGCATTGTCTTAGAAGGGGTGAGGAGAAATTTCTTCCATGTTTGTGTCTTGGAGGGCAGGATGGTTGTGGTGACTGAGACTCAGAAGTCTGTTAAAATTTGTTCAGACTTGAGATATCATTGGAGGTACAGAGTTAATTAATCCACATATCCTCTGCTATTTACCATGCTTACTCGGCAGACATCTGATCAATTATACCATCTCTGTTGATCAGGAGTTACCTGGGATCATAGACACAATTGTCAGTATTGGAGTCAGCCATAAGATTCATTGTCTTACAGAGGAGTAGGTGATTGCCAACTAGAAATGCCAAATTGTAGCCAAAAACATGGCAAGATATAAAAGCACACATGGCCCTCTGACTATCTAGCTGTGTAAGCTGGACTTAGTCATTTTACTAAGACCAAATTAAAAACAAACAAACAGACAGACAGACTCATTTTTGGTAGCTGAAAATTCAAAGATCATGTGTCGGGTTGAGCTAGAGTTATCCTGTACTAAAACTGGGTTTCTGTAACTAATGTCAAAAGCATAATCTTGCATGTCTAAGTGGTCTTTCTTTTTATATATTTACAACTTTAAACTTTGTGACCCAAATGGAAACAGAGCAGTAACTGAATATGAAAAATTATATTGTTATACTTTTTACCTTTTCATTTACTATTTTTTTTNATTGGATCAATTTGCAAGAGCAGTGGGTAGGTCAGGAGGAAATACACCTATCATTCCTCCCAAGATTCTTACTTTACTTGCCCAATTTACATCCCACACCCAATCATTATACTTCCTTTTGCCTACACAACAGTTCTCAATTTTGACAGGGATCATTTCACTAATTTTTTAAACCAATCAAACTTTGGTTTGGAGAGTCTATCTTTTTAATAATTTATGCTATTTTTCATTGTTTTCCTTATCTTTCTTTCAAAATAATTTCCTGTTATTTTACTACCATCTTGCAATGGATGATTAGATAATTTGTTATTTTCTTCCTTTTAAAAAAATATATATGTATTTGAAGGTAAATATCTTTTCTCTTCATGACCCTAATGCTTTTCCAAAATTATACTTTTATTATATTTCAGCTCAAAATACTTCTAACTTCAGCTATGACTAAGAATTCAGTATAATTATAAACTGTTTGACTCATGGGTTATTTAGCAATGTATTACTTAATTTCCAAGCATTTACAAATACTTTTTAAATTATATATTTATTATTGGGCTTTTTGGCTAAATATTCTAATGTCAGAGATCATAGCCTAATGGTTTCTGTTTTCTTAAAAATTGTTTGAAACGTGCTTTATGAGTCAGCATGAATGAATCTTTTAAATATTCTATATGCATTTTGGAATACTATTTTTGCCTTTTATTGGACACAATAATTCAATTCTTCTTTCCAATCTAATAAGAAGTATATTATTGTAATTATCCTATTATTCACATTTTACAGGAGAGAAAATTGAGACAAAAAGATTAAATAACTTATCCAAATTCACATAGTTTATAAATGGTGAAGCTCCTAGATATTAAGTCCAGAGTATGATCTCTTAAACCTAAGCTATGTTCTTTTTTGTTATGTATTATAAGAATGAAGAACAGATATATGAAAACTTTTAAGTTAGGTTATATGAAGACTCAGTGGTGAAATGATATCTAATCAGGAGATATGAGAATTAAACTTTTCCCCTCTGTGTGACACCAAGGGGTATATTAGCAGTAAAAAGTGAGATTGCAAAGAAATAAAAAGGGATAACACTAAAATGAACCTCCAACATATAGAGTTATCCAGTAAAAACTGACTTCATTAAGAATCATAAGACTCTCTTAACCTGACACATCCAAATGAACTGAAGATCCATTAAGTACAGTGAATACTTAGAGAGTAATTGAGCTTATACATCATATATATTTTAGCCACTATCAATAAATAACATCTCCTATAGTTAGGAGATTCAGTGAGTGTGAAAACTGGTACTATGAATTAGCTAATGTTTCATATTCTTACTGGTCCCTTACATTGCCCCTGAAATATTAGTTTTCCTAGAGAAATAACACTTGAGTTGGTAGCATTATGGTAGGTCATCAAACATTGCATTTTTGTCAGATGTTAAGTACAAGAAATATTGTGCTTATGTGTTCTGCCTTTTAGTCAATAATGAAAGCCATAAAAATGATTAACTCTTAGGAAAAATAGAGTCCTTGAAGAAAAATGAAAACAATATATATCTAAGAAAAGAGAAAGCTGAAGAGAAGCATAAAATATTAAAGTATAAAACAGAAACTCATAAAGAAGTACTAAAATAATGTCTTATTTTATCTATTCCATCCCCTGAGTCATAGGTAAATCAGATTTGTAACTAGATTTATAAATAAGGGCTTAATGTCTAAAAAGCTTGGTAAATACCTGACAAGGGACATATTTGAGGTGAATTATCAGGTACCCCAGTAACTAATACCAAAAGAAGATTAAGAACTTACAGGAAAACCAAAGTAACATGCTTTACAAAAATGAGAAAACTGTCTGTAACAAGCAGCTCTTAACTCTATAAGGAACTCTATTAACTTCCCAGCATTGTCTTAGAAGGGGTGAGGAGAAATTTCTTCCATGTTTGTGTCTTGGAGGGCAGGATGGTTGTGGTGACTGAGACTCAGAAGTCTGTTAAAATTTGTTCAGACTTGAGATATCATTGGAGGTACAGAGTTAATTAATCCACATATCCTCTGCTATTTACCATGCTTACTCGGCAGACATCTGATCAATTATACCATCTCTGTTGATCAGGAGTTACCTGGGATCATAGACACAATTGTCAGTATTGGAGTCAGCCATAAGATTCATTGTCTTACAGAGGAGTAGGTGATTGCCAACTAGAAATGCCAAATTGTAGCCAAAAACATGGCAAGATATAAAAGCACACATGGCCCTCTGACTATCTAGCTGTGTAAGCTGGACTTAGTCATTTTACTAAGACCAAATTAAAAACAAACAAACAGACAGACAGACTCATTTTTGGTAGCTGAAAATTCAAAGATCATGTGTCGGGTTGAGCTAGAGTTATCCTGTACTAAAACTGGGTTTCTGTAACTAATGTCAAAAGCATAATCTTGCATGTCTAAGTGGTCTTTCCTTTTATATATTTACAACTTTAAACTTTGTGACCCAAATGGAAACAGAGCAGTAACTGAATATGAAAAATTATATTGTTATACTTTTTACCTTTTCATTTACTATTTTTTTTGCAGTTATATGGGCAAATGGGTTACTTAATAGCTTTTCTTATGAGGGGTTAAAAAAGCTGCATGCTGATTTTGAATTAGTGTTTATATAATTCAAGGCTGTGCAACTCTACATTACACTTCCAACTATATTCTCAGTGTTCTTTTGGTAAAGAGCACCCTATATCATGGATGACTTTGACAAACTTAGGAAACTCTAGCATTTTAATCATCAAGGACAGGATATAAGTTATAATGAGATGCAGTAGAGGAATTTAAGGGACTTAGGTTAGAAGTATTCTCAGTGATTCAAATCAATGAAGTTGCATTGCACAGAGGAATCAAGTTTGCTTTGATTCTGATTGGAAAATCAATGGTCAGAAGCNCAAACTTAGGAAACTCTAGCATTTTAATCATCAAGGACAGGATATAAGTTATAATGAGATGCAGTAGAGGAATTTAAGGGACTTAGGTTAGAAGTATTCTCAGTGATTCAAATCAATGAAGTTGCATTGCACAGAGGAATCAAGTTTGCTTTGGTTCTGATTGGAAAATCAATGGTCAGAAGCAGATATTTCAGGGAGCTAGGTTTTGGTTCAAAGTAAGAATGAACTAAATATTAAAACTCATTGAAATATGTGCTACCAGAAGCTGAAGTCTAATGGCAGTTTAGATGCAGTTATACTGGGTTGTGAGTTCAAATAATTTTCCACTATTCTCCTGTTTCCACTTAACTCCATGTTCATGCTATTTTCTAAGGGATCTTTCATAATGCAATTGGAATTAAAGTAACTAAATCTACTCAAAATAAAACTAGGAAATACATAAATTGTTTTCCCTAAAGTGAACACAAATATTTAAAAAAATTATCTCATGGACGTGTTAAAAAAAATACAAAAACGGTACTCTGTGAAGTCATGAGACTTATATTTTATTTACATAAAATGAAGAAATGAAATTTTTTGATGAAAGCGAAAGCGGAGATTGAAAAAGTTGGCTTAAAGCTCAACATTCAGAAAATGAAGATCATGGCATCTGGTCCCATCACTTCATGGAAAATAGATGGGGAAACAGTGGAAACANTAAAGCAGAAATAGATGTTTTTCTGGAACTCTCTTGCTTTTTCCATGATCCAACAGATGTTGGCATTTGGATCTCTGGTTCCTCTGCCTTTTCTAAAACCAGCTTAAACATTTTACTTACCTTTAAAATTTTATTTCAAAAGTACACTCATTTATTTCTTGTATGTCAAACACCTTCCTTTTGTAAGATTAAATTATTCAAACCAGCACTTGTGAGGCTATTGAACTTTGTAAATGTTTCTACCATAGTACTTCTAGCATTTATTGCATTTATTTACTTTCATTGTCTAGCTCCCACTTTAAGATCAATGACTCTCAAGATTTGAACTATATAAGAATATCTATGTTAGTGGGTGGTGACAGACATGTAGGAGGGGTGTCAAACGTCAAGATTTAATGTTTTTTATTTGTTGTTTGTCACTAGAGTGAAATCCTGAGATCAACTTGAGCCAAGGACAAGATTTTTTCTTTTTTTTTTTTTTTGGTCTCTTTGTAACCAGTACTCAGCAAAGTGTCTGGCTGCACAGTAAATACTTATTACACAAATGAATGGATGCTTTCTCATGAGAAGGTACAGATATCCTGAATGTACACAAACATTTTATTTTTCTTCTTTTGGTACAATTTTAAGTTGTGAGATAGAGGAAGCACCTGTTATCTACATGTATACACACACACACACACACACACACATATTTGTGCTTAATAAGTGTGTTTATATGGTGTATATTTGTAGGTCCCAAAGAGTCTGAACCCTGGAAGAGTGGAGTCTATTCTGGTTTACTTCTTTGTATATTTGTATCTCTCAGCTTTTATCAGAATGTCAAATAGGTATTCAATAAATACTTGGTGATTAAATGAATGTATCTGCTGGTACATAGTTGATGGGAAAAAATTGATGTTTTAAAAGCTGCCTCTGTTTTCATCAGTTGCTCTAGCAATCGAGATAACATTAATCTTTGGAAATGCAGTTTCCATCATCAAAAAAACAAAACAAAGTACACACACATGTGCACACACAGGCACACACTCAAATGACCTTGCCAATATACAGAGGTAAACACCAGAGTCTAAGTTTTATAGTCTAGTTCAGGAAAAACAGGTAAATTTTGCTGTGCATATTAAAGTAAAATGATTGCTTCTATTTCACAACCAAAGCTGTGAGTTCAATGGAATTTTGATGGTTTTTATCTATACAGTGCTGAACATAAATTCTTGCATTTGATACTTGCTGCATAAATCTTACCTGTCTTGAACTAAATGTATTGACTTGAACTTATTTAGAACCCAACAAATGGAAACATCAATACTTATATATATTTGAGTTTATATTTGCATTATCGTTGTTGTTTAGTCGCTAAGTCATGTCTGATCCTTTTGCAACCCCGTGGACTGTAGATCACCAGGCTCCTCTGTCCATGGGATTTTCCACACAAGAATACTGAAGTGGTTGCCATTTCCTTCTTAAGGGGATCTTCCTGACCCAGGGATCAAACCCATGTCTCCTGCATTGGTAGATGGATTCTTTACCACTGAGCCGCCCAGGAAGTCCTTGTATTTGTTTTACCATATAATCAAAATAGGAACACTTTAATATATTAGACCATAGAATATTTATATAATAGCTGAAAGTATTTACTTAAAATCAAAAGATTATTTTTGTATCCAGATTGAAATATTTTTAATATTTACTTTTATTTATTTATTTGGCTGCTGTGGGTCTTAGTTGCAGCACATGGGATCTTTAGCTGCAATATGTGGGATCTAGTTCCCTCACCAGGGATCAAACCCAGGGAGCTTGGAGTCTTAGCCACTGAACCATCAGGCAAGCCCTGGATTAAACTTTTTTGAAAACCACACAACAGTAGCTTTCTGTCAATTACTATTTGCCGAACATGTCCAAACTTTTTCCAAACATTTCCAGCAAATGCCGATAGTCAAAGCTATGTTTTTTCCAGGAGCCATGAATGGATATGAGATTTGGACCGTAAAGCTGAGTGCTGAAGAAATGATGCTTTTGAACTATGGTGTTGGAGAAGACTCTTGAGAGTCCCTTGGACTGCAAGGAGATCAAACCAGTCAATCCTAAAGAAATCAGTCCTGAATATTCATTGGAAGGACTGATACTGAAGCTGAAACTCCAATACTTTTGGCCACCTGTTGTGAAGAGCCGACTCATTAGAAAAGATCCTGATACTAGCAAAGATTGATGGGAAGAGAAGGGGATGACAGAGGATGAGGTGGTTGACTGGCATCACTGACTTGATGGACATGAGTTTGAGGAAGCTCCAGGAGTTGGTGAGGGACAGGTAAGCCTGGTGTGCTCCAGTTCATAGGGTCACAAAGAGTTAGACATGACTGA
This sequence comes from Neotragus moschatus, assembly GCA_006410615.1. Taxonomy (NCBI): domain Eukaryota; kingdom Metazoa; phylum Chordata; class Mammalia; order Artiodactyla; family Bovidae; genus Neotragus; species Neotragus moschatus. The sequence continues at coordinate 4,025,670 of SJYA01001089.1, forward strand.
GCAACTGAACTGAACTGAACTGAAACATGATCCTAAACAGTTTGTAAACATTATTACACTTGAGCCTATAAGTCACTGTTATTTCCACTTTACAGTTAAGGAAACTGAGGCACACAATAGTTTGAGACTATCACAAGTTGGTTCCACTAGGATATTTGCCCTATTTCACACCATGCTGCCAGTTTGGTAATATCTTGCAGCACAGGGCTGAAAATGAAAACACAAATTTAGTGCCTGTGGAAGAAAACATTCTCTCTTCTGCTTTCGAAAATATGCAATGTCTATTCTAACTTAGATATGAAGGGGAAATGGAGTAGCAAACAGGATTTATAAACCACTGGTATAAATTTAATTTTTTGTCTTTGTATATTTGCATTGAAATCTGAACAATAAAAAAACCCCATAATTGTGCTCTACATTCATTTTATACTTCTATAGGGTAATTGCTTCTTTATAGTAAAATATGAAAGGGTTGTTTCAGAAATTCTGATCACTATTTCTCTTCCAACTAGTCATGCCCAACAGATGTTTTCAAAATGATAAAACTGGTTTAATCAACCTCATTAACATTAATATTTGAGAAATCACTTGCCTTTAATGCATCTAAAGCTAGAGCACAGCTAATTGTTGTATTATGCAAAGTTGTGAGGCACTACTAAAATCTTACCAGCTTTAGAATAAGTGAGCAGTACACTCAGAATACTGTCCCAGCATTTTAAGGCAAAATTTGCTCTTGTTTCTTTTTGTAATATTTAACGTGAAGCACATAAATATTCCCCTCAAATAATGAAATAACTTCTTTCTCAAGTTCTTGCTTTCTCTCTCTCTCTCACACACACACACTCACACACATTTTCATCTGGAATTTGCTCCATCGTTCCTAAGTAAATGCATGCAATGATTTATGGTTTATCTATCTCTACACCTAAATTCTAAGAATTACAAAATACCACTTAGCAAACTTAGTGTGTCTGGTTGAAATTAGAGCCCTGCAATCTGTCTTAGTGAATGATAATATTAATTCTGAAAAGAACAGAGCCTCTTATTAAGCATAGTCATATTAAGAGTTTTATTTCTCTTTTAATCAAGAGGACTGAATAAGCAAGGTAATGCTGTCTGCCAAACAAAGTACTGTCTCTCATTGGACAGGGTGCTGAATTAATAATATCATATGTGACTGTGTCATCTCCATCTACTGCATTTCATTCATAATAGATAATGAAAAATAATAAACAATGAAGTAAGTAACCATCCATTCTTTTGTTAATAGTAAATATATTATTGAGCATCTTCTATGGGCCATATACTGTTCTAGGTTCTTTCAGAAGATGTAACAAAGATGAAAACAGATGAAGTATCCACCCTAGAGTTTACACCCTTTTTGACAGTAACATAAATAGGAACAAGCTCCGTCATCCCTTGCATCTCTCACTCATCCTTATCCCATGGCTGTTTTCCTTGCTGTATTAGAACAGACCTCAGCAGGCATTCTTGTTATTTTAATCATCTTAAACTGCACCCTAGCTCACCATGAAACTTTCATCATGACTGTATCAAAGACCAATGAGCCATGGAAGAGTATTTGAGTCTCAGTTGGCCATATGCACATGTAGAAGTGTGTAGGGCATGCATGTCATGATCTGCAAGTATCTTACCTGTCAGATTAAATATTTTGACCCCTGACTAGTTTGGTGCTAAGAACTGAGTTAATAACTTTTCCAGAAGGATCATGCAACAGAAGGCTTTTCATGGTCTGCTCTTAACAGTCAAATGTATCAGCAAATAGATTAGCTAGAAATTCACATTACACACTGAATAAAGTGCAACTAATTTAAACAGCTCCACAGGGTGTAATTTTTTTTTTGTTTGGTGCCATTATCTAATTGAAAGAGAAAGATTTGGCCTGAATAAGCCTGATCATTAAATCAGTGTATCTTTAACTCTATGTCTGTATAAATGGGGATTGTTTTGCCCTCAGGGGAAACTAGGCAATATTTGGAGACTTTTTTTTTTTTTACTATCACAACTGGGTGGATGCTTTTGGCATCTCAAGGGTAGAGATGGCCAAGAATACTGCTTTTTGCTGTACAATGCATAGAACAACCAACCCCTGACAAAGAATTTTCCGTCCCAAATGTCAATAACATTAAATCTGAGACACCGTGATCCAAATAAAGTGTGAAGGAAAAGTCAATCTTTTCATTTCTCATATAATGTCACTCAATTATCAATAGGGTTGCCAGATTTAGAAAATAAAATAATGCAGGATACCAGTTGAGTTTGTATTTCAAATAAATAACGTCTTTAGAGCTGTGTCACAAGCACAGTTTGTTCTGTTAGGGACAGGGCTGGGGAAGTCACTCAGTGCTCACGTGCACAACATCCTGCCTGAAAATAGAGCCTTTGGCTCCTGAAATGTGGTCCCTCCTACACACACTGTTTGATTTTGCGCTCACTCCTATGCCACAGCATTCCTTTTTCACAGAGGTCTAAGTATCAGCAAACTTACTGATGTATTCTTTTGATTTGTTCTGATTAAACTCTAAGATTTGTAAAGGCAAGGATAATATTTAGGTGCATTCTGCCTTTAATATAGCAGTCAGTTAGTAACCTTTTAACAACACCTAGTGAAGCAGAGGTCATGTCATGTGTGCGTGGTCAGCCGTGTCCAACTCTTTTGGAACCCCATGGACTTTAGTCCACCAGGCTCCTCTCTCCATTGGGTTTTCCAGGCAAGAATATTGGAGTGGACTGCTAATTCAGTCTCCAGGGGATTTTCCCCACCCAGAGAACAAATCTGCATTTCCTGTGTCTCCTGCATTTGCAAGTGGATTCTTTAACACTGAGCCACCTAAAAAGAAGTAGGTCTTGAATAATAGAAAAAGTTCAGATAGTAGAGATTAATCGAATAGACACTCGTGATGGGCTAATACATAAGTAGGTTTGACATATACTGAAAATGGTGTGGAAAATCATGAGATCTGAAATCATGTGAATGATAAAGCAGGAGGCCTGGTTTGATCCCTGGGCTGGGAAGATCCCCTGGGGAAGGAAATGGCAACTCACTTCAGTACTCTTGCCTGGAAAATTCCATGGATGGAGGAACCTGGTAGGCTACAGCCCATGGAATTTCAGAGAGTTGCACATGACTGAGCAACTTCACTAGAATGATAAAGACTTGAGGGAGGGAAAAAATATTTTGGAAACATGTAACCATATTTTACATGATTTTGAGTGTTAGAAAGAAGGTTCAAAATGGTTGGGCAATGGAGTGCCAAACTAATTACTGGACAGAGCAGCCACCTGATACAAGGGAACTTCTGGAAAAGCAATCATTGTTTTTTAAGTAAAATAAAAGAGCTAGGAAATATCAGCATAAGACACCCAAATACCATGGAACCATTTGTTATTTATGCAGAGCACATATTATAACATTTAAAAGGCACATAATTTTCTTATTCTTTGGTATTAAATTCTAATTCTGCATCTGTCTTTTATAAAACTACAATTCTATGAGGATGACTGAAATTTGACAAAGAATATAAAATCTGCATAAAATAGAATATACCTCTGATTACTAAATCTTCACAGATAAATCAGAAAACTGGAACATAGTCATCTAAGGTCCTGAAGTACTTCCAAGTTCGCTAAATTGTGATGAATGCAGCTGCCCAATATTTTCTGATTTATGCTCAATTTTTCAAAAAGATGCATTTTTGCCTCATGGTTAAGAAAAGATAGATGACTATGTATTTTCCAAAGACACCTATTAAAATTAGTCTCCAATGATGTCAGATAAAAGTCTCCTTTCATTTTTAGCAAAAAAGAGGCATATCTCAGGTGAAGAATTTATTAAGTTTATGTGTCAAATCCATTACATAATTGTTTAAATTAGTTAGCATAATATTCTACTGCACAATCAGTGCTACCAATTGATACCATCTCTATATAATTTGATTTTTTTTTTCTTTTCAAAAGTACCCTCCACTTATTTGATGTGACTGCCCCACATACATGTGTCTATAGTGAGTGTTCAAAGTAGTTCTCTCGGGTTGTTCTTTGCTCAACACAATGTAGGCAATTCTATAGATAGATGTTGTGAATTTTCTGAGTCTACTGTTAAATCTCTGAAGTTTTCACTTACGTCTGGTCTTTGAAGAATGCCATTCACACCTTCTGTCCTTTATCTTCCTGTCTGCCTTGACTTCCCTTTCATGCTATTACCAAATTCTACCTAATTCTAGATTCCTTCCCACATCACTTTCATCAGGAAAAACTTCGCATCTTTATCCCCCAGAGTCCTATAGCAATTTATCTGAATACTTATTATATAATTTATACAACTATGATTTATATTATTAATAATTTATATATACTTATCTCATTTTTTTAACTTAAGAAACTGATATTTAGAGTTGGGAAGATAGCAGTGGGAAGTATATATGATTGATTTGTAACTAACCACACAGTGTCTTAAACATCTACCTTGAAGATATAATCTTTCAGTATATCTTTACTGAACTAATCCAAATGTCAGAAAATCAGTTTTAATAATTTTGTTCTGAAAAAATAATGATTTTGTCAGAAAAAATCCTGATATACGTATAATTTCAAGAAATATGTGGTGGATGGTAAAACATCAAGGAACAATTCCTATCACTTGATTTTTGATCTTGAAACAGTTACTTTGGGGGCACAATATATTGACACATGATCCTGCATATTTTTGCTATTTTCCATCTTTGTAATTATGTGATGCTTGAAAATGACTACATGTAGTTATTAGTGTTGCCATTTAAACAATTAGAAAAATAGTAGTGTTTAATTTTTTCTTCTTTGTGAGATGAATGTGAGCACCAACTAGATTAAATAAGTAGAACTATAAGGACTATAAAAACTGAAATCATTGTTAGGACCACTTTCCATTTCATGATCTACTATGCTGGATTAAGAAATAGTCTCCCCTTGCTTTATGTAAATTTTAATAAGATTAATAAAACAGTGGTTTTAGACTGTTTTATAATTTGTAAATCATGTTTGTATGTATTAACTCATCCCTCATAATAGACTTGGAAAATTGGGTTTATCTACACACTGTTAAAAATAGGCTCTAAAACAAAATTTTAAGATCTTAGCTATGCTTTTCTATGTGTGTGTGTGTGTGTGTGTGTGTGTGTGAGAGAGAGAGAGAGAGAGAGAGAGAGAGAATGAGAGAGAGAAACTTGTCTTTTCTTCCTTTTGCCTTAGAAAATTTGCATAGTGGGTTATTTTTAGTTNTTTTTTTTTTTTTACTATCACAACTGGGTGGATGCTTTTGGCATCTCAAGGGTAGAGATGGCCAAGAATACTGCTTTTTGCTGTACAATGCATAGAACAACCAACCCCTGACAAAGAATTTTCCGTCCCAAATGTCAATAACATTAAATCTGAGACACCGTGATCCAAATAAAGTGTGAAGGAAAAGTCAATCTTTTCATTTCTCATATAATGTCACTCAATTATCAATAGGGTTGCCAGATTTAGAAAATAAAATAATGCAGGATACCAGTTGAGTTTGTATTTCAAATAAATAACGTCTTTAGAGCTGTGTCACAAGCACAGTTTGTTCTGTTAGGGACAGGGCTGGGGAAGTCACTCAGTGCTCACGTGCACAACATCCTGCCTGAAAATAGAGCCTTTGGCTCCTGAAATGTGGTCCCTCCTACACACACTGTTTGATTTTGCGCTCACTCCTATGCCACAGCATTCCTTTTTCACAGAGGTCTAAGTATCAGCAAACTTACTGATGTATTCTTTTGATTTGTTCTGATTAAACTCTAAGATTTGTAAAGGCAAGGATAATATTTAGGTGCATTCTGCCTTTAATATAGCAGTCAGTTAGTAACCTTTTAACAACACCTAGTGAAGCAGAGGTCATGTCATGTGTGCGTGGTCAGCCGTGTCCAACTCTTTTGGAACCCCATGGACTTTAGTCCACCAGGCTCCTCTCTCCATTGGGTTTTCCAGGCAAGAATATTGGAGTGGACTGCTAATTCAGTCTCCAGGGGATTTTCCCCACCCAGAGAACAAATCTGCATTTCCTGTGTCTCCTGCATTTGCAAGTGGATTCTTTAACATTGAGCCACCTAAAAAGAAGTAGGTCTTGAATAATAGAAAAAGTTCAGATAGTAGAGATTAATCGAATAGACACTCGTGATGGGCTAATACATAAGTAGGTTTGACATATACTGAAAATGGTGTGGAAAATCATGAGATCTGAAATCATGTGAATGATAAAGCAGGAGGCCTGGTTTGATCCCTGGGCTGGGAAGATCCCCTGGGGAAGGAAATGGCAACTCACTTCAGTACTCTTGCCTGGAAAATTCCATGGATGGAGGAACCTGGTAGGCTACAGCCCATGGAATTTCAGAGAGTTGCACATGACTGAGCAACTTCACTAGAATGATAAAGACTTGAGGGAGGGAAAAAATATTTTGGAAACATGTAACCATATTTTACATGATTTTGAGTGTTAGAAAGAAGGTTCAAAATGGTTGGGCAATGGAGTGCCAAACTAATTACTGGACAGAGCAGCCACCTGATACAAGGGAACTTCTGGAAAAGCAATCATTGTTTTTTAAGTAAAATAAAAGAGCTAGGAAATATCAGCATAAGACATCCAAATACCATGGAACCATTTGTTATTTATGCAGAGCACATATTATAACATTTAAAAGGCACATAATTTTCTTATTCTTTGGTATTAAATTCTAATTCTGCATCTGTCTTTTATAAAACTACAATTCTATGAGGATGACTGAAATTTGACAAAGAATATAAAATCTGCATAAAATAGAATATACCTCTGATTACTAAATCTTCACAGATAAATCAGAAAACTGGAACATAGTCATCTAAGGTCCTGAAGTACTTCCAAGTTCGCTAAATTGTGATGAATGCAGCTGCCCAATATTTTCTGATTTATGCTCAATTTTTCAAAAAGATGCATTTTTGCCTCATGGTTAAGAAAAGATAGATGACTATGTATTTTCCAAAGACACCTATTAAAATTAGTCTCCAATGATGTCAGATAAAAGTCTCCTTTCATTTTTAGCAAAAAAGAGGCATATCTCAGGTGAAGAATTTATTAAGTTTATGTGTCAAATCCATTACATAATTGTTTAAATTAGTTAGCATAATATTCTATTGCACAATCAGTGCTACCAATTGATACCATCTCTATATAATTTGATTTTTTTTTCTTTTCAAAAGTACCCTCCACTTATTTGATGTGACTGCCCCACATACATGTGTCTATAGTGAGTGTTCAAAGTAGTTCTCTCGGGCTGTTCTTTGCTCAACACAATGTAGGCAATTCTATAGATAGATGTTGTGAATTTTCTGAGTCTACTGTTAAATCTCTGAAGTTTTCACTTACGTCTGGTCTTTGAAGAATGCCATTCACACCTTCTGTCCTTTATCTTCCTGTCTGCCTTGACTTCCCTTTCATGCTATTACCAAATTCTACCTAATTCTAGATTCCTTCCCACATCACTTTCATCAGGAAAAACTTCGCATCTTTATCCCCCAGAGTCCTATAGCAATTTATCTGAATACTTATTATATAATTTATACAACTATGATTTATATTATTAATAATTTATATATACTTATCTCATTTTTTTAACTTAAGAAACTGATATTTAGAGTTGGGAAGATAGCAGTGGGAAGTATATATGATTGATTTGTAACTAACCACACAGTGTCTTAAACATCTACCTTGAAGATATAATCTTTCAGTATATCTTTACTGAACTAATCCAAATGTCAGAAAATCAGTTTTAATAATTTTGTTCTGAAAAAATAATGATTTTGTCAGAAAAAATCCTGATATACGTATAATTTCAAGAAATATGTGGTGGATGGTAAAACATCAAGGAACAATTCCTATCACTTGATTTTTGATCTTGAAACAGTTACTTTGGGGGCACAATATATTGACACATGATCCTGCATATTTTTGCTATTTTCCATCTTTGTAATTATGTGATGCTTGAAAATGACTACATGTAGTTACTAGTGTTGCCATTTAAACAATTAGAAAAATAGTAGTGTTTAATTTTTTCTTCTTTGTGAGATGAATGTGAGCACCAACTAGATTAAATAAGTAGAACTATAAGGACTATAAAAACTGAAATCATTGTTAGGACCACTTTCCATTTCATGATCTACTATGCTGGATTAAGAAATAGTCTCCCCTTGCTTTATGTAAATTTTAATAAGATTAATAAAACAGTGGTTTTAGACTGTTTTATAATTTGTAAATCATGTTTGTATGTATTAACTCATCCCTCATAATAGACTTGGAAAATTGGGTTTATCTACACACTGTTAAAAATAGGCTCTAAAACAAAATTTTAAGATCTTAGCTATGCTTTTCTATGTGTGTGTGTGTGTGTGTGTGTGTGTGTGAGAGAGAGAGAGAGAGAGAGAGAGAGAGAATGAGAGAGAGAAACTTGTCTTTTCTTCCTTTTGCCTTAGAAAATTTGCATAGTGGGTTATTTTTAGTTTATATTTGTTTTTCTTTGTGATCTTTAAGCATGGTTCGAATAGTATGAAGCATAATATCTAAATATAATAGAAAATACTTACCATATTATTGCTATTTCAATAGCAAATAGAATGACTCAGCATCTCAACATAACAGCCACTGGTTATCATATTTAGGATAGTACTGAGAAATAATTGCTGGACATCTGTTCTATTTGAGTAACTGGAAGATCTCATACATGTGAAATAAAATCTCAACACTGCTCTTCAATATCTTCAGAAGATGAGATATTTCTATAAGCATATCTTCCTAAAAATATTCATGTTAATTTTTTTAAACTGCAGAATAATTCTAAACCTTTAGGCTTGTTTCATATGACTTAACATAAACTCAATGATGAAATTATGCAGTTTGGTTAATCAGGAAGTTAGATATTCAAAGCCTAAATATCTCAAAACTAGCTAGAGGGATTCTTCTGTTTCCCAAAGTGGTATTGCTGATGGTGCTTTGACAAAGGTTTTATACAGTCCAAATGATGTTCTTTATTTAGTAGAGTTGATCACTTGTTGTATAAAAGCCTTAACTGAGGCAGTATTTGATGCTCTTTTCAACTTATTTTGCAAATAAATTCCTTAGTTTCTCTTTTCTGGCTTCTAGACTCATTGCAAAGCTCAGTCATGTCTCCTATAAAACTACTCTGATATTTTCTGTAATTTTATGCCCAGTCTAGATGTACTGATTTTTCAGAACTTCTCTCTTTTTAATTCCTTTTGCTAATATTCAGAATATATTTCTACAGTTTAGTTTATTTTCTCTGCATAAATATTGTCAGATTTTATAATCTGAAATTTCTCTTGATGTTTATTTAGACTTACAATTTCAACGTTTTGACAACAGTGCAAAGATGTCCCAATGTAATCTTATCTGAGTATTTCAAACAACTATATCATTTCTACCTCAAAATCTTCACTTTTTTTCATCTCCTTGACTTCTGTTAAGTATACAAGCATTACCCTAGATATCTTCAAAGTTTAAATAAACCCTTGACGTTAACATCTGATTTTCTCTTCTGTAAAAACTAATTCAGCTATATGGATTTTGCTGCCTAACTACATCATGCATTTATTCATTCCTTCATTAATATTTTCATTTCTTTATTAATTCAGCAAATGTTTCTCTTTTATTTTGCATTTAACTGAATTTAATTAGCAGTGTTCTGAGATAGCCTTCTAGCTGATTTTTGTTTCTCTTTTCTGCCACCATTGGAAACCACTGCAACACACAAAGCAAGCACATACACAGACACACAAACACACACACTATTAAATCCTAAGGCACCAATCATAGTTCTACCAATTTTGCTTTCTAGTTAACAAACAATGATTTATTGTTACTTTCTAGCTTAAGCCTAGGGTCCATTGGTCTATAACTTCCCAGTGCCTCATGCATATGGTCTATGTTCAAACAAACTAGATCATCCACTGTCTCTGGAACACTGTTAGTGCATTTGTGGTCATAATAATCCTCTTCCTATTTCATCCCCACCACCCATCTGCATCTGTCAAGGGTTAAATCAAATCCCATCCTCCTTAAAGATCACTTTTGGACTAACCTTAACTCAGTGCTTTTTGTTTTCCTAGAAAGCCCAATAAATCTTTATTTTCCCATTTCCCTTTGAATNACTTGTAGCTTTTGTGTATAAAAACTGCTCTATAACTGAGGTCGGGGTTCGCTCCTTTCGAGGATGATCGAACCCCGGCGCGCCGGTTCAATAAATCCTCTTGCTGTTTGCATCGAATTCGGGTCTTGGTGATCTGTGAAGCGACGTCTCCCATGATTAGGCCGTTCAGGGCCTAACAGAATCTCTCATAATTTAGAGTTTTCAAACTTAAACTTAGGGAACTTAGGATTTCCTCAGAGGTGTTGCAGAAATTGTCTTAAAGGGCCAGGGAAAGGAGTAAATGGGTATAGATTCAAATTTTAAAACTCAAACTTTAATCAAACACACTATATTTTTATTTTATTTTATATATAGTGTATTTCTACCTGGTGGCTCAGCTGGTAAAGAATCCACCTGCAGTGCAGGAGATCTGGGTTCAATCCCTGGGGTTGGGAAGATCCCTTGGAGAAGGGAATGCCTACCACTCCAATGTTCTGGCCTGGAGAATTCTATGGACTGTATAGTCCATGGGGTGGCAAAGAGTCAGACATGACTGAGCGACTTTCATTTCACTTCATTTCCACCAGGTATGTATTTTAAAAGCAGAGTTTTCTGTTTTCATTTCTTGGAAAGCAAAGATATTTTAAAGTAAGTTTTATGTACTCTTTTGGAATGGATCTATTTCTACCGTGAGCAAAGGTTGTTTTGTGCTCACTTTTGCATCTTACTCCCTCCTCTAGCATCAAATGGAGCCTGGGACGAGGAGCATAATGGAAGGCTAAATTAATCTGGCTATTTTTCAGTGGGTATGTCTGGCTGAAAAAACATATTTCTGAGTATAGTTCATGATCCATCTCAGAGAGCTGAATTCAATCTAAAGATCTTTGTTATCCACAAGGAGGTAGTTCCACATAGCATGGTCTTCAGAAGCACTCTAATTTCAAATGTGTCTACCACTTGCTAGCTTAGTGAGCCTGGAAAGTTTTACATTATCTCTCTGGGTCTCAATTTCCTCATCTGGAAAACAGTTAAAGGTAATAAAAACACTTCACATAGTTGATGCGGAAAATAAGTGAGTTAAAATACATAAAACTCTTGGATCAGTGTCCTGTCTTGTACACAGCAAGAAGTATATGTTATGATTTCCTTGATGGCTCAGATGGTAAAGAATCTGCCTGCAATGTGGGAGACCAGGGTTTGATCCCTAGGTCAGGAAGATCCCTGGAGAAGGGAATGGCAGGCAACTCATTCCAGTATTCTTGCCTGGAGAATCTCATGGACAGAGGAGCCTGGCAGGCTACAGTCCATGTGGTTGCAAAGAGTTGGGCATGAAGTATATGTTAGTTATTTTCATTTTAGTGTATTATTTAGATAAATACTGTATATATTTATATGCTATATTTTATATTTATTTATTAGTTTATATTTGTATCTTTTGTAAAATTAAATTACTTTCAGTAAGAATTTTCAGGTCAAATAACTGCATTTCTGTTTTTTAAAATTCATTCATATTTGATACTTATCAATTAACCAGTTCATAGTGGTAAAGTATATATATATATATATATATCTTAATATTTTTCTCAATTTTTTGTGTACCTAATCTCTCTACTCATGCGAATAAGAATTGCATTTCTTAATTATTTGATCACCACCTTGAGAAGTTAAGCCTGGTGTAGACTACTGATAAAGAAAAAACTCAACTTTAAATAAATTCTCTTAAATTTACCAATCTTTTCTAGAAGAAATAGACTGTATTTTTGCCAGAGAATTCTTCTATGATTATGATGATATGAGAATGTCTTGCACCAGTAATCAATGTCTTGCACCAGTAATCAGTTCACAAAATAGTCCTCCATATGAATGTATCTTCTCTGCATTCTTTCTAGTATTATAATAAAGTCATCTAAAAATATGCTTCAGCTATTTAATGAGTTTGTGCATATTTTTTAGATTTGTTTTTCATTGTATTTTATCTTACTGCAGAAAGATAAAATTATAGGGCTACTGCTTATCATATAAGTTATTGACCAAGGAATGTCTTTAAATATGCAGATGATATTAATAATAAGGAACAATTTTAAGGTAATGAACTTATATTTGCTTAAAACAATCTGTTCAGATCATACATCATTCAGTGTATCGTAAGTTTTACATATTTAGATATCCACCCTTTTTTCATGTTGATTATAGTCATGTACATGCTATTTACTTGCTTGGTCTTTTTTCTGTCTTTTAATGTAGGGAGATGGTTTTTAAATAATTATTGTGCAGAACATGTTCCATTACCAGGATCAAGGTGCTCTGCTGCTATAATTGAATAATGAGTCTTTTCCCAATTTGTAGAAAAAAGCACTTAATGGATATATATATATATATATATATATATTTTAATTTTATGTCTTCATTTCAAATATATTTGTCTCAGATTATAAACTCTTGTCTTAGATCATCAACACATTTGTGTGTGCCATATCTTATATGCTACAACACTGTTTGTTTGGAATTTAAAAGTTCCTTTCCCTGGATATCTCAGTGTTTCAGCGGCGTTTCACAAAGAGCACTTTGCTTGAAACTGGCAGGGAATAATTTTGAGAATGACTGCCCTGAGAAAGAACTGAAGAAAACAGAACAGAAATTGTAGATGCAGAAAACATGAACTTAATATTTCTGACTAGCTCACCCATCTAGTGTAACTAAACTAAGTCATGTAGCAAATGCCCTTAAAAAGTTTTCCAGTAGGAAACTGATCACCAATCAAATAGAGTGGATATTAAAGTGTAGNATGACTGCCCTGAGAAAGAACTGAAGAAAACAGAACAGAAATTGTAGATGCAGAAAACATGAACTTAATATTTCTGACTAGCTCACCCATCTAGTGTAACTAAACTAAGTCATGTAGCAAATGCCCTTAAAAAATTTTCCAGTAGGAAACTGATCACCAATCAAATAGAGTGGATATTAAAGTGTAGACTCCTAATTTGGATGAAAATGCTCTTCATGATAAAATATTTATAAAAGTTCATTTACCAGTGGTAATGACAAAGAGTCCGAAATGACTGAGCGACTAACGCACACAAACTCACACACACACACACACACACACACACACACACACACACACACNTAGAGTGGATATTAAAGTGTAGACTCCTAATTTGGATGAAAATGCTCTTCATGATAAAATATTTATAAAAGTTCATTTACCAGTGGTAATGACAAAGAGTCCGAAATGACTGAGCGACTAACGCACACAAACTCACACACACACACACACACACACACACACACACACACACACACAATGGCAATTCAAATACTGAGGCTAATTTTATTTAAAGTGAAAGTGAAAATAACTCAGTCGTGTCTGATTTTTTGTGACCCCCATGGACTATGTAGTCCATGGAATTCTCTAGGCTGGAATACTAGAGTGGGTAGCCTTTTCCTTCTCCAGGGGATCTTCCCAACTCAGGGATTGAACCCAGGTCTCCCGCATAGTGGGCAGATGCTTACTAGCTGAGCCACAAGGGAAGCCCAATTTTATTTAAACATTTGCATTTAAAAAAGATTGTCGTTTTGATAACCATGATGCTGCAGATTGTTAGAAATTTATTTTTCATGGTGGGGACACGAATCTGTTTCTAAGCCACAAAATTACGAGTGATGGGGGCCAAAAGTAAGAATGAGAGTGAGAAAATAAAAGCAGGAAGGCAGGAGAGGGGAAGGGAAGAAGGAAAGGAAAGAAAGTCAAACTTGAAGAATAGCCTACGAAAAGGGTGCAGAATTTAAGTAGAAAATGAGTCATTAATATCCTTATTTCAAAACGGTGTCAATACAGACAATGATTTTTCCCCCCAGGTTTTCAGCAAGTATACCTTACTGCTTGATTTTGGACCCTTATTGAAAAGAATATAATGTCATTATTTGCATAACTGAGAAATAGAATATTCTTTTCTCCTTCTGAAAGCCACTGTCCATAATAAAGATATATACTTTAATAAGTACAGACATAAGATAAGTATTGGGGCTTTCCTGATAGGTCAGTTGGTAAAAAATCTGCCTGCAATGCAGGAGACCCCAGTTTGGGGTCTCTCAGTGGGGGAGATCTGCTGGAGAAGGGATAGGCAACCCACCCCAGTATTCTTGGGCTTCCTTTGTGACTCAGCTGGTATAGAATCTGCCTGCAATGCAGGAGACCTGGGTTCAGTCTCTGGGTTGGGAAGATCCCCTGGCAAAGGGAAAGTCTACCCACTTCAGTATTCTAGCCTGGAGAATTCCATGGACTGTTTAGTTCATGGGGTCGCCAAGAGTTGGGTTTGACCAATTGACTTTCACTCTCTTTCACGACTATAGGAAAGTCACTCACTGTAGGGGATGCCAAGTTCAGGAAATCTATGTCTATATTCATTTGACATTTAAAATAAAAGCTTCTTTTCAAATCTAAAATATGCATTTTGCTAAAAGTAAGCATTTTAATTTTGTCATTATTAACTTTACCATTTATTCAATCATGTTTTAAAAAACAATTTGAAGTTAAATTGCTTACTTCTTATGAATAGTTTATGTGTATATTTTTGTAGATTTTTACCTAAGTGTTTCCAAATATACCTGCCCTTGCTTTCCAAATGACACAACTTCTCTGTGAATAAATGTCTTATTTAAATTTACAAAGTCTCATGGGTAAAAGAAGCCATTGTCTTGGTCAATATTAGTGAAAGCTGGTCTTCCCAGGTGGCACTAGTGGTAAAGAATCTCCCTGCCAGTGCATGAGATGTAAGGGATGCAGGTTCGATCCCTGGGTGGGGAAGATTCCCTGGAGAAGAAAATGGCAACCTACTCCAGTATTCTTGCTTGGAAAATCCCATGAACAGAAGTTTGGCAGGCTACAGTCCATGGGCTCGCAAAGAGTCAGACAAGACTGAACATCTGAGCACCCATACAGAGGTAATTAAGCATTAAACTAACTTCCATGTTCAGAAATCTTTTTTTCAACTTTGTCCAAAGTCCATTTACTATCACACTATAGTGCAGCTGCTGGCTTTGTCTCCTAAGAGGTAATATTGTCCCTTATCCTGGGACAGGAAGAGCAACCTTGAAGAGTCTGAAATCTGCCTAAAAGTGATTCTAGATTCCAAAGAAAAGCACTCATTCAAGGCATTGGAAGAACCCAATAAGGTATCACCCACTTAAAGTCATAATCCTTCACTGAAGGTGAGATTTTCTGACCTAAAATCTTAACAACAACTCATTTTTTCATTAGTTTTAAATGAGAAACATTATAAAGTGCCACATGTATATTTAAAATGTGCAAACACCATCCACAAGTGTATATAAATTCTGTAAAGTGCCAGAGAAGAAGTATGAAACTATCAGGTAAAAATGCAAATTGCTTTAAATTTTGCTATTTTGTATCTAAAATCCAGATACAATTATTAACAAACAGTTTTATTGTATGCAGAGACATGGGTTTTCTTCATTTGCTTGACTTCCTTCTATACAATTTCCTTCAATAATTTCTCAGCTTCTTTGGGACTTATTTTATTGTAGTAGACAAAAACGAGGGCCAAATACAGACATAATGAAATCATGCTCAGATAAGAACAATATGGCAGAGAAAGCTTCAGATATGGTGCAGTTTGCCAGATGCATCTTCTAGGCCCACAATAAGCAAAATACACTTTCCAATTATTGGAATCCACAGCTTTTCAATTTTTCATATGTAAATATGACATTCTACATATTATACTTGAAATGTAACTTGAGAATTTTCTTCATATCTTTTTGTTAAAAATGTTTTATAACAGGAAATACATTTAAAGGAAGTAAATACAAATTGTTCTTAATTAAGCACTGATTGAATATTGAGAGACCTGTACATAAAACAAAATTTTGAGTTTAGAAAAAAAAGGATTTTTTTAAGGGAGAATGTTAACATATGAGATAATCTGTGGAAGTCTATCCAAATTAATATTTGGGTGACAGAATATTAGCAAAATCTCAATTTATATACAGTAGGCTCCTGAAAATTTCCCATACCTTTTCTCTACAATGCAGAAGATATAAAGATATTTGTTTTGTAACTGAAATAGGACAAGGATCCAATCTTAAAAATGTTTGTTCCAGCTTTCATAATTCCAAGCAAGTGTGTTTACATCACATTTGCTTAAATTTATTACCCACCTTCTAAGTCCAGTATTTTATTTAAAAATTAGCAAATGCCATTGATTCAAATTTTTAATGAACACCATGCCCACTTCGGAGAAGGCAATGGCACCCCACTCCAGTACTCTTGCCTGGAAAATCCCAGGGATGGAGAACCCTGGTGGGCTGCAGTCCATGGGGTCGCTAAGAGTTGGTCATGACCAAGCGACTTCACTTTCACTTTTCACTTTCATGCGTTGGAGAAGGAACTGGCAACCCACTCCAGTGTTCTTGCCTAGAGAATCCCCAGGACGGGGGGCCTGGCGGGCTGCTGTCTATGGGGTCGCACAGAGTTGGACACGACTGAAGCGACTTAGCAGCAGCAGCAGCAGCAGCAGCAAGCCCACTTCACCCATTTTGATTGCACTAAGAACAGAAAGCTTCTCTGGCCTAGGCTTTTAGCCTTATCCCATGATTAATTACCATGCCCTTGCAACACAATAGCAATCTGGTTTAATTAGCCTTATGGTTTTATAGACAGCTGGAATCAAGACCTTCATTTTTCTGTATGAGATTTTATGCCCTTAGAAAGACAAGATTTTTACAGATGAAAATTATCTCTGGCCATTATAAGGAAAAGAGAATCTAGGAAAATAGTAACATAAATTATATATAAAACATATGTAAAAACACTGAATAATTTAATCTCAAACTATTGAAAGAGTGACTGAGTGAATGATGAAATTGTTGCCTTTCATTAATACAAACAAATTGTAATTTGAGCAATAGTTAAACTGGTTGTATTAGATACAACCATCACATATATTTAGGAATGTTTGAGAAAAGAATGGAAACAGTTATTTCAATGTGCTTTTGGAAATAGTTATCTGTCCACTGAGTACTTTTATTGATGACTCCTTATTGCATCAAGTATGTAGTTTCCAAAACAATCCATGGTTCACTAAGGATTCACCATTTTATTCTCAATTCCACAAGTTATTGTATACATATGAATGATGACCAAATGAAGATATAAAATCATAAAGTAATGTTTTGTCCCCTTCTCCCCTGCTCCC
The DNA here is from genome assembly GCA_006410615.1 of Neotragus moschatus. Classification (NCBI taxonomy): domain Eukaryota; kingdom Metazoa; phylum Chordata; class Mammalia; order Artiodactyla; family Bovidae; genus Neotragus; species Neotragus moschatus. Next base: position 4,043,077 of record SJYA01001089.1, read on the forward strand.
AATCCCTCCCAGCATCAGAGTCTTTTCCAATGAGTCAACTCTTTGCATGAGGTGGCCAAAGTACTGGAGCTTCAGCTTTAGCATCGTTTCTTCCAAAGAAATCCCAGGGCTGATCTTCAGAATGGACTGGTTGGATCTCTTTGCAGTCCAAGTGACTCTCAAAAGTCTTCTCCAACATCACAGTTGAAAAGCATCAATTCTTCGGCGCTCAGCCTTCTTTACAATCCAGCTCTCACATCTATACATGTGATCCTTATATGTTATGCCATATATGTAGTCTATAAACGTTATGATCTACAAACATTACAAAGTGTTTATGTCATCATTTGGTAATCATCCAGCTCTTCTGAAACTTTAGAGTTGAGACTTCTTAAAAAAAAAAATGAGTACAGCAATAGGCCCTACTCCCCTTTAGTTTGTTTATGGTTTTAAGTTATTCATGAATCTTTAACTTTGCCATTGACAAAATGCATCCGTAGAAACTCTAGATTAGTAACTTTCTAACTAGCTCCTTGGGGGCAAGATACGGAGTGTCTGGTGTTTCAGTCTTGAGGTCTCAGCAGCAAAGCTCCCAGAATTGAAGATTGTCACCCTGTTTCTCAGTGTAATGCATAAGGATTTGATCAGTACCTGTCTCATGCGCAATTTAATTTGAATAAACTAAAACTCTTCCCAAGAGCTCTATTCATGATTTATAATCAATTTTTAAAGTACAGTCTCTCCATTTCATTTGCATAATATCGCTAATCCAGGTCACTGTGATATTTTTTAATTGTTTGATCAATTAATGTTCTTTGCTTGGTTACTGTTTTTAGTGTACATTTTTTAGAACATTTTCAAGAAATCTTGTTCTCTTGGCTAACTTGTACATCAGAATAGAAGCATTTTTTTTTTTTTTATGTTTTGTTCTGTACCTGATCTTTTGTCTTGCTCTCAAATGCATTGTTTTATCCTTTCAACTTATTCCTTTCCCCTTGTCAGTTATTTGCATGGATTTAAAAGCATTTCAGCATCTTGCCAAATCTCTTTTTATCTTAGTTTTTCTAAACCTTAATCTATTTTCCTGTACTAAGTCTGTAATTCTACCTCCCCATTCTTTTATTCCTCCTGAACTTATCTCTAATCACAGGCATTTTTTTTCTTGCATAAAACCTTCAATACCCTATGTTACTTTTCATTCCTTATGGTTCTCACAGATTCAGAAGATCAGCATTTATATTAGCATTCTGGGCCACACAGATCTATTTAACCAGCTGGCAGTTCTTCCTACAGGTAGCTCAGCCAAATGAGAGAGAGTGTCTGTAGGAAAGTTTGTGTGATGAATAACAGAGCTAATTAAATATATTTGTATATATTAATCATTTGCAATAGTATTATTATTTGCTTCAGGAACAACAACAACAACAAAAAAAAAAAAACACAGAAAAAAATCAAACTAGAATGTTAAGTATTTGCTACCATTTTACCTGAATCACCTGAATCTAGCTTCTCGTCTTAGTTGAAGGCACTTGTTTTCAAACCCAGAGAGGCACCTTCACCATTAACATCTGTCTTAAGTAGGGGATTTAGAGAGATACTTAAACCAGTAGTCTGAACACACCTTAAATATCTACTGGTCTAATTCTATGTTTTCTCATTTCTGGGTTTTCTTGGTGCCTCAGATGCTAGAGTCTGCCTGCAATGCAGAAAACCTGGGTTTGATCCCTGGGTCAGGAAGAGCCCCTGGAAAAGGAAATGGTTACACACTTCAGTGTTCTTGCCTGTGGAATTCCATGGACAGAGGAGCCTGGTGGGCTACAGTCCATGGGGTCTCAAAGTGACTGNTTTATTACCCACCTTCTAAGTCCAGTATTTTATTTAAAAATTAGCAAATGCCATTGATTCAAGTTTTTAATGAACACCATGCCCACTTCGGAGAAGGCAATGGCACCCCACTCCAGTACTCTTGCCTGGAAAATCCCAGGGATGGAGAACCCTGGTGGGCTGCAGTCCATGGGGTCGCTAAGAGTTGGTCATGACCAAGCGACTTCACTTTCACTTTTCACTTTCATGCGTTGGAGAAGGAACTGGCAACCCACTCCAGTGTTCTTGCCTAGAGAATCCCCAGGACGGGGGGCCTGGCGGGCTGCTGTCTATGGGGTCGCACAGAGTTGGACACGACTGAAGCGACTTAGCAGCAGCAGCAGCAGCAGCAGCAAGCCCACTTCACCCATTTTGATTGCACTAAGAACAGAAAGCTTCTCTGGCCTAGGCTTTTAGCCTTATCCCATGATTAATTACCATGCCCTTGCAACACAATAGCAATCTGGTTTAATTAGCCTTATGGCTTTATAGACAGCTGGAATCAAGACCTTCATTTTTCTGTATGAGATTTTATGCCCTTAGAAAGACAAGATTTTTACAGATGAAAATTATCTCTGGCCATTATAAGGAAAAGAGAATCTAGGAAAATAGTAACATAAATTATATATAAAACATATGTAAAAACACTGAATAATTTAATCTCAAACTATTGAAAGAGTGACTGAGTGAATGATGAAATTGTTGCCTTTCATTAATACAAACAAATTGTAATTTGAGCAATAGTTAAACTGGTTGTATTAGATACAACCATCACATATATTTAGGAATGTTTGAGAAAAGAATGGAAACAGTTATTTCAATGTGCTTTTGGAAATAGTTATCTGTCCACTGAGTACTTTTATTGATGACTCCTTATTGCATCAAGTATGTAGTTTCCAAAACAATCCATGGTTCACTAAGGATTCACCATTTTATTCTCAATTCCACAAGTTATTGTATACATATGAATGATGACCAAATGAAGATATAAAATCATAAAGTAATGTTTTGTCCCCTTCTCCCCTGCTCCCAATCCCTCCCAGCATCAGAGTCTTTTCCAATGAGTCAACTCTTTGCATGAGGTGGCCAAAGTACTGGAGCTTCAGCTTTAGCATCGTTTCTTCCAAAGAAATCCCAGGGCTGATCTTCAGAATGGACTGGTTGGATCTCTTTGCAGTCCAAGTGACTCTCAAAAGTCTTCTCCAACATCACAGTTGAAAAGCATCAATTCTTCGGCGCTCAGCCTTCTTTACAATCCAGCTCTCACATCTATACATGTGATCCTTATATGTTATGCCATATATGTAGTCTATAAACGTTATGATCTACAAACATTACAAAGTGTTTATGTCATCATTTGGTAATCATCCAGCTCTTCTGAAACTTTAGAGTTGAGACTTCTTAAAAAAAAAAATGAGTACAGCAATAGGCCCTACTCCCCTTTAGTTTGTTTATGGTTTTAAGTTATTCATGAATCTTTAACTTTGCCATTGACAAAATGCATCCGTAGAAACTCTAGATTAGTAACTTTCTAACTAGCTCCTTGGGGGCAAGATACGGAGTGTCTGGTGTTTCAGTCTTGAGGTCTCAGCAGCAAAGCTCCCAGAATTGAAGATTGTCACCCTGTTTCTCAGTGTGATGCATAAGGATTTGATCAGTACCTGTCTCATGCGCAATTTAATTTGAATAAACTAAAACTCTTCCCAAGAGCTCTATTCATGATTTATAATCAATTTTTAAAGTACAGTCTCTCCATTTCATTTGCATAATATCGCTAATCCAGGTCACTGTGATATTTTTTAATTGTTTGATCAATTAATGTTCTTTGCTTGGTTACTGTTTTTAGTGTACATTTTTTAGAACATTTTCAAGAAATCTTGTTCTCTTGGCTAACTTGTACATCAGAATAGAAGCATTTTTTTTTTTTTTATGTTTTGTTCTGTACCTGATCTTTTGTCTTGCTCTCAAATGCATTGTTTTATCCTTTCAACTTATTCCTTTCCCCTTGTCAGTTATTTGCATGGATTTAAAAGCATTTCAGCATCTTGCCAAATCTCTTTTTATCTTAGTTTTTCTAAACCTTAATCTATTTTCCTGTACTAAGTCTGTAATTCTACCTCCCCATTCTTTTATTCCTCCTGAACTTATCTCTAATCACAGGCATTTTTTTTCTTGCATAAAACCTTCAATACCCTATGTTACTTTTCATTCCTTATGGTTCTCACAGATTCAGAAGATCAGCATTTATATTAGCATTCTGGGCCACACAGATCTATTTAACCAGCTGGCAGTTCTTCCTACAGGTAGCTCAGCCAAATGAGAGAGAGTGTCTGTAGGAAAGTTTGTGTGATGAATAACAGAGCTAATTAAATATATTTGTATATATTAATCATTTGCAATAGTATTATTATTTGCTTCAGGAACAACAACAACAACAACAAAAAAAAAAACACAGAAAAAAATCAAACTAGAATGTAAGTATTTGCTACCATTTTACCTGAATCACCTGAATCTAGCTTCTCGTCTCAGTTGAAGGCACTTGTTTTCAAACCCAGAGAGGCACCTTCACCATTAACATCTGTCTTAAGTAGGGGATTTAGAGAGATACTTAAACCAGTAGTCTGAACACACCTTAAATATCTACTGGTCTAATTCTATGTTTTCTCATTTCTGGGTTTTCTTGGTGCCTCAGATGCTAGAGTCTGCCTGCAATGCAGAAAACCTGGGTTTGATCCCAGGGTCAGGAAGAGCCCCTGGAAAAGGAAATGGTTACACACTTCAGTGTTCTTGCCTGTGGAATTCCATGGACAGAGGAGCCTGGTGGGCTACAGTCCATGGGGTCTCAAAGTGACTGAGTGACTAACACTTTCACTTCTTCCTTTCTAATTTTATCAGTTTTGGAACTACCCACCTGACAAAATTTTTAAAGTAACAACAAACATGGTTATCTTTTTTTTTTTATTTCTAATACTTCAGTTCTCACCTCATTGTCTCCCTTCTCTCTTTTCTCTGTCAGGAAGCAGATATAAAACCCAGCTTGTTAAAATTAGGACCATATCTCCTGTTGGCTGGGTTTCTTATAAATAACTTTGCCAACAAAGGTCTGTCTAGTCAAAGCTATGGTTTTTCCAGTAGTCATGTATGGATATGCGAAGTGGACTATAAAGAAAGCTGAGCACCAAAGAACTGATGCTTTTGAACTATGATGTTGGAGAAGACTCTTGAGTGTCCCATGGACTGCAAGGACATCCAACCAATTCATCCTAAAGGAAATCAGTCCTTAATATTCATTGGAGGGACTATATGAAGTTGAAACTCCAACACTTTGGCTGCCTGATGCAAAGAACTGACTCTTTGGAAAATACTCTGATGCTGAGAAAGATTGAAAGCAGGAGGAGAAAGGGATGACAGAAGATGAGATTGTTGGATGGCATCACCGACTCGATTGACATGAATTTGAGCAAGCTCTGGGAGTTGGTGATGGACAGGAAAGCCTAGCGTGCTGCAGTCCATGGGGTTGCAAAGAGTTGGACACGACTCAGCAGCTGAACTGAATTCCTGCTCCTGTGTTCTCCAGAGTTCTACGGTAAGATGTGTAGGGAGATCCAGCGATATGGCAGTGACATTCCAACCACTGCTGCTGTTCTACGTAAGCACTCATTGCCTCTTCCTCCTGCCACCATAGAGTTCATGTCTAAGCTGCTTACATGGCCCTCTCATATTTCCTTCTGCAGGTCCTCCAGACCTTGTACAGTCACAGAGAGGAAGATTAATTCTAAGTGCTCCCACTTATCCACTGACATAATAAATGTAAATGGCCTTTAGATGGAAAAGAATCTGCCTGAAATGCAAGGGACCCAAGTTCAGTCCCTGGGTCAGGAAGATTCCCTGGGAAAGGAAATGGCAACCCACGCCAGTGTTCTTGCCTGAGAAGTCACACAGACAGAGGAGCCTGCGGGCTACAGTTCATTGGGCTGTGGAATCCAACACGACTGAGCAACTAACACTTTCACTTAATGTCTTCTGACTGTAACATGGCCATTTGGACACTAGCTATGACTCCTTTTTCCCCCTGTCTTGCATTGTTAGTATATGTAATGCTTTTGATTTCTTCATTTGGTTATCTCCTTGTCTTTTTTTTCCCTCCTTTTAAACTAAGCATTGTGTCTTTCTGTTTCACTTTTATTCTGATATGTCTGGCTTTAGTAAATCATTCATTCATGCATGCAACAAATACTTAATAAAATACACATGCCTATACTTTATATTGCATTGGAGAAGGCAGTGGCACCCCACTCCAGTACTCCTGCCTGGAAAATATCATGGACAGAGGGGCCTGGTGACCTGCAGTCCAGGGCGTCGCTAAGAGTTGAGCATGACTGAGGGACTTCACTTTCACTTTTCACTTTCATGCATTGGAGAAGGAAATGGCAACCCACTCCAGTGTTCTTGCCTGGAGAATCCCAGGGACAGGGAGCCTGGTGGGCTGCCGTCTATGGGGTCGCACAGAGTCAGACATGACTGAAGCAACTTAGCAGCAGCAGTAGCAGCAGAGAAGCAGAAGGGAAATAAAAGACTGCTGTCACTGATATGATAAACTATAAAAAGTAAATTAATGAAAATTATGATAATTTATGCATGCAATAAATGCCAATAAGCAAATAAAATGGCATGAAGTGATAGACTAAAAAATAGTGAGTGAAGAAAGTATCATCCTTACAGTTTATGGTCAGGAACAGTTTCTACAACAGAAGAATTTGAAAAAACCTTTGATGAAGTGAAGGGGTGGGACATTGAAATAAACAGGAAAAGAGAGAAAGGTGCTGTGATAGAAGAGTTTAGCTGTCAGAACAAGGAAAAGTTTGTTGAAGAAAAATGACTACATAGAAGTATGAGGATGTTTGAGGATGCTATAAAAAACCTTATGAGACATGAATAAAAGTTTCTGATTTATTTTCAATGAAATTAATAATTAAAGACTGTTTTAAACAAGGAAGTTCAGGTGGTTGGCTTTAAAATATTACCACCAGCATAGTAGTTCAGATGAGAAATGATGGTGTCTTAGGCCTAGGTGTTATTAATATTAATAGCAATAGACAGATATTTGCAGCTATTGCTGACATATTTTCCTATGGCTTTTTGATGAATAGCATTCATCTTTCCATTATACTTTATAATATACATTTTTAAAATGTAGACAAAAATTTCATTTCACATACAGAATGATCAGAGTAAGGTGCTCAGGTCAATGGGTCTTCAGAGACCAGTTATTGTCTGAATGGAATATCATTATTTGGGAATGGAGAATATTAACTTTAACAATAGAATAATCAAATTATACACCAGTGAAAGATTGGGTTGTTGAAAAAGAACGAAAGAGTAAGCACTAAAATTGGCCAAATTTATGAAGAAGATAAACAGACAATGTAAGATAATGATGTATGACCTTGAAAATGCATACAAAGTATTTAGCCTTCACATAAAAGATGCTACTGGAAAAACACTTTTAAAATATTTCCACCTTAAACCAAAATAAAAAACATATCCTAAGACAAAGTATGATCCCTCTGACTTCTTACTGCTTATGATATAGGATGCAAAACCTCAGCATATATTTGAGGCTCTTTAAAATCTATGTTGTGCAACTTATTCCTAACACATGGTCCATGCTTTTGTCTCCCACTTAATTTGTAATTATTCTTTGAATGATAAATTCTTTTGTTGAAAATATCTATCTTTGCTATTATTCCTACTTGGAATATTTCCCTTTTGCTTATAAAACTTTAAAAGTATTATTTAAGTATCACTATAAATATCACCTTCCTGTGAGAACTACTTTGAGGTTACCAATGACTTTCTCTTCTACAATCTGATAGCACTTACTGTATATGTTTACTTTAGCAAAGTCAACAGAGAAGGCAATGGCACTCCACTCCAGTACTCTTGCCTGGAAAATCCCATGGACTGAGGAGCCTGGTAGGCTTCAGTCCATCGGGTTGCTAAGAGTCAGACATGACTGAGCGACTTCTTTCACTTTTCATTTTCAAGAATTGGAGAAGAAAATGGCAACCCACTCCAGTGTTCTTGCCTGGAAAATCTCAGAGACAGGGAGCCTGATGGGCTGGCATCTATGGAGTCGCACAGAGTGGGACATGACTGAAGCGACTTAGTAGCAGAAGCAGCAGTGGTAGAGTCAAATTTTTATCTAGATAAGTTTACATATCTGTCTCTTCCATTAACTTAGGAGCTGCTTATTGAAACCATTATTACTTCTTTATGCACAATGACTATACAATATAGTATAGTCAATAAATATGTAAAGAATTTAATTAAAATCCTATTTCAGAAGAACAATAATCTAATCCAAAAACTCCAACAACTAAAATGATATTTTAAGGGAGAAAAAAAATATTTCCTCTACCCTTCTTAGTTCTTTGTCTGATCTAATAATCAAATTAACATAAAACAGGTTAGTGGGAGAGAAAAAATTGATTATATCCATACATAGACCTCATAAAAATATGTGACCCATAGGCAGGTGATTGAGGCTTATATGCTATCCTGAGATAAGTCAAGAAGCAGATCAGGGTGTGGGACTTCAAAGGAAAAAAATTCACAGAACAAATGTTTGATATACACATGTTTTCCATGCCATGCCATGCACAAGAGTCTTTCTGATATAAAAAGAAGTCATCTTTGATAATATTAAGAGCTTCTTCTTGGCACAGACTCTATATCCAAATTATTTTAGAAACTTATGGAGGATTCTGTTTCTCAGAATAACCAGCCTAAAACAACCCTCATGCCTAAGAGCTACACTTTAGGGTGGCAAATTTTGTTCCTCTACAATGTGTAATTTGGACTAAAAGCAGAAAACATCATGTTATATTGTTCCTAGAGTTACCCATCAAAGCAGGCTATTAGTAATTTCATGGGGACTACAATGATGTTTACATGACATACTCATATTTTCTAGGTTGTACAAAATAGTGGGAGGATTGTGTGCTTTATACATTTTTATTACAATAATTAATCATCGTGGAGGCCAAGCCATGTCTGATATTTTGCTAGTCATTCCCCTGCATTATCTCAATTAATACTGCAGCATCAGTTTAGCTAGACAGTTGCTAATTCCATTTTGGAGGGAGAAAATAAAGAAGCTGAGAAAGATTTAATGACTTCCCCAAGATCACACAGCAGGGAGATATAATGTCAGGCCTCAGACCCCAGAGTTCTTGTCCTTTCCTCTGCATTATCCAACAGAGAGAGACATTGGCTTAGAAAGGGATAGTTGTGCACATAAAGTCTCTATTTTCTGCTCTAAGAAGCAGAGAGGAGAGCCTGCATGCTCTATTTACCTATAAGCTTGTGATGTTCAGTAGCTGTTAAAAAAGTTTGCTGGTGGCCAACCACTAAGGGGCAGTGATACACAGCGATCAGCTCATTGTGACTCTGAGCAGTGAGTCATGGCAGCTCCAAGTCCATTGCAAGGAAAAGAATTGAATCCTCTTGGTTTTATTTCTCAGTAGAGAACTGGAGCAGAAACAAAGCAAAACACTTCATCTCCCCCCAGGATCTAGTTATACCTTTTACTAAGACAAACACATCACATTCAATTCTCCTCTCTCAGTGCTGACGAGGGAGAAGAAATACATTCAGAGAACCAACCAGAATAGCCAGATTATTCTCACCCAAAAATAAACCGTGGCTTTGTTTACAGATCCCTTTCCTGTCTTTACCCACTGTCCTGTGCTCACAGAGGCAAGCAAGATAACATCCAGCAAGAAAAGACAGTCTCTTTTTTTGTGGCAGAGATTTAAAATATCAAACAAGCTGTAATGTCTGAATGCTTGGCCTCTAGCAATTAGTGTCTTGGTGGCTTAATATCCTCCTAGCTCTATTAGTTCCAGATCCTTTGCATTATATCCTCGGATTTTGCTTTTACGATAGGCAAGAATGCAGTGAAATTGCTATTATAAAGGTTAAGGGGGAAATCCTTGCACTCTAGTTGACACTCTGTATTGATCTAGTACAAAATCCAACCATTACTGAGACAGATGGGGGAGCTCTGAGACTCTCGATCCCCAAATTGCATCTGCTGTTGCTATTGCTGCTGCACATGCTGACAATAGCTATAGTCTGAAAAGCAGGGTTTACATGCCTGAAATAAATTGTTTTGATTAGAACCTTTAGGAGAAAAAGTCATAAGGTACAGTTTTATTGACTACTTGCCAAACAACACAGACCCATGCACTGTAAGCTTGTTTGGCTCATGTAAGTCAAGCACCAACTAGGATTTTATTTTCTAAGGTTATGGGCTTGGAGTATAATATATTATCATTTACTTTGAATTATTGCACACATAGCATCCGAGGAAGTGGAATTAATTCTCAACTATTGCTGACCTCTGTGTATATGTTTATTTGTTTGTTAGTTTGCTTCCTTGTGGTGAATTTATTCTAATTTTTTATGATAAAGACTGCTTTGATTACTCAGTAATCTATTAAGTGTGTGATCAGCAAATTGAGTTCAAAAGGTGCCGCTGGGCACTAAAAAAATGACTTGTAAAGAGAATAGTCATATAACTAGCCATATTAATAATGCTTCCACTCCTTTTCTGCTCTTCTTCTTCCCTGAAGCATATTTTTTCTCCTGCAGAGAGTTTTCTTTTAATCTGTTGCTATTTTTCAAAAACAAGACAATTCAGTGCAATCAACCAAACAAAATTTGGACAAATTGATGTAAAACGCAAAATGAGGGGCCAACAGGCTTTTTTTTTTTTTTTTTTTTCCTGAAGCTGGACCTGTGTTACATTATCTCCTAAGAAAGCAAATCATTATGATGCGTCCCCCCCCCAAAAAAAAATACATGGAGATGATTATTCTTTCTTAACCTGCTTATATGGGTTTCAAAGTTGGCTATTACAAACAGCTTTGAGCTTACACAAAGTTTATTATAAGTACTACCTGTAACGAAGCCATCTCGTTATGTCTGTTGCACCTACACAAAAGCAAATATCTTGCCGAGACAGAAAATTGTGTATGTATCTTTTCCATACTCACACTTTATGAGAACATAAAGGTAAGGATGGGAATAAAAGGAAATCATATATATTATGGCATCTATTTTCATTACAAGCACTGTTTTGTGTGTTTCACATATAGTATTTAATTTCATGTCAAATTTAGCACAAAAAAATACAACTAAAGAATATATACAGCTATGCTTACTAAGTGAGCTTTGGTTATCAATCTTCTGATATTTACTAATTCTACTACATCCTAACTTTGCATCAGATTAATTAATCAACTAATAAAATGAATGTAGAACATAATGACTTCCCTCTAGGAGTTTATAATCCATTTGAGAGATATGAATCATTGCATTTCATTGTTGGCTAGGAAATGCTAAATGTCAAGTGATTATTAAGGCTATGTAATAAGATACCAAGAAGGGCCAGATATTGCTAAATGAATAGACGAATAATTTACTGGATATAACAAACGCCCATTTAAAAAAGGACATGGATTAATTAAAATGGCAGCACCAGTATATGAGACTAACATTTGACCAATGGCTGTTCTTATTTCATAAATTATTCTTAATATGTGCTGACACTACCAGATTTTAAGGTGGTGAGATCGAGGGTCTCAATATTTAATAACTCATTTGAATGACAAGCTGCATAGCTTTCAATTTATATGCTGTAGGAGAGCTAAAGGTGGAATTAAATCAGCTAGAATCGGCACCTTGTATGGGGGGGGCATTTAGCTCTGCAATAAAGGATCGCAAATTATAATTTTCAACAAGCAAGCTGCATTAGCAGACACTCGCAAATGCTCATTGAAAAGTACCTCTCATTATTCTAAATGACATAAACACAGTATTGCTATAACTTATACCATGAACATTGCTATCATCATTATTACTACAAGGCAGATAAAAAGCTTATTACATGAAAGTGGTAAACATTTCTCTATATGACAGAAATGCCAGGTGTGATTGTATGGGGTTCACTTAGGTAGACTCTTACCTCATTCAGTTATGCTCTGAGAATCTGAGGCTGCTGTAGGCAGCAGGAGTAAGTAGTTCTACCACTCTGGGAGGAGTTAAATGCTGTCCCTCTACTCTTAAGCAGCCAGGAGGGTCATAAGCATTGAGATGAATGCAGCATCATTTATTACCTCTGTGTTTTTGAGAGGAAATATTGGCACTTACCTTGCAACAGATTTGATCTTCTGTTCTCTGAGGAGATACTGTCACTGGTATTATTTACTCTCTGAGCAACAAATCCTTGTAAATTATAATGGTTCTCCAGACAACCATTTACAAATTTAATCAGGGATGATTTCCTTGCTTTTTTCAATTGTTCCTAAATTATATTCAGGCACAGTAATATACTAAGTCCTATACCATATTTATTTTAGAAATAAGACTGCAATAAGCTTCCAATCTAAAAGAAAGGCTACAGATAAGAAGCATCTATCTGATAGCCTATTATGAAAAATACTACTTCTCATGCCTTAAACTATGTAAGTAATGTGAGAGATTCTAAATCATGCTGCATGGCAAGACATTTTACTTCCCATAGACAACACACAGAACCCAAATAACCAGCAATCAAAAACTGTTAATACCAACTAGCGCTTTATCCTACCTTGAAGACAGACAGACCTAAGTTTGTGTTCTGCCATCACCACCATTTATTAGCTATACACCCATGAGAACAGTTTACCTTCCTAGGACTCAATTTCTTCAAATATAAATGGAAAACACTAATACAGCTCTGATCCAATTATCAGTAAAATTAAATGATGTGATACATACAAATAATATAGAGAAGTCTAGACAGTCAGTAATCAGTACATGTTATAAACAGCTCACCCCTCCTCTATGTTTAAATGAAGTGACTTAGACTGAAATAATTTAAATAATTGCCAAGGATCATATTAATAATTGAAATAGCCTCAGGGATTGAACATGACTCCAGTTTTGGGTCACTTTCTGTTAAACTTTTGGCTGCAGCAATTTGTATTACGTGAGACACAGATATGTAGATCATTCCCTTAGCGTTTTAGTCACTGTTTAGTGGCAATCCTTCCATTTTTGTGCCATTTTGTTCAGATAAGGATATGGGAGAGGAGTGGCCCATCACTTCATGATATTGCCCTAGAGATTCCAATGACATTTTAGGCTTATCTCAAACTGCTTCTGCACTTGGACGTGGTGATGTTGGACACTAATGCTGGATGAAGTTGAGCTGCCTCAAAAATCAATACTCAACAAGACTGAGCTGATGTTAATAAGCTAAGTAAAGGACCCTAGGACAAGGGCCAAGAACACAGTAGTCTTAAGAAACTGAAAGAATAACATTTTTTTTCCAGAAGTAGAACATGAGGAGATGGCCACAAGCTGTATTTTTGTATTCTGCTTATAATGCAATTTGAGAGTTAAAAATGGGAGATACCAAAGAAATACAAGACAGGCAAACTGAAAGCTGAAGTAGTGAAGTGAAAGTCACTCAGATGTTCGACTCTTTGTGACCCCATGTATTGTAGCCTGCCAAACTCCTCTGTCCATGGAATTCTCCAGGACAGAATATTGGACTCATTGGAAAAAACTCTGACATTAGGAAAGATTTAAGCCAGGAGGAGAAGGGAATGACAGAGGATGAGATGGTTGGATGGCATCACTGACTTGATGGATATGAGTTTGAGAAAGCTCTGGAAATTGGTGATGGACAGGGAAGCCTGACATGCTGCAGTCCATGGGATTGCAAAGAGTCGGACATGACTGAGCGACTGAATTGAACTGAACTGAGAATACTGAGGCGGGTAGCTGTTTCTTCCTCCAGGGGATCTTCCCAACCCAGAGATCAAGCTCATGTCTTCCACATTGCAGGTGGATTATTTACCATCTGAGCCACCAGGGAAGCCCAAGGCTGAAAGCTAAGCACACACAAGTAAATACCTAAGCCTCTTTTAACTACTAGTCAAAATTTCAACAAATGTATATTAATAAGTTATAAAAATACAAAGATAATTCACCTGTCAGTGGACATCTAAGTTGCTTCTATGTCCTGCTATTGTAAATAATATTGCCATGAACATTGGGGTACATATGTTTTTTTCAATTATGATTTTTTTTTTCAGGGGATATACCCAGTAGTGGAATTGCTGGATCATATGACAGTTTTAGTCCTAGGTTTTTAAGAAATCCCCATACAGTCCTCCATAGTGACTGTAAAGAAGTTTCAGTACATATAAATAAATAAAATAAATAAACCATAAAAAGAAACACATTTGAATCAGTTCTAGTGAAGTGAATGAACCTAAATGAACCTAGTCTATTATACAGAGTGAAGTGAGTCTGAAAGAAAAAAAAAATTTCATATATTAACACATATATATGGGATCTAGAAAAGTGGTACTGATTAGCCTGTTTGCAGAGCAGGAATAGAGATGCAAATAAACAGACTTTGGATCCAATGTGGGAAGGAGAAGATGGGATGATCTGAGAGAGTAGCATTGAAACATATACATTACCATGTGTGAAACGAATGGTTAATGGGAAGTTGCTGTATAGCACAGGGAGCTCAAACCAGTGCTGTGTGACAACCAGGAGGGGTGGGACAGGGTGGCGGTTGGTGGGGAGTTTTAAGAGGGAGGAGACATGTGTATATTTGTGGCTGATTTGCATTGCTGTACAGAAGCCAACACGATATTGTAAAGCAATTGTCCTCCAGTTAAAAGTAAATGTTAAAAAGATAACAATTTATAATTTGAGTACCTGTGTCCCGAATCTTCTGAATTTCAAGATTTCAGAAGCCAAATAAGTAAGCTTTTTAGAATAAAAAGAGGCCCCAATTCAGAAAATATAAAGATTAAAAAATATGCAAATTTATGCAAATAATTCATTCATTTTATTAATAATATGCCACAGTTTGGCATAAGTTGAGTGAAGTAAGAAAATAATCGTATTCTACTCCTGGGTCATTAATTTTGTCTGTGAGATTTCATTATGCTTAAATCCCATTTTATTGATTAGGGGAAAAAGTTAATGTTAAATCTTTTCCAAATAAGAAATTATTCAAAATATACAGACTTTCAAGTTTTCAAGTTATTTTGGTAATCTATAAAAAGTGCATGTTTGTAAGTATGTACTTGGTTATATGTATTCATGAGTGCTATTTTGGTATTGAAAGTGGTTTATTAAAAGATCAATACCTGTACATAAAAATCAGTGGAGTCTCTGATGCTTCCCAGTAAATAAATGTTTTAAATTGATATCTAAAACAAAGGAAAAGAAGATGTAAGCCAAATGTCATCTCATCAACTGATAAAGACTAAGCCAGAAACAGTCAGTTAATGTTGGAATTAAGTGGTTCTGCTTAGTAACCCCAAGAATAGAATAAATGTAACATAGAATATATGGTCATACTAATAGATTGGAGTTCTATGACCTTTTTACAACTCTTAATGATTCTATATCATAAATTTCAGTCTTTTGAAATCTTTGTCTACATTAATACATACTTATCTTTGTCTACATATATACTGCATTAGTACTACTTAATGCATTAGTATTATTATTACTATTATTAATACTGCATTAATAATACTACCTTGGAATGACTGATACACAATCAAGAACATTAAAATAAATGACTTTTTACAGAGACATGAAACAGTGTCTTAATTCAATGCAATAAGAGCTAGGATTTTGCCTCAAATATCTGGCCATCTCAGTCTGTGATGCAGCAACATCATTTCTCATCAATGTGTTGTCCACCGCTTAGCTTAACAATTGTCTTGTATATGTATTGGTCATCAGTATCTGGTTTTGCACTGATAGTCCACCCAAGCAACATGAATATGTCACACGTGTTTAGCTCTAATGAGCTTTACATACAACATAAAAGATGGTTTCTATATCTACCATACTCTTTCAATATCATATGACAACTACAAGTTTAATAAACTTAAATAAGTTTAAATAATTCAATTTAGTTTTCTGTTTTATATTTTACATTGTTGTCTCTATTCAAAATCTCACCTGAGAAATAATGGAGTTTTATTGCAGTTTTCTTGGTGAAACAGCATAGACTTTCCTCATTGCCTTCAACTCCTTTGTCTCTCCATTCTTCGACCCATCAAACATATAAGAGAACCAGAGGCCCGTGGGGACAGACTATAGTGACAATTTTCAAATGTACCATCTAGGTCGCATACATCAGTCCTTCCTCTTGGCATATACCTATCACAGCAGTCAAAGAGCTATATAATTGCTGTTAAGTATTTAATAACAATGGCTAAAACATGCATTAATTGCTGTCTCCTTTTATAATACAATGAAAGGAATTTTCATACAAGAAAGTGATATGAAGCAGCTATTATTCTGTTACTATTTCCCTTAGTAGTCACTCTGACACTGCGTGGTAACAAATGAAAATATTCAGATAGTTCATCTACTTTATTCCAAATATGGGTATGTTAAAAAAACTTGAGAAGTTATTGTTATTACTATTATTTTAAATTCCAGTAAGAAAATTCTTGCAGTACAGTAAAATACAGATCTCCCTCTGTCTTTAGAGTCACTTTTGACCACAAGAGGAAGAGTCACTCTTTGCTTGGATGAGATTGAGAGGAGAGAATTAACAAGTGTGATTCAGCCCTATTCTCTCTCTCTGGTACACCTGCTGGAGGAAAACACATGCTCCCTGCCTTACTTTCCTTAAAATTTTACAGGGGCAGGACTCCATGGAAAAGTCTCGTAAGTCCCCACCCCAGTTGAAACTGACTGGGCAAGTTCAATTTCAGGATGTAGTCTGAACAAGCCCACATAGCCAACAGACCAAAAGACAATTTCTCCAATTTAAACTTTATCAGTATTCTGTGTGCTCTTTTGATCTCCATCTGTCTAATCCCTGAGTCTCTCAATTGATTCCAACTTGAGCAGAAAAAAACAAGGATGCTGTTTATTGTTCTCCCCTCAAATTGCAACATTTATTGATGTTTCATTTATTTGAATTTTATTAATTTATATGGCTCATAAACTCCACTAAATTATGATTCAGTGTTTCACAAACACTTAATTATTTACCTCTATAGAAAAGTTATAGTTTTCATTATATTTATAATAGCTTTATTAACTTTTCATTAGTTAGATGAAATTGCATTCTAATAAAATCTTAAACAATGACCATAGATAGGAAATTTAAATGAAAACCATCTATGGAAAATGCAGAAGAAATCAACTCAAATAACACCTAAATCGACTGGAGGATTTGTAAGGAAGAAATATAAATTGCTTTTTTATGTGTTCTAACTAGGTCTGCTTCCAGGAACACAGTAGTACCAGAGTTTTAGTGGAAAGATTTCCAAGTTTTTTAGTCATTGAATGTTATGGACATTTTCTAATTTTTCCTTATTTTCTTAGAACAGCTTAGAATCATTTTCCTGGTGTTTCAGTCATATAGACGAACTGTCTTCTGCATAATATTTTAGGGTCAGAATTTATCTGGGTACCAGTTTCAAAGGATCTTTAATGTTTTTAATTCATTAATAGAAGAACCTTCAGGAAGTGAAATGATTTGGTTTACCTATAGTCACTATTTATTGCTCTTCCTCAAGAACAAAGGTTTAGGGTGTATATTTTGATTTCCCATTTTTCAGCTTTGTACTATATTCGTTAGATTTTATTTTACATTTAAAGTAAACCTTGATACAATTCCCCCCTCCAAAAAAAAAAAAAAAAACTAGCAGAAAATGAGACAAAAAAAGAGGAATTTTTCAGATTGCCTTCAAACCCGCTTGTATTTTTTGTCCTTCAACTATAAAGTGATACATTATCTGTAGGCCAAGTGCTTTGAGTTCATTTTCCGTTTTTGAAAATCCAAGCATGCAAATATCCCTGTGCTCTCAGAAATGCAAGCTCAATTTAAGCTATGTCACTGAGGAACAAAGGCAATTAAATTAGCCCTCCCTGTTCTCCTTGATGCCTTTCTCCTGACCATATTACTTTACTGATGATTTTTCTCAAAAATCATGTCAATAGAGCTCAAGATCAAACTCACAGGGTACTAACCATCATAAGTGGGTACCTCATTTCACTTCTGGAAGAAAAACTCTTGGATAGGACTGACTTATTTATATTCCATTCTGATGAGAGATTTCCCCAGGAGTCCTGGTTCTCTCCACTGATGCTGATGTGTCCTCACTCCAAACTTAACTTTTCATTTCCACTTTAAATGTCATTGAGGTGATCTTCGGGTTTCCCCCATGGCTCAGTGGTAGAGTGTTCCTGCAATGCAGGCTCCGCTATGACACTGGTTCAATCCCTGGGTGAGGAAGATCCCCTGGAGAAGGGCATGGCAACCCACTGCAGTATTCTTGCCTGGAGAATCCTATGGACAGAGGAACCTGGCAGGTACAGTCCATGAGTGTGCAAGCATGCACACACATACAGGTGACCTTCACAATGAAGGTGTAGTAGCTAGAACAAATCAGCATGCTTAATATCACTTTCCATTTACTTTTGCTAATGCATATCTTTGCCCAGCTTAGAAATTTAAGCTCAGAAAGGATCTCACCAAAAGAATTGGTAAAAATCACTGTGTCATTTCCACTAACGTGGAACCATTTGGTTAGGAATACAAATTCATAGAATGCTCTGAATGGCAAAGTTACTTAACTAGAATTTGAGAATAGTACTCAACCTATTTAAATAATATAGTAAGCAAATTTAAAATCTAGAATGTTAGTCATGAATAATCTTAAAGAATTCTATTCTGACCATTTTGTACTTAAAACCATTCATAGTTCAGGTCTGTGTAGACTAATGTATACAGGCAATCTATACCAAAATGCTTCATGCGTATAAGCATTTGTTGACTTACCAACATTTTTTAGGTGACTGATACTTTTATCTTTCCTAAATATATTTATGAAATAGCTTCATGCTATTTTTTTAGTCTAAGAGTACTTGTCTTCTCTAATGTCTAGGAAATAATGATAAAATATGGAAAATATAATCAAACATATCAAGACATACCCCTTCGCTGCAAAACCAGGCAAATCAAAAATTTAGATATAGATACTGCTGTCATTCTGGTGGGATTTATGTAAGAGATACAGGTTATTGTTCTCATATGGCTTTATGTGACTTTTTTTTCTTTTTAAGAATAACAGGTGTAGTGTATTGGATAATAATGGAAAGCCATAGTTAATATTGAGAATCCATATTCAAGTGGAAAAAATGTGAGTCAAATTCTAAACATTGCTTTGAGTTGGATCAAGAAATGCTGAAATGTTTAACTGTCACTTTTTTAACCTTTCTGAGCCAACCCATGCAAAAGAGCAGGAAGAAATGTCAACCTAGAGACACTGTCCATCAGTCTATGGCATAGTACAAGTACCTGGTAAACACAGAGTCCCATGGGGACTCACTTGAGGAACTGACACTTTATATTTTTGCATTTATGTGAAAGATAAAATGTTAAACTCATGCAAGTATCTGTATATTCTTTACAAAGACCTAAATTACATGGGAAATGATGAAGCTGAATGACCAAGAGAGCAATAATAAGTATTTAATGATTTTTCTCCACAGACTCACACTGCAGTACTGGACCTCTTACCACTTTCTTGCTCAAAGGGGCTACTCCCAGTGATGCCTGGAATGGCTGACAGTTCTGCTAACTGTATAAAGTTGGAGGAGGAACATAGCTAAATTCTCCTGCCCTGTCTTCTGAACAGGTCATTCTTTCAAGCAGCAGCTTTAGCAATTCACTTCAATTTTGAGGAAATGAGTTTTTGTTACTTGACTACTCTGTTCTCAGAAATACCTTTGGCTTGTCAATAGGAAAGGTCCATTTTGGGGTTCAATCAATGCGTAAAGGAGATTTTTCAGTCACAGGAGATTCTTACCTTTCAATAGAGCTACTTTCCCACCTCTCCTTTTCCAAGCAAGTCCTAGCCTCTCTTTTACAGTTGTATTGTTTGAAAACCATTACCCCTCAGTAATGGTATGAGGATTGTGATCTAAAACTTGTCTGTAACCATTTCAAAGTGCTAACACTAGTGATAATGTCCCCTCAGTGACTAAAGGAACACCACCTGAATTGAAATGTTCTCTTGTTAATGGAAAAAAAAAAAAAAAAAAAAAAAACTCTACAACTTCAGGCAGTGAGCAACAATGACATTTACAATGGTGAGAACAGCAGGGAGCTCTCTGTACATACTGGTTAAAAGAATAATACCTTGGTTATATTGGGGATGNAAGGAAAAAAAAAAAAAAAAAAAAAAACTCTACAACTTCAGGCAGTGAGCAACAATGACATTTACAATGGTGAGAACAGCAGGGAGCTCTCTGTACATACTGGTTAAAAGAATAATACCTTGGTTATATTGGGGATGAGTTTCTATTAAGAGGTGATTTGGGTCTCTATGCTATAGGTTTTTGAGCTCTCAAGAGGAATGAAGATGCCTCCCTGGAAAACCTGGGTACCACTAGATAAAGGATATTTAAATGGCCTGGGGTGCAAATATGACACATTTCCCAATATGTCAGAACAGAGTCAGAATTTGACATTAACTTCCAAATGGAGCTAATTCAGAAAGCCATTTTTTAATCAACTTGGCTATTTCCATATATCTATTTTTATATTTTTTGTCTGTCACCATAATTTACGGTCATTTTGACAAGGGTGCTATTTTGGGTTTCCATTTCTAGTCCCTCTCTATGCCTTTGTGTTTTCTGTCTTTTTAATTTCAATTGTAATCTGAATTAGATATGAGAATAATAGTTATCTTGGGTTTCACCTTATACATTATTGGAATTCAGGAAATGGAGATGGTTTCCTACAATTATATAATTCATACCATTTTCTGAATTAATTGTGATCTCATGACTACAATAGTAGCTTATTTGACTATAGATCAAAAGTCAATATTCTGAAAGGGTCAGATCTCTTGCTAGAGTGGCATCAATGCTTTAGGTATTCCGTGAATATTAACTGATGGTAATAAAGATATTAATGAATGGTAAAAGATGGTAAAAATTGCTAAAAGTGAGCAGATCATATCTTTTAACTTAATTTTATATTGTAACATAATAATAATTGATAGGCTACTATTATCTGCTAGAAGAGGGAAAAAGTCCTCCCTACCCAACTCCTTTTAAAAAAAAGTATGTTTATCCTCAGACACAGTCATCTAAAAATTAAAATCTATCCTTTAGTGAAAAATCCCTTCCTACAATTTTTACCAGTTTAATTTTGTAACAAATCTGTTTTTAAATTGCACTGTCAAGAGGGTAAATTTCTGCACATACATTTAAGTGGTAGCATTAAGTTCAATAACCATTCTTTTAAAATGTATAGTTAACTAGACTTGCACCAACTGTCTAATTTCAAAAAAAGCATATAGGTAAACTTTCTCATTTATATTTATGACATCTCAGAAAAAATAATTGTTGTTATAAGACTCACAATAGCTATGTTGCAGATTTATAGTGTATGTATGTATCTTTCAAAATGCAGAATTCTTGCACAGTATGATATGTGTTTTGGATATGCATCAAAAAGAATTTCCAAATTTTATCTTGATGTGTGGAAGAAGAGGGTGAATTATCAGTGATATTGAGATATTAATTATTCAGTTTTACTTCCATGTGCTATAAATAACGTATATGACAGTCAACAGTAGAACAGTGGTTCCCATCAGCATGAAATACTCTATAAACATATACAGGAACACCAGGATACTCCTGATGTAATTAACTGGTCTTGGTCTTAGTATGAAGACTTCATTGTCATCAAGATTGGTAGGACAGGTCTGTTTTCCTATGCCTTTGGTGTTGGCCCAGCAGATAGCATGAGATAGAATAAAGTTATTAAGGCAAAGTGGATTAATTCTATTGATAGAGAGAGCTTAGAAAAGTTTTGAACTATGATCTATGGCAAACTGTGGTAGAAAAAAATAACTTCCCTTCCTTGTTCTTTTTTTCTCTCTGAGCTTATTTTTTCAAAAAATATGTTCTTACTTTTACCAGTAAATATTTGCCAGCATTTACTTCAGTTCAGCTCAGTTCAGTTCAGTCGCTCAGTCAGGTCTGACCCCATGAATCACAGCATGTCAGGCCTCCCTGTCCATCACCAACTCCCGGGGTTCACTCAGACTCACGTCCATAGAGTCAGTGATGCCATCCAGCCATCTCATCCTCTGTCGTCCCCTTCTCCTCCTGCCCCCAATCCTTCCCAGCATCAAAGTCTTTTCCAATGAGTCAACTCTTCGAATGAGGTGGCCAAAGTACTGGAGTTTCAGCTTTAGCATTATTCCTTCCAAAGAAATCCCAGGGCTGATCTCCTTCAGAATGGACTGGTTGCATCTCCTTGCAGTCCAAGGGACTCTCAAGAGTCTTCTCCAACACCACACTTCAAAAGCATCAGTTCTTCAGCACTCAGCTTTCTTTACAGTCCAACTCTCATATCCATACGTGACTATTGGAAAAACCATAGCCCCGACTAGATGGATCTTAGTTGGCACAATAATGTCTCTGCTTTTGAATATGCTATCTAGATTGGTCATAACTTTTCTTCCAAGGAGTAAGCGTCTTTTAATTTCAAGGCTGCAGTCACCATCTGTAGTAATCTTGGAGCCCAGAAAAATAAAGTCTGACACTGTTTGCACTGTTCCTCCATCTATTTCCCATGGAGTGATGGGACCAGATGCCATGATCTTCGTTTTCTGAATGTTGAGCTTTAAGCCAACTTTTTCACTCTCCTCTTTTACTTTCATCAAGAGGCTTTTTAATTCCTCTTCATTAGTGTCAGAAAATAAGACAGTAGTGCTTATTACAAGCTCAGATTCTGGGGCAATTCTTAGTCTTTTCCAAACCAAGTTCTAGTATCCAGGAAACTTTATTTCTCTAAATTATCGACTGGAAGAAATGGTGAAAATAACACCTAAACTAATAAGCTGATATGAGGACTAAATGAAATAATTATTGAGGAAAAATGCTGATTACAATTATTATTGGCGGTGTTGTTAAAGAGGCACCTTAATTTTTATATGGCATGCTAGGTACTATGAGAACAACTGAGGATAAAATATTATTTGACGTTAGTTGTTTGTCAGTTGCTTCATTTGTTATTATTTTCTGCCATTCTGAAGGCTGTTGTTTCACCTTGGTTATAGTTTCCTTTGTTGTGCAGAAGCTTTTAAGTTTAATTAGGTCCTATTTGTTTACTTTTGCTTTTATTTCCAATATTCTGGGAGGTGGGTCATAGAGGATCCTGCCATGATTTATGTTGGAGAGTGTTTTGCCTATGTTCTACTCTAGGAGTTTTATAGTTTCTGGTCTTACGTTTAGATCTTGAATCGATTTTGAGTTTATTTTTGTGTATGGTGTTAGAAAGTGTTCTAGTTTCATTCTTTTACAAGTGGTTGATCAGTTTAATGGCTAAGATCCAAAAGACTACAAGCAATAAATGCTGGAGAGGGTGCGGAGAAAAAGGAACCCTCTTACACTGTTGGTGGGAATGCAATCTAGCACAGCCACTATGGAGAACAATGTGGAGATTCCTTAAAAACCTGGAAATAGATCTGCCTTATGACCCAGAAATCCCACTGCTGGGCATACACACCAAGGAAACCAGAATTGAAAGAGACACATGTACCCCAGTGTTCATCGCAGCACTGTTTATAATAGCCAGAACATGGAAGCAATCTAGATGTCCATCAGCAGATGAATGGATAAGAAAGCTGTGGTATATATACACAATGGAACATTACTCAGCTATTAAAAGAAAACATTTGAATCAGTTTTAATGAGGTGGGTGAAACTCTAGGCGATTATACAGAGTGAAGTAAGCCAGAAAGAAAAACACCAATACAGTATACTAACGCATATATATGGAATTTAGAAAAAATGGTAACAATAACCCTGTAGGAGAAACAACAAAAGAGACACAGATGTATAGAACAGTCTGTTGGACTCTGGGAGACGGAGAGGGTGGGGTGATTTGGGAGAATGGCATTGAAACATGTATAATATCATATATGAAATGAATCTCCAGTCCAGGATTGATGCATGATCCTGGATGTTTGGGGCTGGTGCACTGAAATGACCCAGAGGGATAGTACGGGGAGGGAGGAGGGAAGAGGGTTCAGGATGGGGAACACATGTATACCTGTGGTCAATTCATATTGACGTATGGCAAAACCAATGCAATATTGTAAAGTAATTAACCTCCAATTAAAATAAATAAATTTATATTAAAAAATAAAATATTATTTGAAAGCAATAAAAAGAGCACAATTGGGAATTAAAAAATAAACTCAAAACGAAGTAAAAGTGAATTCAAATGTGTTGAAATTTTATGAATATGTGGTGAAATAAGCTATTTTTTCTGCATTGGCTAGTTGGCATGAACATCATAAAAATGGTTAAGGAGAAAGTTCAAGTTTATTGCAAAGAGGGCATAAAGAAGTTTATGATTCCCTCCTCAAAACTGAACTCTTGGAAAATTAAAGACAGGAGTGGAACATGGCCTTTAAGAACCAGTTGATCAAACAAACAATAACAGTAAAATATGAATAACCAACCAATATGGTTGGTTACTCAGACAGTAAAGAGCCTGTGCCTGCAGTAGGGGAGATCTGGGATAGCTCAGCTGGTAAAGAATCTGCCTGCAATGCAGGAGACCCCGGTTTGATTCTTGGGTCAAGAAGATCCCCTGGAGAAGGGATAGGCATATTCTTGGGCTTCCCTTGTGGCTCATCTGGGAAAGAATCCACCTGCAATGTGGAAGACCTGGGTTCAATCCCTGGGTTGGAAAGATCCCCTGGAGAAAAGAACAGCTACCCACTCCAGTGTACTGACTACTCACTTCAGTATTCTGGCATAGAGAATTCCCTGGACTATATAGTCCATGGGGTCGCAAAGAGTCAGACATGACTGAACGACTTTCACTCAGGTTTCAATCATTGAGTCAGGAAGATCCCCTGGTGAAGTAAATGGCAACCCAATCCAGTATTCTTGCCTGGAGAATTCCATGAACAGAAGAGCCTGGTGGGCTATGGTCCATGGAGTCGCAAAGAGTCAGATTCCACTGAGCGACCAGCTCTTTCACTTTCTTTCAACCAAACAATAGCATAGTTAAAACAATCATAAAATGACTGAGTATTGTCTTAGACTGGGCTGTTTAGGCACCTGTGACTGCAGTCTGGGAAAAAAGACAGTTGAAGCCTTCAGGGAGAAGATAACTTCAAGAAATGTTCTAGGTTTTGTTCCCACCTTAGTCCCTGGTAGTCTTATTTCTTTAGAACAAAACTCCACAACTATTGCCTAAGTCATATGCAGTAGTTTCCTCGGGTTATTTCTGTGCATTGAAAAGCCTGGAGTTAACCAAAAACAAGTGAAAATTTAGTACCCCTTGGGCATTATTGTTTCAATATATGAATGAAAAACACTAAACTGTATCTTTACATGACACCAAGTAGCTCCNTGCTCCTTCACAGCCGTGTTGGAGGGTACCCACCCACCTCCATCTGTTCTGCAGGGAAGGTCCCTCTTCTCTAACCATAGGGACGTGGTTGCAGGATGAGGGTGCGCGTCTCCAGGTTCGTGTTACCTTCTCTCTTACCGTATGATATTGTTACGTGTGGGTCATAGCACGTTGCTCTCCTGAGGTTAGGTTGGGGGAGCAGGGGCTGTCAGTCTTGGCTGCTCTCTGTTCTGACTGCCCTGTCTGTGCTCCGGATCTACCAGGCTCAGGAACCTGGAGCTGGTCTCCGGCTCCTCAGCCAGCATGGCCTGCCTCCTTTTCTCTCCTCCTGGAGGCTCTCAGTCTCCCCGACTGTGCGGTTGTTGGGTGTGCTGTGGCGCTCTCGATGGGGTGTGGGCCCGGGAAGCTCATCCCATGGGCGTCTTCCCTGGTGGTTCAGCACCTGGGAAGAGCCCGCCTGTCAGTGCAGGAGACAGAGGTTCGATCCCTGGGTCGGAAAGATTCCCTGGAGGAGGAAATGGCAACCCAGTTCAGTATTCTTTCTTGGCTGGGAAATCCCATAGACAGAGGACCAGGTGGGCTACAGTCCATGGGGTCATAAAGAGTGTGACATGACTGAGCGACTAAGCACAAGTCCAATGGAATCATTAATTATATTAATAATAAGCTAATACAACTGTAGCGTGTTTGTTTATGGTGGAGTGCCGCCTGTAGGAGTCCCAGGAAGGGTGGCGGCGACAGGCGTGATGCGCCTCTGCCGCTTGCTGGGCACACCTAAGTGCTCGCGTGTGCTTCATCTTCCCCACGAGGGGGTCCTCCCCGTCTCCCCTGCCCTAGAGATGAGGAAGCCGGGGCCCAGAGCGATGTGATGGTGTGTGCTGGGCTGTGAGTGTGATTGTGACGGGAGGGCTGGGAGACACGGGCTGAGACTGTCAGTCCAACCCTGGAGTCCACTTCTCAGTCACTGATGCTTTAGGTTGGAGGATCATTTGGAAGTTACAGTTCCGGGTAATATTCAGTTCAGTCGTTCAGTCGTGTCCGACTCTGCGACCCCATGGACCGCAGCACGCCAGGCCTCCCTGTCCATCACCAACTCCCGGGGTTCACTCAGACTCACGTCCATAGAGTCAGTGATGCCATCCAGCCATCTCATCCTCTGTCGTCCCCTTCTCCTCCTGCCCCCAATCCTTCCCAGCATCAAAGTCTTTTCCAATGAGTCAACTCTTCGAATGAGGTGGCCAAAGTACTGGAGTTTCAGCTTTAGCATTATTCCTTCCAAAGAAATCCCAGGGCTGATCTCCTTCAGAATGGACCGGTTGGATCTCCTTGCAGTCCAAGGGACTCTCAAGAGTCTTCTCCAACACCACACTTCAAAAGCATCAGTTCTTCAGCACTCAGCTTTCTTTACAGTCCAACTCTCATATCCATACGTGACTATTGGAAAAACCATAGCCCCGACTAGATGGATCTTAGTTGGCACAATAATGTCTCTGCTTTTGAATATGCTATCTAGATTGGTCATAACTTTTCTTCCAAGGAGTAAGCGTCTTTTAATTTCAAGGCTGCAGTCACCATCTGTAGTAATCTTGGAGCCCAGAAAAATAAAGTCTGACACTGTTTGCACTGTTCCTCCATCTATTTCCCATGGAGTGATGGGACCAGATGCCATGATCTTCGTTTTCTGAATGTTGAGCTTTAAGCCAACTTTTTCACTCTCCTCTTTTACTTTCATCAAGAGGCTTTTTAATTCCTCTTCATTAGTGTCAGAAAATAAGACAGTAGTGCTTATTACAAGCTCAGATTCTGGGGCAATTCTTAGTCTTTTCCAAACCAAGTTCTAGTATCCAGGAAACTTTATTTCTCTAAATTATCGACTGGAAGAAATGGTGAAAATAACACCTAAACTAATAAGCTGATATGAGGACTAAATGAAATAATTATTGAGGAAAAATGCTGATTACAATTATTATTGGCGGTGTTGTTAAAGAGGCACCTTAATTTTTATATGGCATGCTAGGTACTATGAGAACAACTGAGGATAAAATATTATTTGACGTTAGTTGTTTGTCAGTTGCTTCATTTGTTATTATTTTCTGCCATTCTGAAGGCTGTTGTTTCACCTTGGTTATAGTTTCCTTTGTTGTGCAGAAGCTTTTAAGTTTAATTAGGTCCTATTTGTTTACTTTTGCTTTTATTTCCAATATTCTGGGAGGTGGGTCATAGAGGATCCTGCCATGATTTATGTTGGAGAGTGTTTTGCCTATGTTCTACTCTAGGAGTTTTATAGTTTCTGGTCTTACGTTTAGATCTTGAATCGATTTTGAGTTTATTTTTGTGTATGGTGTTAGAAAGTGTTCTAGTTTCATTCTTTTACAAGTGGTTGATCAGTTTAATGGCTAAGATCCAAAAGACTACAAGCAATAAATGCTGGAGAGAGAGCGGAGAAAAAGGAACCCTCTTACACTGTTGGTGGGAATGCAATCTAGCACAGCCACTATGGAGAACAATGTGGAGATTCCTTAAAAACCTGGAAATAGATCTGCCTTATGACCCAGAAATCCCACTGCTGGGCATACACACCAAGGAAACCAGAATTGAAAGAGACACATGTACCCCAGTGTTCATCGCAGCACTGTTTATAATAGCCAGAACATGGAAGCAATCTAGATGTCCATCAGCAGATGAATGGATAAGAAAGCTGTGGTATATATACACAATGGAACATTACTCAGCTATTAAAAGAAAACATTTGAATCAGTTTTAATGAGGTGGGTGAAACTCTAGGCGATTATACAGAGTGAAGTAAGCCAGAAAGAAAAACACCAATACAGTATACTAACGCATATATATGGAATTTAGAAAAAATGGTAACAATAACCCTGTAGGAGAAACAACAAAAGAGACACAGATGTATAGAACAGTCTGTTGGACTCTGGGAGACGGAGAGGGTGGGGTGATTTGGGAGAATGGCATTGAAACATGTATAATATCATATATGAAATGAATCTCCAGTCCAGGATTGATGCATGATCCTGGATGTTTGGGGCTGGTGCACTGAAATGACCCAGAGGGATAGTACGGGGAGGGAGGAGGGAAGAGGGTTCAGGATGGGGAACACATGTATACCTGTGGTCAATTCATATTGACGTATGGCAAAACCAATGCAATATTGTAAAGTAATTAACCTCCAATTAAAATAAATAAATTTATATTAAAAAATAAAATATTATTTGAAAGCAATAAAAAGAGCACAATTGGGAATTAAAAAATAAACTCAAAACGAAGTAAAAGTGAATTCAAATGTGTTGAAATTTTATGAATATGTGGTGAAATAAGCTATTTTTTCTGCATTGGCTAGTTGGCATGAACATCATAAAAATGGTTAAGGAGAAAGTTCAAGTTTATTGCAAAGAGGGCATAAAGAAGTTTATGATTCCCTCCTCAAAACTGAACTCTTGGAAAATTAAAGACAGGAGTGGAACATGGCCTTTAAGAACCAGTTGATCAAACAAACAATAACAGTAAAATATGAATAACCAACCAATATGGTTGGTTACTCAGACAGTAAAGAGCCTGTGCCTGCAGTAGGGGAGATCTGGGATAGCTCAGCTGGTAAAGAATCTGCCTGCAATGCAGGAGACCCCGGTTTGATTCTTGGGTCAAGAAGATCCCCTGGAGAAGGGATAGGCATATTCTTGGGCTTCCCTTGTGGCTCATCTGGGAAAGAATCCACCTGCAATGTGGAAGACCTGGGTTCAATCCCTGGGTTGGAAAGATCCCCTGGAGAAAAGAACAGCTACCCACTCCAGTGTACTGACTACTCACTTCAGTATTCTGGCATAGAGAATTCCCTGGACTATATAGTCCATGGGGTCGCAAAGAGTCAGACATGACTGAACGACTTTCACTCAGGTTTCAATCATTGAGTCAGGAAGATCCCCTGGTGAAGTAAATGGCAACCCAATCCAGTATTCTTGCCTGGAGAATTCCATGAACAGAAGAGCCTGGTGGGCTATGGTCCATGGAGTCGCAAAGAGTCAGATTCCACTGAGCGACCAGCTCTTTCACTTTCTTTCAACCAAACAATAGCATAGTTAAAACAATCATAAAATGACTGAGTATTGTCTTAGACTGGGCTGTTTAGGCACCTGTGACTGCAGTCTGGGAAAAAAGACAGTTGAAGCCTTCAGGGAGAAGATAACTTCAAGAAATGTTCTAGGTTTTGTTCCCACCTTAGTCCCTGGTAGTCTTATTTCTTTAGAACAAAACTCCACAACTATTGCCTAAGTCATATGCAGTAGTTTCCTCGGGTTATTTCTGTGCATTGAAAAGCCTGGAGTTAACCAAAAACAAGTGAAAATTTAGTACCCCTTGGGCATTATTGTTTCAATATATGAATGAAAAACACTAAACTGTATCTTTACATGACACCAAGTAGCTCCTATTGAATTAATTATCTAAAAATGAAATACAAAACTATAAAGTTAGTAAAGAAAACTATAAAGTTAGTAAAGAGTGTGAAAACTATTTCTTCCCTAGGGGGAAGGAATTCTTATGAAAAAATTCTCACCAATAAAGCTTTTTATAAAGATTCATTGAATCACATCACCAACAACTTTTGCCAGTGAATAACACTATAGACAGAATTATTAAAAGAGTGCCAAAACGGGAAACAATATTTCTATCTCCAAAATTCATTTATCAAATATCCCTTCCTGCAAAATTAAGGAGATCTTGACAATGAAAAATAACTATACAGCAGTTCCAAGGAACATATGAGGGGCTGTAAACTAATTTACAGAAGAGAAATACTAAAGTACTAATATGATATGAAGAGATGTACAATATCTTTGCAAATGCAAGTAACAATGAGATATCAACTTATACCTATTTCTCTGGAAAAGCTTTAAAAATTAAACTATTCTAAGTATGTAGGTGACTGTTAAAATATAACAACTCTCAAGCATTGGTGGTGACTCTGTATATTATGATATCTATTCTACACAGCAACCTGCCAGGACACTATCAAATTGCTCTAATGCATATATTTTACCCTAAAAGTTCTGCTCCTAGGAATTCATAATGTAAAACTGCTTACACGCATTCAGAACGGTCATTTAATAGGATGTATAATACTATGCCATGATTATAATGAAGAATTACAGGCAATTGAAGTCCCCATCACTTGAAAAGCAGATTGAAGTAATGGAGTGGATGCACACCATACTGCAGAGGAAGGAATACACACATAACAGAGCATGGTTAGATCTGTTAGCTGTGAATTAAGTACACACATACATAAATGAGTTACAAACAACAATATCAGTTATGTACATTTTTAAATGACATAATCAATATGTATTTTAAAAGAAAACTAAACAAAGATGCATAATAAACATATTAGAAATTTTGCCTGTGGGGAGGAATGTAGAAAAATGTCCAGGAAATAAAGGAAGACAGCAAAGAAGGGATGAAGGTAAGGAGGGAAAGAGGGAAGGAGAGATGCAAGGAGGAAGAAAGGGACTAATGAGAGGAGAGTGAGAAGGAGGTCAGAACAAAAGAGAGGAAATTCAAATGGACCAATAATGATAATGTATCATGAGCAATATAATTAATTCATTCCAAAAAAAGGGATCAGTAATTTGTAGGAGAACATCTCTCTCATCAAGGAAAGATGCATATATATATATATACAAATACATGTCCCACTTTCTACAAATACATCTCAGAGTTATGCACAGTTAAACAAATACAGTAGAAGAAGATGGAAATCATGAAATCCATCACTCAAAACCTCTGGTATAATTTGTACATCTAATATCATAGTGTGACAAATATGGCATTCATTAATCAAATAATTTATGCCATAATTATATTTTTAAAGAAAAAGAAGAACTTTATTCATTTATGCTCTTGACAAGGAGTAACACTGCAGGGTTTATGGCAGCGACTGAAGTTTGTATGTCTATTGCCCAAGGTATGAATGGGTATGGCTTCTCCCAGGCCCCTTTGTGCTTGGTGCTGATGAAAGAACCAAAGTCAAACAAAATTGTAGCTGCATCTTCAAAAATACAAAACTGTTTCCAGGTCTTCGAACTGGGACCGCAGTCAGAGAATATTTGATCTCAACGAAGCAGCTTTTGGCTGAATTTTATCTTGTTGGTTTCCTATTTCATGATCTACAAAGAATACGCTCATAAATAATCCATCAAATTTAAAATTTCACTCTTTGAGAAATGCTTATAAGAATGAAAGTACAACTCATACAACAAAAGAGTATTTGGGGGTCAAAACCTGGCTCCGCATGGCTCCTGTGAGGCGTCTGGTCTCCTGAGGACCTGTTGGGGCATCAGCTTTGGGACATTGTGGGGTTCATGCTGACAGGATGAACCTCAGGACTTGCAGGGAGGTGGTGACACTGAAGGAAAAGATGAATTCAACCATTCAGATGGATTTCTTATGCATCATTACCTCCTCAGAGATTGCTTCCTGGACTACTATGCCTAAAACTTTCTGCTGAAAAATCAACTGATGGCCTTATTCCTTGAGGCTTCTGCCTCCAGCTTCTAGGACTCTGCCCCCTGGTGAGCCATTGCCTACCCCTGCCTCCCCAGGTAACCTTCCGATATGTGTAAGAGGCTCCTCTGAGAGGGAGACACTTTCACCCAGGTAATGAACAAAGTAGCATCAGATGGCCTCTTCTGGGAAGCTGCCACAGAAACCAGGGACAGATCAAAGCAGAAGAGGACCAACATCTGCTGCAACTAAAGTAAGGAAGAGTTTCTGCAGAGTCGGAGCTCTCTGTTGTGTTTTTATGCACTGGATTTGGAACTCAAGTCAAGGCCTTTCATTTCAGGTGAAATTCCTCTTGGTAGATTGGACCTAAGTTGGTCAGTAGACAGGATTACCACCTCACTCAGTCTTGCTCATCATAGGAAAAACAAACAATCAAACAAAAACTCAGCACAAATCTTACCCTATATGAAGCTTACAAAACCACTGGACCAACCTTAGGAGGGCAGAAACCAAAAGGAAGAAAGAATTAAACCTTGAAGCCTGGGAAAAGAAGCCCTCAAACACAATAAGTTTAAAAAAAAAAAAAAAAAAAACCTATTGAAAAGACAGAGAAATACTAACAAATGAAGGAATAAGCTAGAAACATAGAAGTCCAAATAAATTAAGAGGAAATAGGCAAACTACCTAAAAATGAATTCAGAAAAATAATGGTAAAGATGATCAAAAACCTTGAAAACAAAATGGAAAAAATGCAAGAATCAATTAACAAAGACCTAAAAAATTAAAGAATAAATATACAGAGACAAACAACACAGTTACTGAAATTAAAAATACTCTAGAAGGATTCAATAGCAGAATATCTGAAGCAGAAAAACAAATCAGTAAGCTGGAAGAGAAAATGGTAGAAATAACTTCTGAATAGCAGAATAAAGTAAAAAGAATGAAAAGAACTGAGGATAGTCTCAGAGACTTTAGGGACAATATCAAATGTATCAACATTCAAATTATAAGGATCTCGGAAGAAGAAGAGTAAAAGAAAGGGTATGAGAAAAATTTTGAAGAGATTATAGTTGAAAATCTCCCCAACATGGAAAATGAAATAGTCAATCAAGCCCAAGAGGCACAAAGAGTCCCACACAGGATAAATCTGACAAGAAATACACCAAGACACATACTAACCAAACTAACAAAGACTAAACACAAAGAAAGAATATTAAAAGCAGCGAGGGAAAAGCAACAAGTGACATATAAGGGAAACCCAATAGGCTTAATGGTTGCTCTTTGAGCAGAAACTCTGCAGGCCAGAAGGGAATTACAGGATGTATTTAAAGTATTGAAAGGGAAAAATCTACAACCAAGATTAACAGCAAGCATTTCATTCAAAATTGATGGAGAAATCAAAAGCTTTCCAGACAAGCAAAAGTTAGAATTCAGTACCACAAAACCAGCTTTACAATGAATATTAAAGGGACTTATATAGTCAAGAAATACAAGAGAAGAAAAAAGATCTACAAAATCAACCCCAAACAATTAAGAAATTGGGAATAGGAAAATATATATCAATAATTTAAGTATAAATGGATCAAATGCTCCAACCAAAAGACACAGACTGGCTGAATGGATACAAAGAGAAGACTCATATATATGCTGTCTACAAGAAACCCACTTCATACCTAAAGACACATATAGACTGAAAGTG
Organism: Neotragus moschatus; assembly: GCA_006410615.1. Taxonomy (NCBI): domain Eukaryota; kingdom Metazoa; phylum Chordata; class Mammalia; order Artiodactyla; family Bovidae; genus Neotragus; species Neotragus moschatus. The sequence continues at coordinate 4,076,643 of SJYA01001089.1, forward strand.
AGAGGACTGAAAAATATATTCCATGCAAATGGGAAACAAAAAAGTTGGAGTAGCAAGCCTCTTAAACAAAGTAGACCTTTAAATAAAAAGATTACAAGAGATAAGGAAGGACACTACATAATGATCAAGGGATCAATCCAAAAGAAAGACATAACAATTGTAAATATCTATGAACCCAACATAGGAGCACCTCAACACATAAGACAAACACTAACAGACATAAAAGGAGAAATTGACAGTAACACATTAATAGTAGGAGACTTTAACACCTGATGCACACCAATGGACAGATCATCAAAACAGAAAATTAATAAGGAAAAACAAGTCTTAAATGATGCATTAGATTAGATGGATCTCAATGATATCTTCATATATTCCATCCAAATGCACAAGAATACAACATCTTCTCAAATGCACATGGAATATTCTCCAGGATAGACCACATCTTGGGTCACAAATCAAACCTGAGTAAATTTTAAAAAACTGAAATCACATCAATCATCTCTGACCATACGCTATGAAACTAGATATCAACTGCAAGAAAAAAAAGTAAGAAACACAAACACATGGAGATTATATAAAAAGTTTCTAAATAACCAACAGGTTACTGAAGAAATCAAAAGGGAAATAAAAACATTTCTAGAAATAAATGACAATAAAACATGAGAACTCAAAATCTATGGGATGCAGCAAAAGCAATTCTCAGAGGGAAGTTTATAGCAACACAATCCTACCTCAAGAAACAAGAAAAACGTCTAATAGACAACCTAACCTTATACAACTGGAAAAAGAACAACAACAAAACCAAAATTAGCAGAAGGAAAGAAATAAAGATCTGAGCAGAAATAAATGAAAAACAAGTGAAAGAAACAACAGAAAAGATTAATAAAACTAAAAGGTGGTTCTTTGAAAAGATAAACAAAACTGTCAAACTTTTATCCAGAATCATCAAGAAGAAAGGAGAGAAAAATCAAACCAAAAAAAGTAGACATGAAAAAGGAGAGGTTACAACAGATAATGCAGAAATACAAAGAATTATAAGAGATTATTATGAACAACTGTAAGGCAATAAAATGAATAACATGGAAGAAATGGACAGATTCTTAGAAAAGTTCCATCTTCCAAGACTGAACCAGGAAGAAATAGAAATTATGAATGACCCAATTACAAGCACTGAAATTGAAGTTGTGATAAAAAAATCTCCCCAAAAAACAAAAGCCCAGGGCCAGATGGCTTCACAGGAGAATTCTATCAAACATTTAGAAAAGAGCTAATGTCTATCTTTCTAAAAAATTTTTAAAAAATTGTAAAGCAAGGAATACTTTTAAAATTATTCTATGAGGCTACCATAACCCTGATACCAAAACCAGATAAAGGCAGCACACAAAAAAAGAAAACTACAGGCCAATATCACTGATGAACATAGATGCAAATCTCCTCAAAAAAATTTTAACAAACAGAATTCAACAACACATTAAAAAGCTCANAATTATGAATGACCCAATTACAAGCACTGAAATTGAAGTTGTGATAAAAAAATCTCCCCAAAAAACAAAAGCCCAGGGCCAGATGGCTTCACAGGAGAATTCTATCAAACATTTAGAAAAGAGCTAATGTCTATCTTTCTAAAAAATTTTTAAAAAATTGTAAAGCAAGGAATACTTTTAAAATTATTCTATGAGGCTACCATAACCCTGATACCAAAACCAGATAAAGGCAGCACACAAAAAAAGAAAACTACAGGCCAATATCACTGATGAACATAGATGCAAATCTCCTCAAAAAAATTTTAACAAACAGAATTCAACAACACATTAAAAAGCTCATTCACCATAATCAAGTTGGGTTTATATCAGGAAGGCAAGTATTCTTCAATATATGAAAATCAATCAATGTGATACACTATATTAACAAATTGAAAGATAAAAACAATATGATTATCTCAATAGATGTAGAAAAAGCCTTTGATAAAATTTAGCACCCATTTATGATTAAACCTCTTCAAAACATAGAAGAAACCTACCTTAACATAATGAAGCCCATATATGATAAGCATACTGCAAACATTATTCTCAATGGTGAAAAACTGAAAGCATTTCCCCTAAGATCAGGAGCAAGACAAGGGTGTCCATTTCACCAGTAGCATTCAACACAGTTCTGGAAGTCCTAGCTATAGCAACCAGATTAAAAAAAAAAAAAAAAAGAAGAAGAAAGAAAAGGAATCTAGATCGGAAAAGAAGAAGTAAAGTTTTCACTGTTTGCAGATGACATGATACTATACATAGAAAATCCTAAAGATAGTATGAGAAAATTACTAGAGCTAATCAGTGGATTTAGAAAAACTTTAGGATATGAAATCAATACACAGAAATCACTTCCATTTCTATATAGTAACAAGAAAAATCAGAAAGAGAAATTAAGAAATCAATTCCATTCACCATTGAAACCAAAATAATTAAATATCTAGGAATAGACTTACCTAGAGAGACAAACAACAGACTGGTTCCAAATAGGAAAAGCAGTAGGTCGAAGTTGTATATTATCACCTTGCTTATTTAACTTATATGCAGAGTACGTCATGAGAAACGGTGGGCTGGGGGAAGCACAAGCTGGAATTAAGATTGCCCGGAGAAATATCAATAACCTCAGATATGCATGACACCACCCTTACGACAGAAAGTGAAGAAGAACTAAAGGGCCTCTTGATGAAAGTGAAAGAGGAGAGTGAAAAAGTTGGCTTAAAGCTCAACATTCAGAAAACTAAGATCATGGCCTCTGGTCCCATCACTTCNGATATGCATGACACCACCCTTACGACAGAAAGTGAAGAAGAACTAAAGGGCCTCTTGATGAAAGTGAAAGAGGAGAGTGAAAAAGTTGGCTTAAAGCTCAACATTCAGAAAACTAAGATCATGGCCTCTGGTCCCATCACTTCATGGGAAATAGATGGGAAAACAGTGGCTGACTTTATTTTTCTGGGCTCCAAAATCACTGCAGATGGTGACTGCAGCCATGAAATGAAAAGACGCTTACTCCTTGGAAGGAAAGTTATGCCCAACCTAGATAGAATATTAAAAAGCAGAGACATCACTTTGCCAACAAAGGTCCATCTAATCAAGGCTATGGTCTTTCCAGTAGTCAAGCATGGATGTGAGAACTGGACTGTAAAGAAAGCTGAGTGCTGAAGAATTGATGCTTTTGAACTGTGGTGTTGGAGAAGACTCTTGAGAGTCCCTTGGACTGCAAGGAGATCCAACCAGTCCATCCTAAAGGAGGTCAGTGCTGGGTGTTCATTGGAAAGACTGATGTTGAAGCTGAAACTCCAATACTTTGGCCACTTGATGTGAAGAGCTGACTCATTGGAAAAGACCCTGATGCTGGGAAAGATTGAGGGCAGGAGGAGAAGGGGATGACAGAGGATGAGATGGTTTGATGGCATCACCGACTCAATGGACATGGGTTTGGGTGGACTCCAGAAGTTGGTGATGGTCAGGGAGGACTGATGTGCTGTAGTTCATGGGGTCACAAAGAATCAGACATGACTGAGTGACTGAGCTGAAAAGGAGACAAAAGAATTGTGCATAGATGATTATAAGACACTGATGAAAGAAATCAAAGATGACATAAAGAGATGGAGAGATATTCCATGCTTCTGGTCAGGAAGAATCAATGTTGTGAAAATGACTACACTACCAAATGCAATTTACAGATTAAATGTGACACCTATTAAATTACCAATGGCATTTTTCACAGAACTAGAACAAAAAAGTTCACAATTCATAAGGAAACACAAAAGACCCAGAATAGCAAAAGCTGTCTTGAGAAAGAAGAATTGAGCTGGGGGAATCAACTTTCCTGAGTTCAGATTATACCACAAAGCTACAATCATCAAGACAGTATAGTGCTGGCACAAAATCAGAAATATAGACTAATGGAACAAGATAGAAAGCCCAGAAATAAACTCATGTACCTATGGGTACTGTGTTTTTGACAAAAGAGGCAAGAATATGCAATGGGGCAAAGAAAGTTTCTTCAATAAATGGTTCTGGGAAAACTGGACAGTTACATGTAAAAGAATGAAATTATAACACTTTCTAACACCATACACAAAGATACTCTGAAAATGGATTAAACACCTAAATGTAAGACTGGAAACTATTAAACTTTTGGAGGAAAACATAGGCAGAAAATGTAATGACGTAATACAAAGCAAGGTCCTCTATGCCCAACTCCAAGCATAATGGAAATAAAAACAAAAGTAAACAAGTGGGATCTGATTAAACTTAAAAGCTTTTGCACAGCAAAGGAAACTATAAACAAGGTGAAAAGACAACCTCAGAATAGGAGCAAATAATAGCATTTAAAACAACTGACAAAGAATTAATTGCCAAAATATATAAGCAGTTCATAAAACTCAATGCCAAGAAAAAAAAAAAAAAAAAACTACCAAAAAGTGGAAAAAAGACATAAACAGGCATTTTTCCATAGACGACTTGCAGATGGCTAACAAATGCATGAAAAGATGCTCAACATAGCTCATTAGAGAAATACAAATCAAAACTACAATGTGATATCAACTCATACCAATCAGAATGGCCATCTAAAATTCTAGATATAATAAATGCTAGAGAGGGCATAGAGAAAAGGAATGCTCTTGCACTGTTGGTGGGAATGTAAATTGATACAGCCCCTATGGAAAATGGTATCACTTCAGTTCAGTTCAGTCACTCAGTCGTGTCTGACTCTTTGTGACCCCATGAACCACAGCACGCCAGGCCTCCCTGTCCATCACCAACTTCTGGAGTCCACCCAAACCCATGTCCAGTGTGTTGGTGATGCCATCCAACTATCACATCCCCTGTCATCTCCCTCTCCTCCTGCCCTCAATCTTTCCCAGCGTCAGGGTCTTTTCCAAAGAGTCAGCTCTTCACATCAGGTGGCCAAAGTACTGGAGTTTAAGCTTCATCAGTTCTACCAATGAACACCCAGCACTGATCTGCTTTAGGATGGACTGGTTGGATCTCCTTGCAGTCCAAAGGGCTTTTAAGAGTCTTCTCCAACACCACAGTTCAAAAGCATCAGTTCTTCAGCACTCAACTTTCCTTATAGTCCAACTCTCACATCCATACATGACTACTGGAAAAACCATAGCCTTGACTAGACAGACCTTTGTTGACAAAGTAATGTCTCTGTTTCTTAATCTGCTATCTAGATTGGTCATAACTTTCCTTCCAAGGAATAAGCGTCTTTTAATTTCATGGCTGCAATCACCATCTACAATGATTTTGGAGCCCAGAAAAATAAAGTCAGCCACTGTTTCCCCATCTATTTGCCATGAAGTGATGGGACTGAGTGCCATCATCTTAATTTTCTGAATGTTTAGCTTTAAGCCAACTTTTTCACTCTCCTGTTTCACTTTCATCAAGACATCCTGGATGTGAAATCAGGTGGGCCTTAAGAAGCAACACTACTAACAAAACTAGTGGAGGTGATGGAATTCCAGTTGAGCTATTTCAAATCCTGAAAGATGATGCTGTGAAAGTGCTGCACTCAATATGCCAGCAAATTTGGAAAACTCAGCAATGGCCACAGGACTGCAAAAGGTCAGTTTTCATTCCAATCCCAAAGAAAGGCAATGCCAAAGAATGTTCAAACTACCACACAGTTGCACTCATCTCACACGCTAGTAAAGAAATGCTCAAAATTTTCCAAGCCAGGCTTCAGCAGTACATAAACTGTGAACTTCCAGATGTTAAAGCTGGTTTGAGAAAAGGCAGAGGAATCAGAGATCAAATTGCCAAAATCTGCTGGATCATGGAAAAAGTGAGAGAGTTCCAGAAAAACATCTATTTCTGCTTCATTGACTATGCTAAAGCCTTGGACTGTGTGGATCACAATAAACTGTGGAAAATTCTGAAAGAGATGGGAATACCTGACCACCTGACCTGCCTCTTCAGAAACCTATATGCAGGTCAGGAAACAACAGTTAGAACTGGACATGGAACAACAGACTGGTTTCAAATAGGAAAAAGAGTACGTCAAGACTGTATGTTGTCACCCTGCTTAATTCACATAAGTGAACATATACGAAGAAGAAATAAAGAGCCTCTTGATGAAAGTGAAAGAGGAGAATTTGGACATAGGCAACACTAAAAAAATCCTGGGATATCTCCTGTACTTCTTGGCTATCAGAGTGCACTGCTTCCCTCTAAGAAAACTGCAGGTTCATTTCACAAGTTTTCTCACTGCTTCTCTAATTCATACACCTTTGCCCAGGCTAGAACTGCACCACTTTTCCACTGGGAATTCTTGATATTTTCTTGTAAAATCTCTATACATCAGGTTAAGGGTCCTCATTGATTGTCCTCACTGTAGAACTACAACCTAATTGGCTTTCTCTAATCTTCTGATTTTGCCTTTATCCTGAAAGAAATCCTTTCTTTCTGTTCATATTTCTTTATGTCTTCTTCCTCTAGGGAACCTAGACTGATAGCTTCAGTGGACTTTGGTTTTAGGAAACAAATTCCAAGTAAGATGAATGTCATGCAGACCACTGCTTTTCCTTCTTGCCAGAAATGCCTCTTAAGAAAAGGCAGCTTGGGACTTCCCTGACTCGCTTCCACTGCAAGGTGCATGATTTCTATTCCTGGTTAAGGAACTAAGAAGATCCCATGTGCCTAGAGTGCAGGTGTGCTAAGTAGCTTCGGTCATGTCCGACTCTTTGCAACCCTATGGACTATAGGGCACCAGGCTCCTCTGTCCATGGGATTCTCTAGGCAAGAATACTGGAGTAGATTGCCATGTTCTTCTCCAAGGGATCTTCTTGATCCATGGATGGAACTCACATACCTTACACTCTCGCAGTGGCAAGTGGAGTTCTTTACCAATAGTGCCACCTGGAAAGCTGAATGCCTAGTAGCACTCCTCCTCCCCAGTAATGCCCCTGCCACCAAAAAAAAAAAAAAAAAAAAAAAAAAAAGGCATCTCAGAGCCCTATTTTCTGCAGAACAGAAGAAAGGCAAGGAAAAATTACAATGAGAAAGAGGAAAAAATGATGTCTCAGACATTATTCAAGGAAACAAAGTATTTAATTTCCAAATTTTTCATGGCAAAATATTTTCAGAAGTCCAATTCAACGAACAAAACCATTGCAGGCTGCAGGGCCTCACAAAGCATTGCACTTGCTGTGCTTCATAAGGAAGACCGGTAGAGTCAGCTTCGACTCTGGCAGAAGGGAAAATATACCAGACAATGACTGTAAGATTAGGCTGTGAAAATTCACACATGTCTATGTGTATATGAGAAAGACAGACAGACAGCTGGACAGGAACTAAAACTGCACTGTGCATGAAATAAGGTGTAGCTCCCATCACTTACTTTCTCAGATACTATACTACTGTATTCTCACTTCAACCTTTGTGAGAAAGTAGTTTAATTGTAATCTCTATTTTTAAAATTAGGTTTAGAGTTGTTAAATGACTTGCCAAAATTAAAGTGAGCAGAGGTGACATCTGAAGTCAAATATACCTCTTTTAAATATCTTGATAGTCTGATATTATCAGCAGAACTAGGTTGAGATTCTGTTTTGACAATTTAACACACAAGAATCATTTTTCTATAACTGGGGATAACCAATTAGATAACCACTATACTGACTGCTGCTGCTGCTGCTAAGTCACTTCAGTCGTGTCCGACTCTGTGCAACCCCATAGACGGCAGCCCACCAGGCTCCCCCATCCCTGGGATTCTCCAGGCAAGAACACTAGAGTGGGTTGCTATTTCCTTCTCCAGTGCAAGAAAGTGAAAAGTGAAAGTGAAGCCACTCAGTCGTGTCCGACCCTCAGTGACCCCATGAACTGTAGCCTTCCAGGCTCCTCCGTCCATGGGATTTTCCAGGCAAGAGTACTGGAGTGGGGTGCCATTGCCTTCTCCAACTATACTGACTACTTCCAAGGGAACCATTGCCACAAATCCAATAGATTGTTAAGCCAGTTTAATTTTCTTAACAAGAGCAATTACTCTGCTTTCCCTGAAGATAATGTGAATGTATCAATACTTTTAAATCATTTTGATCATGTACATCCTTAGAAAATTAAAATGTGTTATCTATTTGCTGCAATTCCAGACTTCTTATTCATGAAAAACTAATTTCAAGGAAGACAAACTGAAGTGCTTTCTAAAAGAAATTGTTTACTCTGTTGGTGTGGATAATACTTTACTGGCAAACATTTGTTATGGGCAAGTTTTAGTAAGTGACCAAGAAATGCAACGGTAGAAAGAAAAGCTATTCACGCTACAAGACAATTAGTGAAGCAAAGTTGGTAGTCCTGTAGTAGATTTATTCCATATTTCTTCAGACCTGCTTTCTACCTCTTCCTTCCTCTCAGGCTTTAAGGACTGGTTTTGTTGGGGTAGGTGTGTTGGGCCCTGTTGGAGAAGGNAAAAAAAAAAAAAAAAAAAAAAAAAGGCATCTCAGAGCCCTATTTTCTGCAGAACAGAAGAAAGGCAAGGAAAAATTACAATGAGAAAGAGGAAAAAATGATGTCTCAGACATTATTCAAGGAAACAAAGTATTTAATTTCCAAATTTTTCATGGCAAAATATTTTCAGAAGTCCAATTCAACGAACAAAACCATTGCAGGCTGCAGGGCCTCACAAAGCATTGCACTTGCTGTGCTTCATAAGGAAGACCGGTAGAGTCAGCTTCGACTCTGGCAGAAGGGAAAATATACCAGACAATGACTGTAAGATTAGGCTGTGAAAATTCACACATGTCTATGTGTATATGAGAAAGACAGACAGACAGCTGGACAGGAACTAAAACTGCACTGTGCATGAAATAAGGTGTAGCTCCCATCACTTACTTTCTCAGATACTATACTACTGTATTCTCACTTCAACCTTTGTGAGAAAGTAGTTTAATTGTAATCTCTATTTTTAAAATTAGGTTTAGAGTTGTTAAATGACTTGCCAAAATTAAAGTGAGCAGAGGTGACATCTGAAGTCAAATATACCTCTTTTAAATATCTTGATAGTCTGATATTATCAGCAGAACTAGGTTGAGATTCTGTTTTGACAATTTAACACACAAGAATCATTTTTCTATAACTGGGGATAACCAATTAGATAACCACTATACTGACTGCTGCTGCTGCTGCTAAGTCACTTCAGTCGTGTCCGACTCTGTGCAACCCCATAGACGGCAGCCCACCAGGCTCCCCCATCCCTGGGATTCTCCAGGCAAGAACACTAGAGTGGGTTGCTATTTCCTTCTCCAGTGCAAGAAAGTGAAAAGTGAAAGTGAAGCCACTCAGTCGTGTCCGACCCTCAGTGACCCCATGAACTGTAGCCTTCCAGGCTCCTCCGTCCATGGGATTTTCCAGGCAAGAGTACTGGAGTGGGGTGCCATTGCCTTCTCCAACTATACTGACTACTTCCAAGGGAACCATTGCCACAAATCCAATAGATTGTTAAGCCAGTTTAATTTTCTTAACAAGAGCAATTACTCTGCTTTCCCTGAAGATAATGTGAATGTATCAATACTTTTAAATCATTTTGATCATGTACATCCTTAGAAAATTAAAATGTGTTATCTATTTGCTGCAATTCCAGACTTCTTATTCATGAAAAACTAATTTCAAGGAAGACAAACTGAAGTGCTTTCTAAAAGAAATTGTTTACTCTGTTGGTGTGGATAATACTTTACTGGCAAACATTTGTTATGGGCAAGTTTTAGTAAGTGACCAAGAAATGCAACGGTAGAAAGAAAAGCTATTCACGCTACAAGACAATTAGTGAAGCAAAGTTGGTAGTCCTGTAGTAGATTTATTCCATATTTCTTCAGACCTGCTTTCTACCTCTTCCTTCCTCTCAGGCTTTAAGGACTGGTTTTGTTGGGGTAGGTGTGTTGGGCCCTGTTGGAGAAGGGAGAAAGAAGAGTGAAGTCAAGGTCCTTATTCAACTTGCTATCTCTCAGGAAGAGCAACTTAGATTGCCTATGTCCTTAAAAAGACAGCATGTTCTAGAAGATTCTTCCTCATTTTGGCATTTGAAGGCCTCTTTTTCCCCTTATCCCTTTAACCTGGAGGTGATAACATTCCTGTGGCAAACAGTCAATGAAAAGAATGCAGACTCCCCTAGAGCAAAGAAAACTCACTTCCTAGCCAAAATCTGATGTAATCCACAGAGAAGAAGAGTGTCATGGAGTCCTTTTCTTTCTGCTTTCTCTAACCATCCACTTGCTTGTAATTAATTTCTTTATAAATAAATCTTCTTCAAATTACCTTAATTTGAGTATGCCATCTGTTTCTTGTTTGGACCCTGAGTGACACAAATTATGATGTAAACTTCCAGAAATTTCCTTACTTTTAGAAGCTTTTATTGTTTCCTGCACAATTAATAGCATTTTCTGTACAACATTGATTTTTTAAAATTAATAACATATCGAGGTTTTTTTCCCATATTTCCATTTTTCATAACTTCTGAATCTATTGAATGAGAATTTAATGTCACCGCAAGATTGAAAATTATTCGCTTTCCAGAAAAGAAAGTCATTCTTTTCTTTCAACCCCATGTGCCAATGATTTTCTTTAAAGTAAATCCTTTCATAGGTACCTAGTAAAAATAGCACATTTACCACCCTAGTAAAGAGTATGTACACTTGAAAGTAAAAAATATCAAAGCACAGACTCCTCTGGTGGTACAGTGGAGAAGAATCCACCTGTCAATATAGGGGACATGGGTTCAATCCCTGTTCTGGAAACGGCTCACATGCTGTGGAGCAACTAAGCCTGTGTGGCACAACTGCAGAGCCTGCATGCTGCCACTGCTGAAGCCTGCGCTCGCTAGAGCCCATGCTCCATGAAAGGAGAAGCCACTGTAATGAGAAGTCTGGGCGCCACAAGGAAGAGCAGCCCCTGCTTGCTGCAACTAGAGAAAGCCCATGCAAAGCAGCAAAGGGCCCAATGCAGTCAAAAATAAATACATAAAAGTCAAAAAGCAGGTGGCCCTTACTATCACTGGGATGAGGGTTGAACCATATCAAATCAACACATTATACAGCTTAAACTTATACAGTATGATACGTCAGTTATACCTCAGTTTTTATATTGGAGTCTATAAAACCATTGCTGAAAACACTGATTATAGGCCTTTTTTCTACACACTTGTGTATCCTTTGAACAGACTTTGAATTTTCAGGAGGTGGAGAGAGAAGAGACCATCTTTTGACTCAGAATGATCTGGCAAGCTGTGTGTGTCTCCTTTGTACAACTTCCATGCATCTGCAATGATCATCTTTCTTGTGTGACTACTCTTCACTTACATTAACTCAGCTTCACAGGAACTTTGAATAAACACACCCACATGTTTTCAGTCTCTTGACATCTTCTTAATTCCCATTGATATATTTATTATCAGAATGTTTTAATAATATCATTGGAATGGCTTTCCAATTATATAAATGTTCTGGAGAAGTGTTAAATAGCATTAGCAAATGAAATAAAGTATAATGAAATCTAAAAGGAATAATGTAGCTCTGAGAAAAATTATGCTTTCACAGAAAATAAAACCATATGGCCAACTGAGAACCACTTTGCCTTATTTTTATCATCTGATTATTAAATGTTCCATATGCTATTGTCTAGAAGGCTGGAACCACATTATGTTTAAACAGATTCGATCTATTCATTTATTGAAAATGATAAAGTAAGACAGTTGTTTATTTCCCAAAAAATCATACCATTTTCTCCATGGCACTCTCTTTCTCTGTGGATTACATCAGATTTTGGCTAGGAAGTGAGTTTTCTTTGCTCTCGGGGAGTCTGCATTCTTTCGGTTGGCAATTATCCTTTTCTCAGAGGTTACTTCAGCATGAAAATTCTAGAGTCTTGTGGAATCTATCTCTATGCTCATATAATTCCTTTTACTATTTTAAATCTACATTAGCCTTTTTATGCCAAAGAAGAATGGGCATTTTCTGTGAATTTCAGTCTGAAAGTATGTTATTGCAAAAAACACTTTAATTTAATAGAGAAACACATTAAAAGTCTTTCAAACTGCATATTATAGCTTTCTTTAATTAATGTACATGGTTTCCCAAAGAGTTAAGATGTTAGTACCACCTAGCCCTTTTGCCCTTGTTTGCTTTAAGATAGATGGCTAGGTAACAAACGTCAGCCAGTCCAACACCCTATGCCTCTGAACTTGTTCGCTGGGTTATGGAGTGGTGCATTGGCGCTCAGTCACTCAATCATGTCCAAGTCTTTACATCCCCCTGGACTCTAGCCCACCAGCCTCCTGTGTCCAAGCTATTTTCCAGACAAGAATACTGGATTGGGTTGCCATTTCTGACTCCAGAGAGTCTTCCTAACCCAGGAAGAGAATCCAAGGCTCTTGCGTCTCCTGCACTGGCAGGCAGATTCTTTACCACTAGCACCACCTGAATCTGTTTAAATGTATGTGGGGGAAGAGAAGGAAGCTGATACACAGAGAAAGAGGATAGAGATAGAGAGAGTCTAAGGCATTATGGTCTACAGTCCAGCTATGCCACAGACACTTTTCTAAACTTGATGTGGGATAATAAATTATTTTTCACTTAAGCTAGGCAGAAATGTATTTTTGTCATTTACAAAAGAAAAGAAATAGTGTTGAGTACTCTATTTTTAAGTTTGAAGTAAATTATTGCAAATAGTGGCATGTTGTTGCTGTTTTTCAGTCACTCAGTTGTGTCCAACTATCCGTGACACAATGCACTGCAGCACTCCAGGCTCCTCTGTTCTCCACTATCTCCAGGAGTTTGCTCATTTATGTGAATTGAGTCAAGGATGCTATCTAACCATCTCATCCCACCCCCCTCTCCTCTTGCCTTCAATCTTTCCCTGCATCAGGGTCTTTTTCAGTGAGTTGGCTTTCCCATCAGGTGGTAAAAGATTTGGAGTTTCAGCATCAGTCCTCCCAATGATTATTCAGAGTTGATTTCCTTTAGAATTGACTAATTTGATCTCCTTGCAGTCCAAGAAACTCTCAAGAGTCTTTTCCAGCACCACAATTCAAAAGCATCAATACTTCAGTGCTCAGTCTTCCTTATGGTCCAAGTCTCTCATCCATACATGACTACTAGAAAAACCATAGCTTTGACTATACAGACCTTTCTTTGCTGGCAAAGTGATGTTTCTGCTTTTTAATACTCTGTCTAGATTTGCCATAGCTTTGCTTCCAAAAGTAGTATAAAGCAACACAAATTTATTAACAGTTCTGATGGTCAGAAGTCTGACAAAGTTCTCACTTAGCTAAAATCAAGGTCCAACAAGGCTATATCCTCTTTTCGATGCTCTAAGGAAGAATATATTCCCTTGTCTTTTCCAATTACTGGAGGACATACTCATTCCTTCATTTGTGCCCTCTTTCCTCTATCTTCAAAAATCAGCAACTTACCATCTTTCTGTGACTTTCTTCTACGTTCACATCTCCCACTGACTTTTCTTCTGCCTCTCTCTTTCACTTTTAAAAATCTTGTGATTACAATGGGCCAAAATAATCCAAACTAATCTATTTTAGGGTCAAATGATGAGTACACCTAATACGAATCACAGTGTTAATTCACCACTTGCAAAGTAAACTAACATATTCATATGTTCTGGAGATTAGGATATAGACAGCCTTGTCTGACAAGGCACACCTCCAAATTTAAGATCATGTATGGGAATTCCCAAGTGGCCTTAGTGGTGAAGAACCTGCCCACCAAGGCAGGAGACACAAGAGATGCAAGTTCGATCCCTGGGTCTAGAAGATCCCCTGGAGGAGGGCACAGCAACCCAACCCAGTATTCTTGCCTGGAAAATAGCTTGGACACAGGAGGCTGTGTCCAAGGCGTGTAAACCCTTGGGCAGAGAAGCCTGGCAGGCTGTATGTAGTCCATGAAGTGAATCAGACACAACTGAAGGACCTTAGCACACACACATGCATGAAAGGAAAATGTCACCAGAATCCTTGCTCAGAGGAATGGAAGACAGTGACTGGAATAAGGGATAAAACAATGGTTCTTTCATCTGTTTGATATATACAGTACTAAAGAGAATGGGGGGGTGACCACCCATTCATTACCAGATTTATTATTTAAAATTATCTATTAGGTGATATTTTCTAGGTCTAGTGATTTCTTTATTTTTTTAAGTTGTCCCAAATCAATATTGAAAAAAAGAACACTTCTTGTAGAAGTAAAAATCAATTTAAAGGATATTTAGTAATGTCTAAATAAAGTTGAAAAAACCACATACTTTGTCTATTAGTTAGGGCTATCATAACGAAGCACTGCAAACTGGGTGACGGGTGACTTAAATAGAAATTTACTGGCTCATTGTTCTCTGTTCCATGCCTCTTACCTAGCTTCTAATGGTTTGCTGACAATTTGGGGTATTCCTGGTGGCTCAGGTGGTAAAGAATCTGCTTGCAAAGTTGGACAGCCAGAGTCAGTCCCTGGATTGGGAAGTTCTCCTGGGAAAGGGAATGGCAGCCCTCTCCAGTATTCTTTCCTGGAGAATTGCATGGACATAGGAGCCTGATGGGCTACAGTCCATGGGATCCCAAAGAGTCAGATACAACTGAGCGACTCACAAGTAGCAAGTTCACTTATAGAAGCCTCAACCCTATCTCTGCTTTCATCTTTGCATGCAGTCAATACTTGTATGCATGTGTCTGTATCTACATCTAGATTTCCCTTTTTCGTAAGAACATCAGTTATTTTGGATTAGAGTGTACACTAATGATGTCCTCCTAATTTTATTTCCCTCTGAAGATCCAGTATCCAAATAAGATCACATTTGAAAGTACACTTGGATTTGGAGAGTAAACATAGAATATTAGAGGGACACTATTAAACCTATTAATATGCTATAACATAATTTTTATCGTAGGAATATACTAGAAAATGCTTTGCATAATTTTAAAAGAATATAGGTTTAATGAAATTCATTACTACATTGCTTTCAATAGCAAACTATTGAGGAAAAATATTCACCAATATGGTAATAGATATTTCAGTTCAGTCACTCAGTCATGTCCAACTCTTTGCGACCTCATGGGCTGCAGCACACCAGGCTTCCCTGTGCATCACCAACTCCCAGAGCTTGCTCAAACTCATATCCATCAAATCAGTGATGCCATTCAACCATCTCATCCTTTGTAATCCCCTTCTTCTCCTGCCTTCAGTCTTTCCCAGCACCAGGGTCTTTTCAAATGAGTCAGTTTTTCATATCAGGTGGTCAAAGTATTGGAGCTTCTGCTTCAGCATCAGTCCTTTCAATGAATACTCAGGATTGATTTCCTTTAGGACTGACTGGATAGATCTCCTTGCAGTCCAAGGGATTCTCAAGAGTCTTCTCCAACACCACAGTTGAAAAGCATCAATTCTTCAAAATTCAGCTTGCTTTATAGTCCAAATCTCACAGCCATACATGACCACCGGAGAAAGCATAGCTTTGATTAGACGGACCTTTGTCAGCAAAGTAATGTCTCAGCTTTTTAATATGCTGTCCAGGCTGGTCATAGATTTTCTTCCAAGGAGTAGGTTTTTTTTTTTTTTAAATTTCAGGCTGCAATCACCATCTGTAGTGATTCTGGAGTCCAAGAAAATAAAGTCTGTCACTGTTTCCTTTATTCCTCCATCTATTTGCCATGGAGTGATGGGACCAGATGCCATGATCTTCAATTTTTGAATGTTGAGCTTTAAGCCAACTTTTTCATTCTCCTCTTTCACTTTCATCAAGAGGCTTTTTAGTTCCTCTTCACTTTCTGCCATAAGGGTGGTGTCATTTGCGTTTCTGAGGTTATTGATATTTCACCAGGCAATTTTCATTCTAGCTTGTGCTTCAGCTAGACCAGCATTTTGCATGATGTACTCTGGTTATAAGTTAAATAAGCAGAGTAATAATAGATAGTCTTGAAGTACTCCTTTCCCAATATGGAAGCAGTCTGTTTTTCCATATCCAGTTCAAACTGTTGCTTCTTGACCTGCATATAGATTTCTCAGGAGGCAGGTAAGGAGATCTGGTATTCCCATCTCTTAAAGAGTTTTTCCACAGTTTGTTGTGATTGACACAGTCAATGGCTTTAGTGTGGTCAATACAGCAGAAGTAGATGTTTTTCTGAAACTCTCTTGCTTTTCAATGATCCAACGGATACTGGCAATGATCTCTGGATTCTCTGCCTTTTCTAAAACCAGCTTGAAAATCTGGAAGTTCATGGTTCGTGTATTGTTGAAGCCTAGCTTGGAGAATTTTGATCATTACTTTGCTGTCATGCGAGATGAGAGCAATCCTGCAGTAGTTTGAACATTCTTTGTCATTGCCCTTCTTTGGGATTGGAATGAAAACTGATTTTTTCCAGTCCTGTGGCCACTGCTGAGTTTTCCAGATTTGCTGGCATATTGAGTGCAACACTTTAATAGCATCATCTTTTAAGATATGAAATAGCTCAACTGGAATTCCATCACCTCCACAAGCTTTGTTTATAGTGATGCTTCCTAAGGCCCACTTGACTTCACATTCTTGGACGTCTGGCTCTAGGTGAGTGATCACACCATCATGGTTATCTAGGTCATGAAGATCTTTTTTGTATACTTCTTTTGTGTATTCTTGGCACCTCTCCTTAATCTCTTCTGCTTCTGTTAGTTCCATATCATTTCTGTCCTTTATTTTGCCCATCATTGCATGAAATGTTCCCTTGGTGTCTCTAATACTCTTGAAGAGATCTCTAGTCATTTCCATTCCATTGTTTTCCTCTATCTCTTTGCACTGATCACTGAGGAAGGCTTTCTTATCTCTCCTTGCTATTTTTTGGGACTCTTCATTCAGATGGGTATATCCTTCCTTTTCTCTTTTGCCTTTAGCTTCTCTTTTCTCAACTATTTGTAAGGCCTCCTCAGACAACCATTTTGCCTTTGTGCATTTCTTTTTCTTGGGGATGGTATTGATCACTGCTTCCTGTACAATGTCATGAACTTCCACCCATAGCTCTTCAGGCACTCTGTCTATCGGATGTACTCCCCTGAATCTATGTGTCATTTCTACTGTTAAATCATAAGGGATTTGATTTAGGTCATGCCTGAATGTTCTAGTGGCTTTTCCTACTTTCTTCACCTTAAGTCTGAATTTGGCAATAAGGGGATCATGATCTGAGCAACAATCAGCTTGCAGTTTTGATTTGCTTACTGTATAGAGCTTCTCATCTTCAGCTGCAAAGAATAATCAATCTGATTTCAGTATTGACCATCTGATGATGTCCATGTGTAAAGTCTTCTCTTGTGTTGTTGGAAGAAGGCGTTTGCTATGCCCATTGAGTTCTCTTGGCACAACTCTGTTAGCCTTTGCCCTGCTTAATTTTGTACTCCAAGGCCAAATTTGCCTGTTGCGCCAGGTATTTCTTGGCTTCCTACTTTTGCATTCCAGTCCCCTATAATGAAAAGGATATCCTTTTTGTGTGTTAGTTCTAGAAGGTCTTATAGTTCTTCATAGAGCCATTCAATTTCAGCTTTTTCAGCATTACTTGTTGGGGCATAATCTTGGATTACTGTGATATTGAATGGGTCCTTGAAACAAACAAATTATTCTGTCATTTTTGAGATTGTACCCAAGTACTGCATTTTGGACTCTTTCGTTGACTATTAGGGCTACTCCATTTCTTCTAAGGGATTCTTGCCCACAGTTGTAGATATAATGTTCATCTGAATTAAATTCACCCATCCCAGTCCATTTTAGTTCACTGATTCCTAAAATGTTGATGTTCACTCTTGCTATCTCCTGTTGACCACTTCCAATTTACCTTGATTCATGGACCTAACACTCCAGGTTCCTATGCAAAATTGCTGTTTATAGACTTTACTTCTATCACCAGTCATATCCACAATTGGATATTGTTTTCTCTTTGGCTCTGCCTTTCATTCTTTCTGGAATTATTTCTCTACTCTTCTCTAGTAGCATATTGGACACCTACTGACATGGAGAGTTTATCTTTCAACATTATATCTTTTTGCTTTTTGATACTATTCATGGGGTTCTCAAGGCTATTGGCACCATACACACAGCATTCAATATTATCAAGTTTATGTTTCAAGGCAAATTGCCAAAACAACTGAGTGGAAACAATTGCCAATGTTGAGTGGAAAAAGACAAGTTACAGTAAGAGAGCTTAGATATAATTTTCCAAGTGTACAAAGAAATGACATGCATAAAGTCTTTTTATTTTTTCAAAAATTGATTAGAAAAACCAGTTTTATGAAAATAAGCTCAGTCTGGATGGAGGGGAAGTGGGCTGATTAGAGAAACAAAGACCTTTCATTTACCTATAATATCCTATTTTTTTTTTTATATCTGAACTTTTTTTTTTAAATTTTCATTGGAGTATAGTTGATTTACAACACTCATATACAGTGTTGTATGGGTTTCAGGTGTACAGCAAAATAAATCAGTTATACATATACATGTGTCTACCCTTTTTTAGATTCTTTTTCCATACAGGCCATTACAGATATTGGATAGAGTTCCCTGTGCTACTCAATAGGTCATTATTAGTTATCTATTCCCAGGTGACTCAGTGGTAAAGAATATATCTGTCAATGCAGGATGTGGGTTTAATCTCTGAGTCAGAAACATGCCCTGGAGGAGGAAATCACATCCCATTCTAGTATTCTTGCTGGGATAATCGCATGGACAAAGGAGTCTGGCACATTACTGTCCACAGTGTTGGAAAGAGTTGGACATCACTGAGCAACTTAGCATGCAGAGACAGTGTGTATGTGTCAATTCCAATTTTTCTGATTTATCTCTTCTCTCCTATTTCCCCATAACCATAGGTTTGCTTTATATATTTGTACCTCTTTTTTGTATTAATAAATAAGTTCATTTGTATAAAAGGTATGAACTATTAAAAATATGTTAGTAATTCTAATATTATCATCTGGTATCTAAATTGTTATATTATTTAGTTATATTTCTGACTTTTTTTTTAACCTAAGAACATTTTATAGGAGAAGGAAAAATTATATTGATAACTTCAACCTAATGTTTCTCAACATCAGACTCATGGATAAACCATAATAAATGAGCAGGATCTTAATATCATCATTTCTATCTTAAAGCAACCACATTTTTGTGAGAACATTGGGTAGACATATTTGCATTTTATTTTGCATGAATATACATATAGATTTGCTTGATTTGCAAACTATTTTAAAGCAGTTTAACATCAAGTATATAAGGTAAACTAAAATGCTATTACTTTAAAAACTGAATTAAAAATTCAATTTTCAAATCCAAAATTAAAACAGAATTTTAGAAGTATAATAGTGTTTTGAGGGATAACATGACAGTATTTCTCTTCTGCATAGCACAGCTGGAAGCAAGAGAAAGAATGAATAGATTATTTGGGGGAAAATCATGAGAAAGTATGGTATAATGGCTAAGCACAAGATGTTAGAACTCCCATCTAACTGAATACCAAACCCATCAGTTTTCTTATGTATAAAAGGGGCTAATAAAGATGGATACATCTTAAAGCTACTACTACTGCTAAGTCACTTCAGTTGTGCCCTACTCTGTGCAACCCCATAGACGGCAGCCCACCAGGCTCCCCTGTCCCTGGGATTCTCCAAGCAAGAACACTGGAGTGGGTTGTCATTTCCTTCTCCAACGCATGAAAGTGAAAAGAGAAGTGAAGTCGCTCAGTTGTGTCTGACTCTTAGCGACCCCATGGACTGCAGCCTACCAGGCTCCTCCATCCATGGGATTTTCCAGGCAAGAGTATTGGAGTGGGGTGCCATTGCCTTCTCCAAGAATCTTAAAGCTAAGAACGTCCTATTGAAACAGTTTATGTTTAAGAACTTGGGATAAAATACTCTTAAAAAAATAGATGTTGACATGTTCATTTGTTCAGTGACTCATTTCTGGACTGCGGCATGGAACTGATGAAGAAATACCTTGGAGACTCAAGTAAAGAAGAAATCTGGATGTAGATAAAGAGAGATTTTACTCAAATAGACTTTTGCAACAGGGGGAACACTCTGAGGGTAAGGTCTACCTTTGTCTCAAAGGCTAAGCAGAAAGGACTCTTGTCCAGAGAGGAGTAAGTTAGGCTTGAAAGAAATGGATGTTGGAGAGTGGGATGAACAGATGACAGGATCTGACTGTTGACCCAATAATGTTTTTCCCTGAGGGCAGTCAGTTCTCAGGAGACCCCCTTTAAGGAGGAACAGTTTCCAATTGCAGTACTTTCTTAAATTCAAGGGTGAGCCAAGGTATAAGGACCTGTGGGGAGAAAAGAAGACTGACTAAAATTTGGCCAAGTTAAGTTAGAGGATATTTTGTCTAGATTGGTCAGGTCAGATACAAGCAAAGGAGTAAAATAATTTAAGAAACTTATAGTAGAACCTGATCGATCCAATAGTGAGTATAATACATTATAATTTGGAAAAGAGTTTTCCTAAAAAGTAGTTTTATGTATACCCTTGTGAAAAAGTAAACAAATTTAATTAACACAGATTTGCTCATTAACAAATAGTGCTGGATTTATATTCCATCCTAGATAGCATATTCAAAAGCAGAGACATTACTTTGCCAACTAAAGTCCGTCTAGTCAAGGGTATGGTTTTTCCCGTGGTCATGTATGGATGCGAGAGTTGGACTGTGAAGAAGGCTGAGCGCTGAAGAATTGCTGCTTTTGAACTGTGGTGTTGGAGAAGACTCTTGAGAGTCCCCTGGACTACAGGAGATCCAACCAGTCCATTCTAAAGGGGATCAGCCCTGGGATTTCTTTGGAAGGAATGATGTTAAAGCTGAAACTCCAGTAGTTTGGCCACCTCATACGAAGAATTGACTCATTGGAAAAGACTCTGATGCCAGGAGGGATTGTGGGCAGGAGGAGAAGGGGACGACAGAGGATGAGATGGCTGGATGGCATCACTGACTCGATAGGCATGAGTCTGAGTGAACTCTGGGAGTTGGTGATGGACAGGGAGCCCTGGTGTGCTGCGATTCATGGGGTTGCAAAGAGTTGGACACGACTGAGCGACTGAACTGAACTAAACTGAAAGATACTAAAGTGCAAAAGTAAAAATGAAGGTAATTTTTAAAATTAAATGTTAGTTGCAAATTATTGGCTCAACATTATTGTAGTGATTTTAGTCAAGATTTGATAAAGATGCATTGGGTTATTCCATGCCATTTCATGCCATTTAAAATCTTACTCTCTATGTCAGACCTTTGTGTCTAACTTCTAGCTTTATCACTGGCATGTTTCATATATATCATCCCTTTGGCATTACATTTTTATAAATAGCATAAAGGAGAGAGAAAGCCACCTTTGGAAAATGTAAGCCTTTGTTTAAATATGAGGAAATTTACTTCAGAAAACAGGAAATATTAAAATAGTTATTGAGGCATAATTAAGGTAAATGGAGCTAAGTGAATTTGTTTATGGATGTTCTCTCTTTCTTTTTCATGCTTGAACTCAAAATGTTTAACTCAGTGACTGTATTTTATTTTGCTTTTAAGTTTTACTTTCACAATTAAAAACAGTTTTATATATGAATGGAAATAACTCATTATGCATTAGCCATATAGGTTATTAAGTTTTATAAAATATATTTTAAAAACCCAATGCAAATATAATTCCTCAATATAAACAAAACAGGATATAATAGTTCATTCTCCTATTACAAAAGAAGCCCCAAGAAGTTATAAAAACTAAAACGTAGGGGGAAGACAGAGAATGAGAAGGTTGGATGGCAACAACTCAATGACTTTGAGCAAATTCCAGGAGATGATAAAGGACAGGAAGAACTGTCATGCTGCAGTCCATGGGTCACAAAGTGTTAGACACAACTTAGAGACTAAACAATAAAAAGTATACAAAGAAGAATAAAAAGCACAGTAATATATATGTAATCTAAGAGAGAATTTTTTTGAAAAATTTCAGAAATGTATTTTATAAATTTTATTGAATATAAACTGGATTTCTAACCATTTCCATTTTCTATCTTGATCTGGACTTCTGAAGTCCTAGTTTGATTATAAAATTCTGAAGTCCTAGCTCTGTATTATTCAAGTTTTCTATATTTCCTTACTAGTTTAGCATAGACTTAAGTGACAATATCATTTTTAACAAACTAAGATATTAGCTGTTAATGTTTTGTTGTAGAGAACTACTATATCTCATTTGAACTGCAAACTTGGAATTTCTGACATTTTAGGCTGAAAGAAGTATTAAATATAACTCTCTCTTTCTCTATTTGAATGGCCCTCCTTTCACTAATAATCTGGACTTTTCACTTGTCAGCTGGCTAATTTGTTTGAAATAAAAGATGAACTCATAGTGATAATAGAATGAAAGCAAATGAACTCTAAGAAAAAGCCATTCTATTGTCTAGATTTAAGTCACTTGATACATAATGTCCTTGTCCTTTTATCTAATTCTTCTTTAGTACAAAACCTTTGTAGCTGTGGGCTTTTTGCATAAGTAAAATAGAACTGAAGTGGACTTAGAGATTCTCTTCCAAGTGGGAAGTATCTGTAAGTATGTTGGGCAGTGATGCCTTTGAGGTCTCTTGATGATATGCTATAAAGAATCTGGCTGAATTAAAAGAATCTTGAATAGTGGTAAAATACTCAGTGTGAAAGCAGCCACATTAACAGTCTCTTAAAATAAACCTTAACAGACCCATAGATAAATATCTTAGGGTCTTTCCAACTCAGGAGAGCCAAGGCAAGCTGCAGAGACTTGGCAAAATGCCTTATAGATTTGGTTCTATAGATCTATATATGAGATCATTAGCTTAATACAACAAGTAGAAAATGGATTATACTCACCTTTTTGTGGTAGTTCAATTCAACCAATATCTGTTAAATACCTTCTGCTTGTCAGACATTAGTAGGTGCTTGATATCTTAATGTAGCTCAGCTTATTCAAAAGCAAGAGGTTGCTATATCAAAAGAGACTTCCAATTTACTTTAAATTACATGATGTAAATACACACAGGTTACTAAGAAAGTGTGGGACAAAATTCTAGTGTAGCCTAAAAAGTCAGAAACAATTTCCCAGATGAGATGGTACTTAAGGAAAAGCATAGAATACAAATGGGCAGTCTTTTAATTTCTAGAATTAACTCTATCATTTCCCCAATTATTTCTATAGTACCATTTTACAATAAATTCTTGGCATTTGTAAATTCCTTATGTGTTAAGTCCAGCTGTTAAAGAGTAATCCTAAAGTTTTGTGAAATAGCTAATAAGAAAGTTTAATTGTTGGCTGTTAGGAATAATCGAAAACTCAATGAAACCAGCTTGAATAATAAAAGGAAGCAATTTCAGACTATCATGCATTCTTTAGAATTTTTGTTTATGCATTGCTTTGTTTAGTTCTCTCTGTACTCTGTGTCCTCTCTGCTGCCTTTTTTCATATAAATGTTTCAGACTCAGGTAGTTTTTCCTGGGGCAGTAAAATGATTTCACCTGCTCCAATCAACACATTTGTACAAGCTGTCTAGAAGAACAAAGAGCTTATCTTACTTGAACAATCAGATATAAAGCCTGGACATCAAGATTAGTGTTCCAAGTTGGATCCACCTGGAAACCAACTCCTTTAGATGGAGAAATGCACAGAGAGATTAGATTAATTCTAGGTTAGTTCCATCCCTGAAACAATCACAGAGACAAATGAATGGGTTTATGCAGCTGGTTTAGAAGATGCATCAGCATTTGGCTCTAGAGCAGGATGTGGAGTAAGATGCAATCTGAGTGAATGGAGATTATTGGGGGACAGTGGATGTCTCAGCTCCCAGAGGAGCTGAAACATCTTTCCACCATCTGCACTGAAACTTCTCTGTAATGGCCTTTCCTGCTTTTGGGGGCTTCCTTTGTGTCTCAGCTGGTAAAGAATCCGCTTGCAATGTGGGAGACCTGAGTTTGATCCTTGGGTTGGAAAGATCCCCTGGAGCAAGGAAAGGCTCTCCATTCCAGTAGTCTGGCCTAGAGAATTCCATGGACTATATAGTCCATGGAAACACAAAGAGTTGGACAAGACCGAGTGACTTTCATTTTCTGCTCTTGTATTCAATATATTTCAGCATATATTTTCTGAGCTTTTGTATGTGGAAACGAATATGTTGCTTTGATATATGTAAATCAGAAGATTTTGGAAGGTCTCCAGGTGTGCCACTTATAAATATCTATGAAATTCAATACCCAGATGTGTTTTTCAACACACTCTAAGCAATTATCCAATCTCAGGAGCTAATGCATACTATAAGCAAGCTCAATTCTGACACTATCTATCCAAGAGTTATCATCAGAGCCCACAGATTAAGGGCACAACCCCAAAGATTACTTCAATCCCACACACAGTTTGTGTTATTAATCACAAGTCCATATTGTCACATATGCTTCTGAACAATTGGCTATAAATCAGAAATCTCTGTGATCCCTTCTTGGGTGCAGTTAATTTGCAAGAGCAGCTCACAGAACTCAGAGAAACATTACTTACATTTACCAGTTTATACAAAGAGTATATGGTTTCCAAGGCAAACCATTCAATATCACAGTAATCCCCAACCAGTAACACTGAAGAAGCTGAAGTTGAACGGTTCTATAAAGACCTACAAGACCTTTGGAGAAGGCGATGGCACCCCACACCAGTACTTTTGCCTGGAAAATCCCATGGATGGAGAGGACTGGTGGGCTGCAGTCCATGGGGTTGCGAAGAGCCAGACACGATTGAGTGACTTCACTTTCAATTTTCACTTTCATGCATTGGAGAAGGCAATGGCAACCCATTCCAGTGTTTTTGTCTGGAGAATCCCAGGGACTGGGGAACCTGGGGGGCTGCCGTCTATGGGGTCGCACAGAGTTGGACACAACTGAAGCTACTTAGCAGCAGCAGAGCACAAGACCTTATAGAACTAACACCTAAAAAAGATATCCTTTTCATTATAGGGGACTGGAATGCAAAAGTAGGAAGTCAAGAAACATCTGGCAGAACAGGCAAGTTTGGCCTTGAAATACATGGAATGAAGCAGGGCCAAAGCTAATAGAGTTTTGCCAAGAAAATGCACTGGTCATAGCANTCATGCATTGGAGAAGGATATGGCAACCCACTCCAGTGTTCTTGCCTGGAGAATCCCAGGGACGGGGGGCCTGGTGGGCTACTGTCTATGGGGTTGCACAGAGTTGGAAATGACTGAAGCGACTTAACAGCAGCAGCAGCTGAGAACTGAGAAGTGAAAGTGAAGTCGCTCAGTCGTGTCCGACTCTTAGCGACTCCATGGATTGTAGCCTCCCGGGCTCCTTCGTCCACGGGATTTTCCAAGCAAGAGTACTGGAGTGGGATGCCATTGCCTTCTCCAAGCAGCGTACATAGTGAGAAGTAAACAGAACTTGGATGCACCCCTCCCAGCATGTGGAAATTTTTACCAGTATGGTAGTTCCTCAAACTCCTTGTTCAAGAGTTTTCATGAGTCTTAATTTATAGTCATACCACTCTCCTTCCCAGATCCTATAATCACTTGGTCATTCTGGAGACCAGCCCCATCCTGAAGCTATTTAGGCACCCCAACATAGATTAGCTCATTATGTAAATTTAGGTGTGTTCAGAAAAAGATTCTTATGAATAACAAAATATGATCTTATCTGTCAGGAAATTCAACAGGTTTTAGTTACTCTGAGCCAAAAATGTTAAAAAAAAAAAACCAAAAAAACCTTTCTATTATTTATTATGCCTCACATACTTACATTTAATTTTAGAAATTGACTTCTAAGATGAAAGTGGATATTGACTTCTTCATTAGATTTTCAATTGTTTCCATAATAAATAGCCACTAGCTTAGTCAATTAAAACAACATGTTATTTTAAAATAAAGAAAGAAAAAAAAAAAAACTTATGTCCATAGAAGTAGAACATGTGTATAAAAAGGCTAAAATAAAATGTTAGTAGGGCTGTACTTCCTTTTTGGAGACTAAGGAAGAATCTATTTTCTGTCCATTTGGGTTGTTAGCAGAATCTAGTTCCTTGTGGTTGTAGGACTAATGTCCCCATTTTCTTGCCGGCTGTAAACTAAGAGTTGTTTCCAAATACCAGAGGTTGCCACATTCTCAGACTCAAGTCCTTCTTTCTCTGTTTTCTAAGCCAGTGATAAAGGGTCAGATCTCACTCACTTTGAATTACCTCCTCAGTCAGGCAAGATTCTCTACTTTTAAATAGAGATTAATATGATCTAATATGACCAGACTGGGTTCACCCAGGTATCTAGGATAATCTCCTCACTTAAAGGTTTCTAAATTTTATGATATCTGAAGAGTTCCTTTTGCCATATTCATGGGTTTGTGAGATTAGGGCAAGAATATCTTTGGGGTCCCATTATCCTGCCTAATACAATAATCTCCATTTTATTTTCAAAATGATCTCCTTAAAATTATTACAGTTATTATATTATTTAGGGTTCCACAGAGAATAAAGCCAATGCATATCAATTGCTGGAGTGTCTCTGTTTGCCTGGGCATAAGAGAATAAGAGTGTAAGAGTGGTTTAGTGTGGGGATTTTGGGTAATGTGATATCTCCTTGAAGTCTTGAGGGGCTAGAATCTGAGATCAGTCATGTGATCAGTCAACCATGCTTATGCAATGAAGTCCAAATTCATGTTCATTGAATCAGTGATGCCATCCAACCATCTTATCCTCTGCTGCCTCCCTTCTCTTCCTGCCTTCAGTCTTTCCCAGCATCAGGATCTTTTCCAATGAGTTGGCTTTTTGCATCAAGCACCCAAAGTATTATAGCTTCAGCTTCAGTATAAATATTTGCAATAAATATTCCTTTAGGATTGATTGGTTTGATCTCCTTGCAATCAAAGGGACTCTCAAGAGTTTTCTCCAGAACCACATTTCAAAAGCATCAACACTTTTTTTTTAAGTTTAAATTTTTTATTTTTTAGTTTGTTTTGCTTTACAATACTGTACTCATTTTGCCAAACATTGACATGAATCAGCCCCAAGTGTACCTGAGTTCCCAATTCAGCTTTCTTTATGGTCCAACTCTCACATCCATACATAACTATGCAAAGACCATAGTTTGACTATACTTACCTTTGTTGGCAAAGTAATGTCTCTGCTTTTTAATACACTGTCTTATCCTGCAGCACACACATCCTTAAAGGGAAAGTAATACTGTACTCAGCTCCACAGGGAGAGACTTGATGTTTCATAGCTGGAATTTTCCTGGACTATGCTGTATGCAGTTCTTCCCTTGGTGAATATAAATTTGTGTCTGTTAGGAGTAATAAACCATACCAAAGGGTATAACAGCTTTCAGTGAGTTCTATGAATCATTCCAGCAGATTAATGAGTCTCAGGGTGGTCATGGAAACCCCCTAATTTGCAGTTGATATAAGCTAAAAATCCTTACATTTCTTAATCCAGTTTCTAAGCTTCCTCAAACATGTATCCTATATTTTAACCAAAGGGTCCAAAATAATCCTGACATTTTCTCTGCTGTGGTATATTATTTCTATAATGTCCCATGTTGTTCATACTTCTTTTTGTCCACATCTTGGTAGTCCCTTCCCATGGTTACTTCAGTTCAGTTCAGTCACTCAGTCATGTCCAACTCTTTTCACCCCATGAATCACAGCACGCCAGGCCTCCCTGTCCATCACCAACTCCCAGAGTTCACTCAAACTTATGTTCATCAAGTCAGTGATGCCATCCAGCCATCTTACCCTCTGTCATCCCCTTTTCTTCCTGCCCCCAATCCCTCCCAGCATCAGAGTCTTTTCCAATGAGTCAACTGTTTGCATGAGGTGGCCAAAGTACTGGAGTTTCAGATTTAGCATCATTCCTTCCAAAGAAATCCCAGGGCTGATCTCCTTCAGAATAGAGTGGTTGGATCTCCATGCAGTTCAAGGGACTCTCAAGAGTCTTCTCCAACATCACAGTTCAAAAGCATCAATTCTTTGGCACTCAGCTTTCTTCACAGTCCAACTCTCACATCCATACATGACCACTGGAAAAGCCATAGCCTTGACTAGATGGACCTTAGTCAGCAAAGTAATGTCTCTGCTTTTGAATATGCTATCTAGGTTGGTCATAACTTTTCTTCCAAGGACTAAGTGTCTTTTAATTTCAGGGCTGTAGTCACCATCTGCAGTGATTTTGGAACTTAAGGTGCACCATATTATTTTATTTGGCTAATGAGAAAGAGACAATATGATATGGAAACTTAGAAAGTACTTGCATTTCAGAATTTGCCCTGTGCTGCTGTGTGAACAAGCCTTGACTAACCTGCTGGATAACAAGAGGCTGTGGTGACCCAACTGCTCCTGTGACCTCAAGTGACAGTCTGCCAGCACACCTTTAAATGTGTCACACTAAATTGTATAATAATCAGCTAAACACAGATACATAAGCAAGCCCAGCTGACATCACTACTTGAATTTCAAGAAGGCAATGGAATAAATGGGTACTGATACATGAACAAGTGACTTATAACGGAAAATAAGTATAATGGAGGTGGTCCATATCTGGGTCATGTTAATGCCAAGGAGGTTATGCAAGAAATAGGAAAGGAATAGGCTGACATCATTCCATTGGATGAACAGGAATTCTGTTGACTGGAAGATATATGGCTCCTTGAATAAAAGGAGTACTGAATAAATGAGTTACTTATCCATTACAGTGCCCCATACATTATAATTAGATTTATAATTTGTAGAGTCCACCATAGTGCAACATTACCTTATGCAAACATATATAAAAATAGGTTATTTAAATAGGTTCAGTCATTTTCCAATTATATTCACCATCTAATCTACAGACTTTTATCATGGCTCCTTTAAATAGGTATCATGGTTGCAACCCTTTAAAGGACCATCAAAGAGCAATGGTTGCTTGTTAATGGACTATTGCATCAGTGAATACATTACAAATAGTAAGGTAGGTATATTAACAGCACATTAATGTGTAGACGAGTTATATCTAGTCCAATCTGTAATGTATTTTTAAGTTTGTGCTTTAAATTATAATGTACAAGTTTCTAAAACTTTAATATTCAAGATTAGTACATGAGATCAAAGCTTCAGTGTTATGGAACAAACTATGCCTCTTTCCAATATTTGTTAGTTGAACCTATAACTCCAGTATGATATTTGATGATAGTGCCTTTAGATAGGTAACTAAGGTTAAATAGAGTCATAAGGATGGAACCCTAATTGAATTGAACTAGTATCCTTAAAAGGAGGAAGAGACACAAGTCATCTCTTTCTCTCCCCACAAGCACAGAGGAAGGCCATATGAGACCACAGCAAGAAGGCAGACATCTACAATCCATGGACAGAGGTCTCACTGGACACCAATTCTGCAAGGATCACAATTTTGGATTTCCAGCCTCCAGAAAAGGGGTTTCTTCTGATGAAGCCACTAAGTCTTTTGTACTTTGTTACAGCAGCCTGAGTATAGTAACATCCTCTTTCTCAGTTAAAATGGATCATTATAGCTTCCTTAACATGGGCTCTGGCTTTTTACCCATTCCACTCTACTTTGTTGTTGCTAGGAAAAGCTGATGGTTGTCTTCTTGGAACCTAATTAGAGTCTGTAGATCATTTAAATTAGACATTTTAATGAAATATTGAGTAATGGAAAATTCATTATGGCTAAACCCCATAAAAATGATAATTATGAGTTTACTAATCCATCAGTAATATTTATGCTTGTATAATGTGCTTAAAATAAACTAAATGGTAAGTGTTAGTTTTTAAATTCCACATACATTCTGAATATTTGTGTCTAGACTTAGAAAAATTGAGAGCATATTGAAGTGAAGATAAATTTCTATGTAAGGTACAGAAGGTCTACATGGTTTAGTTTTGCTTGAAAATTAATATATTGCAAAGTGGAAAAGCAATGGGACCCTAAGTTAAACTATGGACTTGGGGTGATTATGATATACCAATGTTGGCTAATCAATTGTAACTAATGTGCCACTCTGAATGAATAAATAAATTTCTGGATTAATACATTTCGGGATTAATAAATTAGGTTGATATATATAAATACCAACCTAGTTTATGTACCAACTTAGTGACTAAACAACAACATAAACATGCTGTTAAGTTGCTAAACTGTCTGACTCTTTGTAACCCAGGGGACTATAACCAGTTCGTTCTCTGTTCCTGGAGTTTCCCAGGCAAGAATGCTGGAGTGAGTTGCCATTTCCTTCTCTAGAGGGGATCTTCCTGACCCAGGGATTCAACCTGCTTATTTTGGCAGGCAGTTCTTTACCAGTGAGGCACCTCAGTTCAGTTCAGTTCAGTTCAGTTCAGTTCAGTTCATCTCAGTTCAGTACCTCAGTCATGTCTGACACTTTGTGACCCATGGACTGCAGCATGCTAGGCCTCCCTGTCCATAACCTACTCCCAGAGCTTACTCAAATTTCTGTCCATTTAGTTGGTGATGCCATCCAACTGTCTCATCCTCTGTCATTCCCTTCTTCACCTGCCTTCAGTCTTTCACAGCATCAGAGTCTTTTCCTAGGAGTCAGTTCTTCACATCAGGTGGCCAAAGTACTGGAGTTTCAGCTTCAACATCAGTCCTTCCAATGAATATTCAGGGTTTGCTGTTGGAATTTTCTCCAACACCACAGTTCAAAAGAATCAATTCTTTTATATCTTCCTCTCAGTTATTTTCCTGTTGATTTAAAACTGCTCTCTCTCTCTCCCAACCTAATTTATTGGCTTTCTACGTGACTCCATAGAGAGTTCCAGAAAAACATCTGCTTCTGATTTATTGACTCTGCCAAAGCCTTTGACTGTGTGAATCACAGGAAACTGTGGAAAATTCTTAAAAGTGATGGGAGCACCAGACCACCTGACCTGCCTCCTGAGAAACCTCTATGCAGGTTAAGAAGCAGCAGTTAGAACTGGGCATGGAATGACAGACTGGTTCAAAATCAGGAAAAGAGTATGTCAAGGCTGTATATTGTCACCCTGCTTATTTAATTTATATACAGAGTACATCATGAGAAGTGCTGGACTGGATGAAGCACAAGCTAGAATCAATATTGCCGGGAGATATGCAAATAAAACCACCCTTATGGCAGAAAGTAAAGAAGAGCTAAAAAGCCTCTTGATGAAAGTGAAAGAGGAGAGTGAAAATTTTGCTTAAAACTCAACATTCAGAAAGCTAAGATCATGGCATCTGGTTCCATCACTTCATGGCAGATAGATGGGGAAACAGTGGAAACAGAGACAGACTTTATTTTTAGGGGCTCCAAAATCACTGCAGATGGTGACTGCAGTCATGAAATCAAAAGACCCTTACTCCTTGGAAGAAAAGTTTTGATCTACCTAGACAGTATATTAAAAAGCAGAAGCATTACTTTGCTAACAAAGGTCCATCTAGTCAAAGCTATGGTTTTTCCAGTAGTCATGTATGGATGTGAGAGCTGAACTGTAAAGAAAACTGAGTGCCAAAGAAGAATTGTCTCATAGTGATAAGAGGGTACGTTTATAATGTTAAATTTTTACATATCAAATTTAAAAATGCCATAAACCACAGGGGGGAAAGAGAGCAATGTGTAGTATAGTTATTACTATTACCATGCAAATACGTGGATGATCTAACATTCCAANAACTGTAAAGAAAACTGAGTGCCAAAGAAGAATTGTCTCATAGTGATAAGAGGGTACGTTTATAATGTTAAATTTTTACATATCAAATTTAAAAATGCCATAAACCACAGGGGGGAAAGAGAGCAATGTGTAGTATAGTTATTACTATTACCATGCAAATACGTGGATGATCTAACATTCCAAAAGCTGTTTTGTCGTTATATTTATTCTAAGTCACATATTAAGCACCAATAAAATTATAGCTTTTGTCTCAAAAAGGTAATTTCTGAGATATCTGACTATATCTTCATGGCACAGAAGGTGAAATGGGTTAAAAAGTGTTCCTGCTCAGGGTGATTAGAAACATTATAGATTAGTGAAAATGGTGCACATTTTAATAAATGCCATAGAAATGTTAAGGGGCAGAGGAATAGTTTACTCATGAATCACTGGGGTGAAGAGGAGTCTAAGAGAGGAAAGAATCTGAACAGAGCAGTGTGTCAGGACAATAAATGAGATATGAGGAACTTACGTATAAAGAGATATTTTGTTTAGCAGAGAGAAACCAATAAGCAGTGAAGTTATACATAATAGAAGAAGAGTAACTGCTGCCTAAGGCTTTGGCTGACTGTGTGGTAGGAATTGAGTAGAAATCTGACAAAACCACACAATATTTTCAACTGAAACTCTTGTTAACACTGAGGCAAGAAGGATTACCATACTCAGATCCAACATTTCCTGTCTAAAGCACACTTTTCTTCACTTGTATAACATTATATGCATAAGTTCTCACAGCTTCTGCCATGTTGCATTGAAATAATTTTTCTAAATGTCTGTCTTTTATCTCACATCAAGTTCCACCAAAGACTAACGAGTAAGATTTTTTTTTAATTGTCTCTCTAGCATCTGGCACATGATCTGATGGTCAACAAATCCTCATCAGTGTTGAGAGAAAGAAACTATGAATTCATCCCGTAATTAACCAAACAACTATTTCCCCTATTCTCCTTGGATGTAGTATGAATAAATGGTATTTTTATAGAACTTCAAAGATATTAAACATAAATAATATAAACACCTAAACTCCAAAACTGGATCTCAATAAACTGGAAAATTTTGACAGAGATGGGAACACCAGACCACCTGACTGGCCTCTTGAGAAACCTATGTGCAGGTCAGGAAGCAACAGTTAGAACTGAACATGGAACAACAGACTGGTTCCGAATTGGAAAAGGAGTATGTCAAGGCTGTATATTGTCATTCTGATTATTTAACTTATATGCAGAGTACATCATGAGAAATGCTGGGCTTGAAGAAGCACAAGCTGGAATCAAGATTGCTGGGAGAAATATCAATAACCTTAGATATGCAGATGACACCACCCTTATGGCAGAAATTGAAGAGGAATTAAAAACCCTCTTGATGAAAGTGAAAGGGGAGAGTGAAAAAGTTGGCTTAAAGGTCAACATTCAGAAAAAATGAAAATCATGGCATCTGGTCCCATCACTTCATGAGAAAGAGATGGGGAAACAGTGGAAACAGGGTCAGACTTCATTTTTGGGGGCTCCAAAATCACTG
This sequence comes from Neotragus moschatus, assembly GCA_006410615.1. NCBI lineage: Eukaryota > Metazoa > Chordata > Mammalia > Artiodactyla > Bovidae > Neotragus > Neotragus moschatus. Next base: position 4,109,858 of record SJYA01001089.1, read on the forward strand.
CAGATGGTGATTGCAGCCATGAAATAAAAAGACACTTACTTCTTGAAAGGAAAGTTATGACCAACCTAGATAGTATATTGAAAAGCAGAGACATTACTTTGCCAACAAAGATCCGTCTAGTCAAGGCTATGGTTTTTCCAGTAGTCATGTATGGATGTGAGAGTTGGACTGTGAAGAAGGCTGGGCACCGAAGAATTGATGCTTTTGAACTGGTGGTGTTGGAGAAGACTCTTGAGAGTCCCTTGGACTTCCAGGGGTTCCAACCAGTCCATTCTAAAGGAGATCAGTCCTGGGTGTTCTTTGGAAGGAGTGATGCTAAAGCTGAAACTCTAGTACTCTGGCCACCTCATGCAATGAGTTGACTCACTGGAAAAGACTGATGCTGGGAGGGATTATGGGCAGGAGGAGAAGGGGACGACAGAGGATGAGATGGCTGGATGGCATCACCGACTCAATGCACGTGAATTTGAGTGAACTCTGGGAGTTGGTGATGGACAGGGAGGCCTGGCGTGCTGCAATTCATGGGGTCGCAAAGAGGTGGACATGACTGGTCCAATGAACTGAACTGAACTGAAACTCCAAAAGGGTCCTAGAGATAAGTGCGCAATCTAATGTTTCCTCTTTTAAAGTGTTTTTAGCCATGGTATTTTATAACTTTATTCTGAAACCAATCTATTCATTAAACCAGATTTTTTTATTTTTGAATTCTGAATGAACTTTTAGATTCATAATTGATTTAATTATTGGCTTTCTTATGTACCAGTCAGTTCAGTTTGTTCAGTCACTCAGTCGTGTCCAACTCTTTGTGACCCTATGAATCACAGCACCTAGGCCTCCCTGTCCATCACCAGCTCCTGGAGTTCACCCAAACCCGTGTCCATCGAGTCGGTGATGCCATCCAGCCATCTCATCCTCTGTCGTCTCCTTCTCCTCCTGCCCCTAATCCTTCCCAGCAACAGAGTCTTTTCCAATGAGTCAACTCTTTGCATGATGTGGCCAAAGTATTGGAGTTTCAGCTTCAGCATCAGTCTTTCCAATGAACATAGGACTGATCCTCTACAGGATGGACTGGTTGGATCTCCTTGCAGCCAAGGGACTCTCAAGAGTCTTCTCCAACACCACAGTTCAAAAGCATCAGTTCTTCGGTGCGCAGCTTTCTTCACAATCCAACTCTCACATCCGTACATGATCACTGGAAAAACCATAGCCTTGACTAGACGGACTTTTGTTGGCAAAGTAATGTCTCTGCTTTTCAATATACTATCTAGGTTGGTCATAACTTTCCTTCCAAGGAGTAAGCATCATTTTATTTCATGGTTGCAATCACAGTCTGTAGTGATTTTGAAGCCCCCCAAAATAAAGTCTGACATTCTTTCTACTGTTTCCCCATCTATATATAAACAAATACAAATCTCCACACACACACTGAGGTATGTTAGAGACAGTTTAATTTGAATATTTTCTTTTGTATGATGGAATTATTTTTCTTGTTTAGAAAAAAGTCTACTTTAAGGGAAAGGATTGGTTTCTATTAATTAATTCTCATTATACTATTTTCTAGGAGCATGGCACACAGAAAAATACATTAGATGGATTTGAAAAAACTCATTGAATTATACACTTGGAAAAAGATACAGGTATATGTATATGTTCCTTCATCTATCACCTGATAAATAAGCTCTACATGATACCAAACAGGCTCCTTTAATTTAAGTCTCTGTTTAAAAAACAGAAAAGCCTCGCTACTTCTTAAGCCACCCCTCTTCAATTTATAACATATTCTAGGTTTTTATAAAATAGTGAAATCTGTTTTCTCTTTTAATTTCTTTTTATTCTTTATGTATTTGTCTACTTGCATTTTATTTTATTATAAATTATTTTTAAATTTAAAATAAATATTTGAAACATAAAAATACTATAAAGTAAGTCCTCTAATATTGTTTTAGATTATATAATATATACCTGTTTGTATTGATTAAAATAAAATCTATAGATACAGGAGGAAAGGTCAGCTAAGTACCTTCCATCATATTAATACCTCACTCCCTTTCTCCCTAGAATTAACCATATCTTACATTATTTGGTCATCCTTCCATCTTTCATAATTTATTTGTTCAAATAAATAGTTGCTGAATGCCTCTTATTAGCCTAGCATTCTCTTAGACACAGAATGGAGAGCATAGTACAGCATTTAAAAAACTTACAAAATAACTTAAATGTTTATAATCATAAAAATGTATATAATCATTAAAACATGTTTTCATTGTTTTTAAGTATTTTTAAGGATGACAGAATCGTATGTCTGCATTTCTATTTCTTTTCAGCAACTTTAAAATTATTTTTTCTAAATGTAAAGTTTTTAATAAGTTTACAAGTAAAAGACATTCTGATGGGAAGCTAACAAGAAAAGAAAAATAGTGAATTTGGCCATATGTATTTGCCTAAGTATATATTGTTGTCAGTGGTGGAGAAAAAGGTACACTGAAAAGGATTATGTGTATATAATATATATTACTCATACATATATATGTATACACACACACACACACACACATATATACATTTCCCCCTCCGTTTCTTGCCTTTAAAGGGGCCATTTCTATAACTGAAAGTCACACTACCAGGAATATATGCGAACCAGGTAGGATCATATGAATATTACATCTAATTTTATTACTATCTTACTATTTTATAAGCCCCATACTGGAATGGATAGCATAATAGTGATTAGAGACTCTTAGCTGCTAATCAGCAAGGACAGTATTAAATAATATCTGTGATATACGGGGTGATTTCTGGCTGTAATGAAAACAATGACCTTCTGAAGGCTATTTGCTTTAATATTTTAAAGATATTTCTTATGATTTCAAAAAAAAAACTATTTACTAAAATGATTAAATTTAGAATGAATTTTTTTCAGTTTTTAAACCTACCCTTTCAAATTGTACAAATCCATATTATGATTAAATAAGCAGACCAAGAGGTGTGAGAAGAAAACTTGTGTATTATATTCATATATTGGTGATCTCTTAATTATACAAATGAAACCAAAGGAATTGTGTGATATTTTTTCTTTTGTAGAGAAATTTTGAGAATTAAAAATAGTGGTGGTCTTTAAAAAACAAGTAACTGATTACATCCTTAATCAATAAGTAGAGAATGGTTGGTTACATGTTATGTTTTGTTCATTTATTTCCCCAGCTGCATTTACAAGATTTCCTTTGAAATTATAGTAAAATGAGATGGTCTCTGGATAGAAAATAGAGAAAACCAGTGTTTTCTGTTTTCCATAATGATCCAGGACTGCAGTGTGTGATGTACAAGCAGGCTCTGAGTTGCAAGAAGAATGAGGGCACAAAGGAAAGATTTTCTGTGGTGCAGGTTATAATTTACTTTAAGAAAGTTCTCATATGAAGGAGACTGACCTGGATGTGTGCATAGGGACCAGGCACCTTAGGAAAGGTTGCTAGAAAATGTTCAAATAGGAGTAGTAGAGGAAGAAGGACTATGGCCTTCCATATTTCCCTTTCTCAAAGATTCTGTTCATCATCCTCATAATAGACATTTCTGCTGAAATTTCTGGGTCATTTGTATAAGAAAACCAACACATAGACCTAGTCAGGAAAAGTGTATAGCCTAGGACAGATGTGTGTGTGCCAGGTTGCCTCAGTCATGTCCAACTCTTTGCGACCCTATGGGCTGTAGCCCACCAGGCTTCTCTGTCCATGGGATTCTCCAGGCAAGAATATTGGAGTGGGTTGCCATGCCCTCCTCCAGGAGATCTTCCTGACCCAGGGATTGATTCTGCTTCTCTTAAGTCTCTTTAACTCTAGTGACACCTGGGAGGCCCACCTTACACCAATTCCCATGGTCATTCATGACTAGAAGAGATTTTCAGCCTGTCACCCTGATTTCATCTGAGTTTGGATATCAGAGTACTCATGCTGGAGAATAACGCATCTAACTCATTTGCAGCAAAGTGAACTGTGTCTGAATACTGTGCTAGAAAACCTCCTGGTTTTCTGCTATTGGCTGAGTTAACGTTGCTCTCTTAACTCTCAACAGTTCTTGGCATTCGAATGTAGACTAAGGAGAGAAAGGATCATTTTACCAAATGTACTTTGGTCCCATCACAAATCTGCAGTTTCTGCATGCAATAGTGAGGCTCAGCACTGAAGCACAGTGTGCTCTGGAGAAAAGACACTGGGAACTCAGCTTATCTCTTTCTGTTTTAGGGAAAAATGTCAAACAAGCAAACAATTAAACAAAGTCTTCACAGCAAAATATGATAATAAAGATTAAATATGCTAACAGTCTCTTTGACCAAAAATTGTGAATTAAGCTAAGCAGAATGTAAGCACACGAATTATGTTTGCACATGAATGCATGTGTGTGCACACGTGTGTGCACACACAGAAATTTTCCTGGTCAGACAGACTATAGAAATAGCTTACTAACATAGTTCCTTTTCTGTATTTTATGATTTATATTAAGTAGATATTTTCCTTGGTGACTTAAAACTGAGAAAAGGAAAATACATATAGACACCCAAGATAATAAAACTTGGGCAAAGCTACTTGCAATATCCCTATCATTAGAAAATATAAGAAAATAGCAGTGATCTAAGCCTTTTTTTTTTTTCCATTTCTATTTTGTTTATTTCCCTTGCCTTCCACATTTTTGGATAGTAGATTTACTCTTTTTGTACTAGAGATTTTATAAGGTGAAGCCTACATATTTTTTTCAAGTGTAGTCAATTTTTTTTATAATATGCTATTAGATTTTTGGATTTACACAAGCACACATATGCATACACACACATATCTCCATCTCCATACTGAATGCTGCTGCTGCTGTCACTTCAGTCATGTCCGACTCTGTGCAACCCTATAGACGGCAGCCCACCAGGCTTCCCCGTCCCTTGGATTCTCCAGGTAAGAACACTGGTGTGGGTTGCCATTTCCTTCTCCAATGCATGAAAGTGAAAAGTGAAAGTGAAGTCGTTCAGTTGTGTCCGACCCTCAGCGACGCCATGGACTGCAGCCTTCCAGGCTCCTTCGTCCATGGATAGACATGGTTAATTTGAAAAATTTAAAGTACTTGGGATTGTATTATATATTTTATATAGATAGTCCATTTAATACTGAGTTTTTGGAACAATCTCCATTCTATCATAGAGGTTTGTGAAGCTGAGATCTGAGATTTCAAATAAGTGCAATTTTTCTGCATTTTTGTAAGAATCAAAGAACTTCATTGTGATTCAAACAGAATGACAAAGGTGACTTAAGGGTTTCATTTTTTTTTTTTGACTTTTCAGGGAGTGCTCTCTTTGTTACATAGCCTTAAAGAACTCCCTTTCTATAAATCTGACAGTAGATTATCTGCCTTAAATCTGAGAGGCCTAACTGCTTGGACTTTAAAAGTCCTACATCAGTCTGACTTGGCATCATACTGGGTTGAGTCAAAAGGCCAGACACTATCTCATTGGGAAAGAAAAATTATCATGTCTGAGTACCAGGAATAAGGATTCTAAATATGGACGGGTCTAACTCATTCAACATTTCAATGATGGTCAAGTGACACATGCAGGGTGGATTCACCCTCTACAGCTGGAACTTCAGCTCTTTGGAAAGATGCAGATTTGTGAAGATAAATGACATATCACTTTTGGGGAATGAATGGAATCTCTAACTCAGACAGAAACCTTTCAGAAATTTTAACTATTATATCATTTTTTTACTTAAATGTTTAATTCTCTTCATGAAACAAAAGCCACTGCAACACGACCACTCACTGACCTTACACATATTTATTCTTGATATAAATTTCATACCTTCACATTTAAAATATCACTATAAATAATCTATATTTCATATCCTTTGATAATTGCATTTGCAGTTTTTTTGTGAAAAACTATTGAGAATATATGGAAAATAAATCAGTTTAAGCAAAAATTAAATGAATACTGCTAAGTCGCTTCAGTTGTGTCCAACTCTGTGCGACCCCATAGACGGAAGCCCACCAGGCTCCCCCGTCCCTGGGATTCTCCAGGCAAGAACACTGAAGTGGGTTGCCATTTCCTTCTCCAGTGCATGAAAGTGGAAAGTCAAAGTGAAGTCACTCAGTCGTGTCCAACTCTTAGCGACCCCATGGACTGCAGCCTACCAGGCTCCTCCATCCACGGGATTCTCCAGGCAAGAGTATTGGAGTGGGGTGCCATTGCCTTCTCCAAATATGTATACTGAAAATAAATTCTCAGGATTGCATAAAATAAATGCTATAATATCTTCTATGTATAGCTCCTCACTAAGGCAATAGACTACGTGCTAATGACAGAGTCAATAAAAGTAAGATAATATATTACTATTGCTGATACTTCTGGTGCTACATAATTGGCTACCTTTCACACCACTGTCATAGGAGAAGCATTTCTAAAGCTGTTCTTCTACACTTCTTTCTGTCCCAAAATACTTCGGAGGAAAATTGATATTCAGATAAGGAAGGGTCTTTTGCATTGTTTACATGGTCTAAGAAAGTAGGATGATATTCGTCTCATGTAGTGAATTATAGTATCTCTTTGATTAATCACAAAACAAATTGCCTAGCACTGTACCTAAAATCCTGAATTGAGACTTGTCTTACAACAATGATGAATAAAAGTCCATATAAATGAATAATTTCTACATGAGGCAAAAGCAAATTCTTAACAACAAAGTAGTAAATTTAAGATGATTAATAGAAGTAGCAATAGCATGGTTAATTGTTATGCCTTATTTTCATATTTGGAGAAATCAAAAAAACTTGAATCTATTTGTGCTAAGCATGTGTGTGGGTGCATATTTTGTTTCAAATACAGAGATAAAACAATGGCTAAGGTTTAAAAAGATATGAAATTATAACAGAAAATAGGATTTTCAGGAAAAATGATAATTTTGTTTTTATTGAAGTATAGCTCACTAATGGACTTTCATGAAATATATTCTTCAGATTTTATCACTAATTTAAATTACTCATCACGTTTAATTAGAGAAATGTAATCAGATAAGATTTCGAACTTATATTTTTATCTAGAATCTACTGTGTAATCTGGCTGAGTGAAAGAAACTAAGTATATAGCAATAAGCAAAATATAAATGGTTCTTTAAGATTTATTGAAACTACGTTTCATTTAACAATAAAAATTGCTAATGTAAATTTTTCTATGACTTATGAAATGCTTTTAAAAACATTATATAATTGATCCTTTTTATGATCCATGAAAAATTATAAACAGTTATCATTATTTCCATGTTATATGTGAAGTAATAAGACTCCAAGGACTTAAGTAAATTCATAAACATTTCTGGCATCTAAGCAGTGGATTTAGGACTTAATATAATTCTGTGCTTATTGCCCCTGCTTTGCAGTTGCTCTCTGTAAGGTAAAAAATACCTGTTAATTTTCTAGATCCTCTACTCTTTTTTTTTCCTTTAGCAGGAAGTCCTTATAATGTTTTGCATTCTAACATATAGAGTTATATTATTCATACAATTTTAAATAATTATATACAAATTTATTCACAGAATGATAGACTATTACGGGAATGTATTAAGTCTAGTGTAACTTCCTCAGATAGATAAAAACATCAATAGCCTCAAATACTAAACAATTCATTATTAACTTTATAAAAGACTCCAACAGACTATTTACTTGAGTGTTCTAGATTTAGTCATCCTTGAAAAAAAGCTTAATTATTTTGAATACAACTTAAATATATTATTCCTTGCCTGAAAGTTGAGAATGATTGATAAAATCTTGTTAAAATATTACCATCTATCTAGAGTAAGATATATTTCATTTCTGACCACTTCAAATGTTAATAAACCATTTAACTCTGAATATTTATATCAATTTTTGAAGTCTGTATTACACAGAGTAGTATATATTGAATCTTATTTTACATTCATCATTAAGGTTTTATATGCTTAAATTCCACAAATGGTAGACATAATAAGGATTTCTGTTTTGCTGTATATATATATCTTTACCTCATCACACATTAAAGATGATGTTTTATTTGAATGATCTCTCAAATGGATTATATAAAGACAGAAATCCAGAATTATATTTAATTTCCCATTTTCCTATTTTGGCTTTAAACTAAAGTCTGTTATAACCAATATTTAGTAAGGAAATCTTAGAGGCAATGCCTAATTCAGCTAACAAACTCAAGTCCAGTTACTCTCTATAGCTCCCCTGGATTAATATCATTCTAATTCATAGACGTATGCATTTCCAAAATCCACACATTGTGTCTTAAAGTGGTACCTGGAATCATTACAACTATTTGATTAATACCATTTTGTACATTGTAGTAGTTATAAAATAATCAAGAGATGATATATGGCAGAAAATTGTAAGTGCTATAACAGCAGAAGTACAGAATTTTGAAAGGAAAAATGTGTACTTTTGTATTGATTAGAAAAAACGTTATGGAGGATCTTTCAGGTGAACCTTGAAGGATAAGTAGCCATGAGCCATAGGTATCATGAGAAATATACCATATGGGAAATAATTGTTATTATCATTCACAGGTTTAGACAGGATTACACTCTTTTATTGCCATTATTTTTCTCTTTTAATCATTACAACACCATCCAAAAAATGGAAAGCTACTTTAGCTGTACATGTCAAGGGTGAGTGATATAGAGGAGTGCATGTTAGACAGAAAGTAAAAAGAAATGTTTTGCCCTTGATTTTATTTCTAATTAGACTTTGATGTTCATTAAATCTGTGTAGGCTCTCCAAAATTCAGTTTCCACATCTGAAAAATAAATGAGTTATTATTCACTAACTCCCCACCAGAACACATATTCAATCTTTATAATATTTCAAAAATGTTTACAATTATCTTTTTTGCTTTCTCATTTTTAATATAACCTGGTGTTTTAATCTCAGGGTCTTTCTCATTTCTCTTTGCATGTGTCTCTACATAAGCCTGAATTTCACAGTGATTGGTATTCACTCCAGTCTTTTCTAACTTGACCCATTGGAACTGAGCCAGCTGGAAACAAGAAAAGCAGAAGTGCTAGAAGTACAGGATAAGTTTGGGTAATTGACATTTGTAAGAAGTTTGTAAGAAGTTAGACAGAAATGTACAAAAGTGGCGTAAGAAGGTAAGGATATAACATGTTTCATCAAATTCCAACTTACCCCAGCCATCCTGTGCCAGTTAAGGGCATTGGTGGTGGTGGAAAATTGAGAAGCCCATGTGAAGTTCACAGTTCAGAGACTACAATCATGCTAAAATATTGAGACCTAATCATGGGACTGCAGAATATTCCCCCATCCCCTCTTACCATCCCATTACTAAGAGTCTTCTTGAGAAATTTCTTTTTAACTAGTGCCCGTCCAACTTTAAAAGAAAAATCACAAAGTATACTGAACAGCAAAAAAGTTTGAAGAGACAAAGCAAACATCAAAAGCATAACTAAATACGGAAAAAATATTAGAATTATCAGAATCAGACATCTACCAACCCTTTGAGGTGATTCTGATGCACAATTAAGTTTGAGAACCACTGGTCTATAGGACTGATACAGATACTAAATTTACTATATGTGATTTCTCCATTTTTTTTTTTTTTGGTCAATTCACTCACAATTCTTCTCAATGTAAGCTTCAAGTAATTTCCATTTGCTCTTTTCCTGTTATCCTTATCTATACAAAGATGCCATAAATCCCTTGAGTGATATAGCATGTATATTTTTATATCCTTCATGACCTAACAGGGTACTGCTAAAGAAATATTCACTAAGTGTTTAGTGAAAGAAAAGTCAAAGACTTGACAAATCTACTATCTAAGGCTGGTTTTGCAGACATCTTTTCTGCAGTCTGACCTGGATAGAGCACTGCTCTCCGGGTGATGCTGAATGTCAATGTAAAGACCGCTAAATTCCATGAACCAGAAAAGACTCTCATTTATCCAGAGACATCATGTCCCATTTAAGATTATCTAAGCCAAGGACCCTTATTATCTCTCTTGTTGTTATACAGCAAGTATACAAAAGAGAGGAGACAAAATAAATTTGATATATTGGAATGTAGCAGTTTAGTATAAGCTTTGATAAAAGTTTGATGGAGGATGAGCTGTGTTTGATAAAAACTAAAGGTCCTGACTAAGCAATTGGTACCTTTCATTAGTCAGAGTTATTCCTCTTGCTCACTGGAGTTGACAGAATGTAATTACCCTAGGAAAAATAACAATAGTTCAGGTCAATCCTTTGCTTATTCTGAAGCACCCAAAATGAATAGGTGCTTGGATTTTACTCAGAACTTGTTCATTTCTTTAATTCAGTTTTGCCCATTTGAAATTCTGGATCTTGTAAGAACCAAAGAATGTAGCTTTCCAGTAGACAGTCCATCTATAATTGTACATACTTTGCAAATAAAGATTAAAACCTGTGTTCAGATTATGCTTCCTTCTTGTTTATCAAAAATGAAAACAGACTCAATTTGAATAGCCAGATTCATCAGATGCAAATTGCAATTTGTTAAGGCGTTGCTATGTTCACTTGTCTTATCAGTCTTCATGTAGTTAATTGGTATGATGAGCTGGTGAGAGATATTTTGCTACTGATTAATGGAAAACAGATCAAGAGAATTTAATTAAATTTAACCGGTTACATATACAGCTAGTTAAGAACATTTAAAAAAGTTAAATTTATATATATTGTGACAGATAGCTTGATTTCTTAGCAATATCTTGGACCAATGTGAGCATTTATTTCTTCAGAAATTTTAGAGGATATAGCTTCAGGTGCCTTCAAGAAATTTTTCAACTTAAAATTATTTTTTGGTGGAAACCTTGGGTTTTTGGCTTCCCAGTAGCAATTTTATTTAGTGTTCCTTTATTGATCAAGTCTCCTGTGACTTTTCTATTTACTTCTCTGGAGGGAGAGAGGGATGTTTGCTAACCTGGCTGTACACTCCATGCATTGACCTTTTAGTATCCCTTCTGGTTTTAGTTGTTGGAGAATGTTCTCTTACCACCTGCTTTTGTTTGTACTCTCTGAACCACTGTTTGCATTTAATTTTAAAATGTCTCCTTCCATTATCTTCTCTAGTTTTCCAGTCATTTTTATGCCATTTTCTTTTACACCTTTGCTACTTTCCAATTCATCTAAAACTATACATAGAGAGAGAACGTGAGAAATGATGCCAACTGAAAGTGAACCCACGAAGAGGAAAAAAGGAGAAAAAAACTAAGGTGGACAGAAGCATCAAAAAAAGTGAAATATAAGACACAACGAGTTTCAAAAAAGTTTTAGATCTACAAATGCTCTTAGAAGTAAAGGAAATAGAGTGAAATTGGGGAAAATAACATAGTAGAGAGTTTGTAACAGCAATTGCATGGTAAAGTTGCTGTAGATTTGTCATTAAATTCTAGAAAACTAAATTGTGTTTCCAACTGTCTTCACATAAGAGATAAGAAATTGATTTGACTTTCTGTTTAATGAGAGAACAAATATGCGAAGACACGGGCAACTTATTTTTTATTTCTCATAGTTTTGTATAACTGGAATTTGATCTAAGTAGTTCTACCTTATACAGTATGTATGAGGTGGACTTTTGATCAGGGAAGATGTCATATGAAAAGACGTGTTTGTGAGAGGATAGGGTTAATTTCTGGAGAAGGCAATGGTACTCCACTCCAGTACTCTTGCCTGGAAAATCCCATGGACGGAGGACCCTGGTAGGCTGCAGTCCATGGGGTTGCAGAGGGTCGGACACGACTGAACGACTTCACTTTCACTTTTCACTTTATGAATTGGAGAAGGAAACGGTAACCCACTCCAGTGTTCTTGCCTGGAGAATCCTGGGGATGGGGGAGCCTGGTGGGCTGCCGTCTATGGGGTCGCACAGAGTCAGACACGACTGGAGTGACTTAGTGGCAGCAGCAGCAGCAGCAGGGTTAATTTCTCTCTCAGGCTAGGCTGATTCAGAATAAAAATTGATGACACAGAGAATGCTGAATATTCAGATTCAGATCACGCCCACTTCAAAGCCAGAGGTAGATTCGGCTTATATGAAATATGAACCTTACAGCATTAAGCAAAATAAATCAAAATTTAAAATGATAATTATGAGAATATTTTGGAATAAGAACAAAAAGCAAAATGTGCATATTTTAATAAGCTGTGAAAACATAATAAGCATTACAGAATACAGAAGAAATAAAATTTTAATTAAATAACACTCTCATATACCTCCACAAGACCTTTTTCTATATTTTTTGACTTCATAGGCACATGAAGATCTTATATTATCATTTTTTATAACCATCATAGAAAATGTATTCAGTCTTTCCATTATCTAGGTTGACCATATTTGTCTTTTTAAAAAGATTTTGCAGAAGATTTTAGTAAAAAGATTTTACTACAACTCATTATTAGTATATTAGTCTGATAGTTCAGTCATACAAAATACTCCAGATAGGGGGGCTGAAAGAACAGAAATTCATTTTCTCACAGTTTTGAAATCAAGGAAGTCCAAGATAAAGTTATTGGTTTCTCTGGAGGATTCTCCTTGCTTTACAGTTGACTCCCTTCTTTCTGTGTCTTCATGTGGCATTTTCTCTGTGTGCACACATTTCTGGTGTCTCTTCCTTTTCTTATTAAAAAATCTTTCTTATTGTATTACCAGCTCACCCGTATGAACTCATTTAATCTCAATTTTCTTTTAAAGGTCCTATGTTCAAAAAGAGTCACATTGAGAGTTAAACTACAGTGTATGAAGTTTGGAGGACAAAATTCATCCCATAGCAATTGATATTGTCATGAAACTATTTCAAATTGTCATCAAATTATCAAGATTGCATATATGAGAAATATACATTTTTCATAGCATTTCTAGAAGTGTGTGCTCTATGATAACAGAAATTCTGATAAATTATGTTGCCGTAATTTCTATTAAAACTATTGATGGTACACTTATAATTACATTTGGCACATTATCAAGTAGACTACAGATAGAAGATATTATAGCATATTCTTGAAAATAACAAACTAGAAAATCCATAAACTAATCCCTCTACCCTCTCCCTGGACAGTCATAAGTGCTCTAGAGTTTACTCATAGGAAATCTACAACATAATTTTAATTATACATTGGCTCACATTACTTACCATATTTTTGGTACAGTGTCTGCTTAATTTTATCTCATTCTCTTCTCATCATTATTAATATTCTCTAGTCATACTATTTTTTATTTCCTCTAACATAAATTTCAAATCCAACCTGAACGTTTTTCCTGGTTGAAGTTTCTTCTCTCAAATCTTCGTTACAACACTGCAACATGACTTTTGCAAGTGGCCTCTGCTCTCAGGAAAATTCATGCAACAAGGGCAAAATTTACTTCCTGCCTGAAACAATATCAATTCTTCATATAAAATAGAAAGTGTAGAATAGTGACAACTTAGACATGAGGAAGAAATGAGGCAACCTCTAGAATTGCCTCAACTTGCTAATTGGAGAGAAGTTCCTGGCAGTAGACCAGAGAAGAATGCAGTTAGAGCCTGAGAGGTTCCCTGTGCTGAGGATTTGCACATGGAAGTCTAGGAAAGGCAAGGCAGGTATAATTTACCTGAGACAGCTGCAAAAAAAAAAAAAAAAAAAAAGTATGTAGAGTCCACTTCAGGTCTTTAACTTAGTACATATTGCTGTATGTGTGAAAAGAAGCTAACTATCCAATGCCATGGAAAATCTACCAAAATGGAGCAGCAGATATAATCCTGGAACTTGCTTAAGGCTGCAAATAATTGATGTTACTATTAGCCAGGGTTGAAAATGTCATAAATTCATGGGCCATTGAGTAGAATTGTCAAAAGAGTATTGCCTCAGTAGTGTGATAAAATCAGCTCAAGAACTAAGCACTATTCTGGTCATACTTAAAAGTTTAAAAACAAGTCTCAAAATAAGACTTGAACCCTAAGTAACTGTTCAAACATGTTCTAAGTGTATGATAGAGCAAAACTCAGTGAATGAGTGAAAATACAAAAGTATCCTGTTACTAATGTAGTAAAATTCATGATGTTGTAAATATCAATAACAAACAAGCAAATAATAAAACAGAAAAATATAAGCCATAATAAGGAGAAAAACAAAAGAATGGAAATATATCCAGAAATTAAATATATGATAGAGTTAGCAGGAAAGCATATTGAAGCATTAATTATAACTTGAAGCCATATATCAAGGAAAAAGAGCAAAGATTAAACATGTTAAGTAGAAAGATGACAACAAATCCCAAAACAGACTGAACTTCTAGAGAGGAAAATGCCTGACTTTAAAAAATTGTATTGTTTGGATGAGTTGATCAGGAGGTTTGAACTTAAAAATATAACAGTAGAAATTATCCAAAACAAAGAGTAAAGAGACTTGAAAAATAGAGAATAAACTGAGGAACAACTTCATGTGTATTAATACATGTTAAATTGAAGTTCCCAAGGGGAAGATTGGAATGAGAAAAACTGGACTGATGTTTAATTTTTTAGTTATTATTTTGTGAAGCCTATATTCTCTGTCATATGTTATCACTGATTTCCATACTCTGTTACATTGATGATCATCAGTGATTTGCCAAAGATTTCTTTAAACAACTAATGCAAAAAATAAATAAATAAATAAACCAAAATAACAAGCCAAAAACAAAATAACAAGTTTTTCCCAGTCTGTGTAGATGGCCTCTAGGTTGGGATACTAATTCACACCTCATTCAAGCAGTTTATAGTTCTGCCTTATCTTTCACTTCCTGCATATCCTTCCAAATATCTCCTGCTCATTCTTTTTTTCCCCAAGACTTTTAATTTACTGTTTGCTCTAACTGCTTTTCTTAACCTTAGGTGGATGTAGATATATTTGCTTTATTGATTTGACCATGAAAGTTCTCAGCTCAGCTTATTTGTTGCTTTGTGGAATTCTCTACTCTGCCATTTTCAGAAATATCACTGCTGGTTTTGTCATTTTCACTGAACATAGTCTCCTTGAGATTTACCTATGCTATTTTATATCAATAATTCATTACTTATAATGTTGAGTAATATTCTATGAAATGGACATATCATACTTTGTTTATCGAATCACCTATCAAGTGAACTTTATATTGCTTCCAGATTGTGGCTATTTAAAATAAAGATGCTGTGAGCATTTAAATGAACCTAATTTTTCATTATTCTGGCATGAATGCTCAATATTTCAATTTCTAGATAGTGTGGTAATTGCAGGTTTAACATAAAAATAGCTAGACTTTTTTTCAGAGTGGCTGTATCATATTACATTCATATCAACATTGGTAAGTGGTGAAATTTCTCTACATCACCAGTATTTGATGTTGTCATCACTTTTTCTTTTTTTCTATTCATTTACTAGATATGTAGTGATATCTCATTGTCTTATCATTTATATGTCCATAATAGTTTATGATACTGAACATTTTTTCATGTATTTATTTGTTGTATGTTTATTCTCTTCAGCAAAATTTCAGTTTATGTCTGTGAGCCATTTTCTAATTATACTGATTTATTTTTCTATGGTTGAATTTTGAGTGTTTAAAAATGTATATTCCAGATCCTGATCCTTTGTTGGAAATGTGGTTTTTAAGTATACTATCTTATATTTTAACTTTATTTTTAATACTCTTATCAGGATCTTTCGTAGAGCAAATTAATTTCATTTTGATAAAGTCCAGTTTATCAAAGTTTCCTTTTCTATGGATCATGCACTTGATGACAAGTTTAAGAACTATTTGCTCAATTCTAGATTCTGACGATTTTCTCCTATGTAATTTACAAAAAATGCAATAGCCTTATGTTTAAGGCCGTGATCAATTTGAAGTTAATTTTTGTATGATACTTGAGGTTAGATTTATATCATTTTGTTTTTCTAATAGATATTTGATTTCTCCATCATCATTTTTTAAAAATACTATGCTTTCTCCATTAAATTGCTTTTCTAACTGCGTCAAAAATTGGTAGAGCATGTTGTATGGGTCTATTTTGGAGTTCTCTATTCTCCATTTATATATGTATAGGTCTCTTCTGCTAATACTACCTTGTCTTGATTAGCTATGTAGTAGGACTTAATTCTTAGGATGATTACTCCCATTTTATTCTCCTGTTTTAAGATTGTGTCATCTATTCTAGGCTCTATACAATTCCATATAAATTTTCGAATGAACTTGTCTGTGTCTTAGCAAAACCTTGCTGCTACTTTGATAGGAGTTGCATTAAATGTATAGGCCAATTTGGGGAGAATTGATAACTTTACTCTGCTGAATCATATATGGTATAATTTGTCTAATTTTTCACTGGTTTCCACAATTAGAAAATGTTTTCACATAGATAGAAATTTGGTTTTTAATAGTAATTTAATCTTTAGCAAAAATTTATGCAAATTTATTCATAAGGAAATTATCTCAGGAATGTAATTTTGGCAGTTTGAAAAGGGCAGATGTTCTCTTTTTAGAATTTGGCTTATTTAAATGAAAGAGATAATGGGACAAAGAGATCTTCTATGTCTAACATGAAGATCATGTAATCCTTCAGCTCATGAATCAGAAATAGCCTCCATTTATACTTCACATAATACTTTGTCTTCTTACAATGCTATCAAAATTTCCTTCAACAGTTACAATTGATCTATTTCCTTGCTCCTCCATCTTGCTTGATTTAATTGTATCAAAAATAAAAAATCCAAACACACACAAACACAATCTGGCTATATCCATAATTCCATTTGCAAATTTTTTATACTTGTTAGAATCATTTTCTTACATGTAACTATAGTGCAAATGATATTAAACACATAAAACTGCTTTACATTTTTCATCCAAAAGTGATTCTTTATTCTCTCGAATTGCAGTTTTCTTTTCTAAATAGGTGGAAGAGCAATACACGACATATCCTGAGATAGGCATGTGATCTAAAATGATCAAATCGGATGGAACGAACAAGCTTAAAAATTTAGGTGAGGAGAGTTCTATCTCTGTTTTTTCTTCTATGACTCTCTAGCTCTTAGTATGTCTTTCTATCTTATTCTTTCTTACTGAACAAGAGACTTTTTGGTCACAGCTGGTTCTGGAAGCCTTCTTGTAATACCTAAAGACAAAGATGCACACATAGATTAACACCTTTCACTTATATAGGTTCAATCTATAGAACCAGGTATGTAATCATAATCCTATTTACATTTAACAGAAATTTGCCTTTAATTTCTTTGCTTTGATTTGTTTGCTATTTGTTATGAGTACTCCATGAGTAATTTCATCAATGTAGATGGTTGATTTATTTGTGCTATACTTAGTTGCTCAGTCGTGTCTGATTCTTTGTGACCCCATGAACTGTAGTTCTCCAGGCTCCTCTGTCCATGGGGATTCTCCAGGTAAGAATCCTGGAATGGGTTGCCATGACCTGCTCCAGGGGATCTCCCCAACTCAGGGCTCAAACCCATGTCTCTTGCATTGCAGGCAGACTCTTTATTGTCTGAGCCACCAAAGAAATCCAAGAATACTGGAGTGGCTAGCTTATCGGTTCTCCAGGGGACCTTCCCAAATCAAGAATTGAACAATGTCTCCTGCGTTGCAGGTGGATTCTTTACCAGCTGAGCTAACAAGGAAGCCCTGATTTATTTGTGAGTCTTTCAAATCCTGACACCTTTTCTTTTAAGAATTCCTTCAATTTAATTTTGATGTAATTCAAAATTTATACCAAAGATGCAAAAATAATAAAAGGAATTCTCTACTCAAATTCGATCATTGTTCACATTTTGCCTTCGTGTTGTTTTGCTTCATTATTCTCTCTCTCAATATATTTATATTCAAAGTTCTTTAGCTATGCCAAGGAGAAGGAAATGGCAACACACTCCAGTATTTTTGCCTGGAGAATCCTGTGGTTAGAGGAGCCTGGTGGGCTGCTGTCTATAGGGTCGCACAGAGTTGGACATGACTGAAGTGACTTAGCATGCATGCATGCTTTGGAGAAGGAAATGGCAACCCATTCCAGTATTCTTGCCTGGAGAATCCCAAAGACAGAGGAGCCTGGTGGGCTGCCTTCTACGGGGTCACACAGAGTCAGCCACAACTGAAGCAACTTAGCAGCAGCAGCAGCAGATATGCCAATTGTTGTTGCTTAGTAGCTAAGTCTTGCCAACTCTTTTGTAACCCCATGGACTCTAGCCACCAGGCTCCTCTGTCTATGGAATTTTCGAGGAACAATACTGGAGTGGGTTGCCATTTTCTTTTTCCAGGGAATCTTCTTGACCCAGGGTCTGAACCAGCATTTCTTGCATTGGCACACATATTCTTTATCCTTGAGCAACCAGGGAAGCCAGCGATGTCAATAATGCCCTTTATACCTATTGCTTATCATTGTCCAAGGTTTAATTCAGGGTCTTACAGTACATTCAACTGTCATCTATTTTTAATCTCCTTTCATCTGGACCAGTTCCTCAGGCTTTCTCTAGAAAATTCAAACTTGACATTTTGAAGGATAATAAACAATTATTTTGTAATGCCCTGTAATTTTAATTTTCTATTGTTTCCTCATCCTCAAGCTTTTTTAAAAATAATATTTACCCATAAGGATGACATATTAGATAGGTAAGAAGAGAATGTTGGATCATAGTGCTATATGTTGTATATATTTTAAACACCTAATAATACAGTGATACCATTAAAATCTCAATTAGAGTGGAAGAGTTTAATTAATCTATTTTAGGCTTGACATTTCAAGAAAGCTAAATATATCTTAAAAGAAGATATTTTTAATAATATGCTCAAATAGTCTTGAAAACTTCTTTTGAGATTGTATAGACTACATCTTACAACCATATGCAAATATATAAAAGCAACACTTAAAATTTTAACCTGGGTTAAAAGAATAAATAAATGGAAATGAAAATCACATGCTATTTTGAATTTAACAAAGCATGATATCATGCCAAAAGAATACAACAGAACCAAAACTTCATTTGGAGGAAAATTAAGAACCTTAAATGATTTCATAATTTTTTTTTAATCTAAAAAGTTATAAAATCAAAGTTAATGAAAGTAGCAACAAATTGGTAAGGAGAGCAAGCAAAATCAAATAACACAAAACAACAGATAATTTGGAGACAATAATTTCTCAACAAGTTATTTTTCATGTAAGTGGACCTTCTGAGACCAGCCATGTTAACTCCAGTGCCCACACAGAACCAGCAGCAAATTGGGTTAGTTACAAAAGGAAAGAAAAGTATCAGTCAAAGTAGGAAATACTGAAAATATTTACAATGCCATTGAATCAGGCTCCTAGACTCTAGAAATCTGAAAGAAAGAGACTTGAAAAGTACAAGGACCAGTTGTGGCTGTGTAGGAAAAGCTCCACCACAGGAATAAAGTAAGGCACTTGGTAACATGAAATACCCCATAGAGAACTAGTGGTGAAGGAAAAAAAAAAAAAAATCAGCAACAAAAGTAGGATAGTGTGAATGAACCAGAAGGATGTATATCTTTGTTTTCAAGAATCATTCCTCACTAAAAAGAATCAGAGCTCCTTGGAGAAATGACTACTTCCTAGACCAGGAAAGGAGAAATATTCTGTAACATTCAGGTCAGTTCAGTTCAGTTCGGATGTCTTAAATCACAAAATAAAGAATTCAAAACCTAACAAAGAAGATATGCTGAAAACAAAGTCAAGCCTAAAGAGCCTCAGGCCTATGGGCTCGATCTGGCATATTTTAATAACAACATTACTAATTTGTTACTATCATTTCTGTAATTGATAGTAAACAAACAAAAACCCATGAGTCCTTTGTGTGGTATGTGTGTATGTAAGAGAGAGCATGAAAGACAGAAAGAGAAATGGATGCTAAAACCAACAATTAAGGTGTTTCAGAGTATACAAATTAAAACAGTGCCAAATCCACTCTGTAGATTATCTGAGAATTACAAAGGGGAAAAATAAGTAGGCTTTTCCTTAAAAAGATCTAATTGCAATTTTCTCAAAAATAAAGTGATCAAATTTGACTTCACAAACAGTTGAATTATGCTTCGGTGGGGGAGACGGGGTGGGGGGCAGTTAACTATGAATTTCCAGAGTAAAAGGAGAAATTTTAATATAGATTTATAGCAAACAGCATTAGGGAAAAATGTTGATGTCGTTTGTGAAATGGAAGAACTGACTAAATGAAACCACTCAAGTTTTTCTAATTTTTAGGAGATGCATGTAACGTATTTCAGGGTAAAGTATCAAGAATTATGTAACATTTTTAAATGGTTCAGCAAATATAATAGAGATGCATAGATTAAGAAATAGTAAAATATTAACAGTTAATATATGTAGGCCTTTTGTATCAAAAGGAATCTATGTATTGCCATTTTAAAATTTAAGATGTACAATTTTTTAATAGCCAGTGTTGGGCAAACTTACAGGTAAACAGAAAAATAAGAAAAATGGTATATTCTTGAATTATGAAAATACAATATTAGAAAACATCAAGGTAAATAGTCATATAAAATTATATAAATTAAATTATTCATATACAAAACAAAGTGAAGTATAGATATAATAAACCAGGAGTTAAATTCACAAGCATAAAGAAAAATTTTTTTAATTTATTAAAAACACAGATACCAATTAAAAAAAAATCAAACAGCTTACAAACTGATAGTTAACTCACAAAAATTTAAAAATATTCAAAAAATTATATTAGAAAGCAAGTCAAAAGCCCTTGCTATTAAAGAAAGGAAAATTTATAACAGCAAAAACTACATTTTTTCTTAAACCTCTTGTATTAGTGACTATTTTAAACATTGGTAGCATTCACTTCTTTTAAGTGTGTGAGGAAAGAACATAGTTATGCATTGTTGGTAGAAGTATAGTTTGAATCAAATTTTGGGGAAAAGAATATTGCAGTACTCAATTGGAGTAAGTCTTGCTACAAAACAAACAATAACACTGATAGATAATGATATTGACTGAAGAATGTTATCTAACTGGAAATTACCCAAATGTCAAATGATATGGAATTGTTAATTAAGGTATGCTATATTTGTAACTAGAAAATGAAGCAGTTAAATGTTAGCGTATTATTTATACATTGACCTAGAAGTACATCTATAACACTATTTAGCAATGAATAATTCTGTATTTGGAGCTTCCCAGGTGGCACTAGTGGTAAAGAACCCACCTGCCAATGCAGGAGACATGAGATGCAGGTTCCATCCCTGAGCTGGGAAGATCCCCTGGAGGAGCACATGGAAGCCACGCCAGTATTCTTGCCTGAAGAATCTCATGGACAGGGGAGCCTGGTGAGCTACAGTCCATAGGGTCACAAAGCGTCAGACGCAACAGAAGTGACCGAACACCCTGCAAATCTGTTTTTGAAAAACTGAACACTGTAATAAAAACATATTTAAAAAGGAAAATAAACCATATGTGTGTATCTCTGTGGGGAAGATCCCCTGGAGGAGGGCATGGAAATCCATTACAGTATTCTTAACTTGGAGAAACCTGGGGACGGAGAAGTGTGGTGAGCTATAATCCATGGAGGTCACAGAGTCAGATACAACGGAAGCAACCTAGCACGTATATCTCTGTCTCTCTACAAGGTTAAAAAAAAAGTTTAAAAGGGGAAAAGAAAACTGCTAACATTGCTTAGCATACTTCAATGGAGAGGGAGAGAAAAGGAGAGGAGAAGGTAAGAGTATTGATATAACTTATAAATAGTTATATTCCTTGAGTTGTTCCAAATGTTTTCTTTTCTAATTAAAAAATTATGTTTTTTTTTAAACCCTCAACAATAGCAACAAAAGAAATTGCTGTTGAATGAATTATATCTATTCAGGCACAAGTTATTTTCTAACATGCAGGCATACAGCAAAGAGGGTTTATGAATCTTTTCATGTAAAATTAATGATGAAATATAATGTGTGGTCTTTTTACTTTAAAAGAAGGTATCACAATATGATACTTTATTACTATGCCATTTTAATTACTACATTTCTGTGTGCTTTATTGTGAATAGTTTTGGCTTTGAATTTTTGACCCAAGGCAATTTCATTATGAAGGAGGATACCCTTTATAGATTAGAAAATGCTAGAAATCAAAAGGATAAATTATAAATACAGTGAATTATAACTCAAACTCATAAATTTTCTCATATTTTTCTCTTTATCCTGGTGGAACAAAGTGAACACTCAATAAGTTAATGTGAAATTAATAAATGAAATAAAGCTTCAAATTATTTTAGAAAGAAGTTTGGAGAAAGAAGTTTACTTCAGTTAGTAAATTAGGAAAATCAGGAAGAAAATTATGTCTTTAAGGCTAAAACTGTTTTGAAAATGCCTAGAAAAAAAGCCATGCTATAAATGAAGATCATGGCATCTGGTCCCATCACTTCATGAGAAAGAGATGGGGAAACAGTGGAAACAGTGTCAGACTTCATTTTCTTGGGCTCCAAAATCACTGCAGATGGTAACTGCAGCCATGAAATTAAAAGATCCTTACTCCTTGGAAGAAAAGTTATGACCAACCTNTGATGCTGGGAGGGATTGGGGGCAGGAGGAGAAGGGGACAACTGAAGATGAGATGGCTGGATGGCATCAGTGACTGGATGGACGTGAGTTTGAGTGAACTCTGAGATTTGGTGATGGACAGGGAGGCCTGGTGTGCTGCAATTCATGGGGTCGCAAAGAGTTAGACACAACTGAGTGACTAACTGAACTGTATACAGTTAAGATGACTGTAACAGAATGGGCCCCTGATCCAATATGGCTGTTCTGTTCGCAGTTGGCCAGGCGTGTCCGACTCTGCAACCCTATGGACAGTAGCCTGCCAGGCTCCTCTGTCTATGCAGATTCTCTAGGCAAGAACACTCGAGTGGGTTTCCATGCCTTCTGCCAGGGCATCTTCCCAACCCAGAGATTGAACCCAGGTCTTCCACATTGCAGGTGGATTCTTTCCCAAATGAACCACCAGGGCTGGTGTCCCTATAAAAGAGGAAGGTGCTATATGAAGACATAGAAACACACAGGTGGAAGAAGGTGTAAAGACACAAGGGGAGAAGGCCACATGAAGACAGCGGCAGAGATTGAAGTGATGATCTCCAAGTCAAGAACACCAAGGACTGCCAGCTATCACCAACAGTTAGTAGAGAAGAATGTAGTAGATCCTTCTTCATGACAGCTTACAGTGAACAATGTCAGATTCATGATCTCTGAAGATTTAGCTTTGGGACCACGGACCAAGCTTGATCACTCAAGAGCTTTTGTGTAGCAGACTTTTATTAAAGTGAGAAAAGGAACAGAGAAAGCTTCTGACAGAGACATCAGAAGGAGGACAGAGTGTCCCCTTGCCTTTGTTAGCAAGGGAGTTATATACTTTTTTTTTATTACTTATTACAATAAATCAAAAGAATGTCTCAAGTTTGTGAAAATTTTACCAGACCCACTCCCACAATTTACATTTTAGGATAACAGGATTAGAATTTAACAGTAGAAAGATCCTATCAGACCCACTCCCATAATATACATTCTAAGATAATAAGATTAGTTGGAAGGTTTTCAGGAAGGAGAAACTGTCCTCAAGCAGGATACACTGTTTTTGTATAATCCCTAGTACAGAGTTTAAACTGAGTTGTATAATCATCAGTTTAGGGCTTAAAGGGAAAAAAAAAAAATATGTTATGTGACTAAGACTAAGAAATGTAGACAAAGAAAAAAAAAAGTTTGTCTTTTCTTCGTCCTTGAGAATTCCAGACCCCTACCTCCACTTTGAGAGCCTCAGACCCCTTTCTCCTCCTTGGGGACCCCGGACTTCTTAGCAGTCTGCCTAGGAATTGACTCTCTCACTCAGATCTTTCAGAAGGAACGAACTCTGCAGACACCTTGATGTCTCACTTCTGGCCTCCAGAGCTGTGAGAAAATCAATTTCTGTCTTTTTAAGTCATTCAGTTTGTGGTACTTTGCTATGTCAGCCCTAGAAAATTAATACACGGGGATTCTAAGGTGGTTGGTATGGAAGAAGAAATGGGGCACATAATTTACAAAAATAATTGTCAATTAAGTTATAACTTCAACAGAATCTTTTGTGTGGATGAGCAGAGAAAGTCTTATGAGATATGTTCTTCTGAAGATCTCACAGTACAATCTGTATTACAACTTATAAATATTGACAATTTTCATTTTTATTTACATATATTTTCAAAATATTTATATATTGTTAAAAACGTGATGCAGCCAGGTCATGGGGAAATTTATGTCATCTGCAAATTTACTAACCAATGGAATATATATAGTTTCCCGAGACTGAGGGGAGAAATACATGCTAAGAAAAATAGCCAAAATTAACTTTAAATGGATAGTCATCACACCTTTTACAAGATGAACCAGAATAAAAATGTGATATTAGCATTTCATTATTCAGAAGTGATCCATAATGAGAAATGCACTCACTTTTTCATAGGAATGATAATCTCACAATTGCATTCTCCTGAAGGTCATCAACCAGCACTGTGGTTTGTCAGGGAGAATCCTTTCTCCTAACAGAGCTGTTGCTTTCACCCACTAAACTGGTCATTTGCTGATTGGTGCATGCAAGAGAGAACACAACTTTGTAGGAATGGCAGAGAGTGTGAAGACATTCAGAAGCCAGAAGTCTATTTGCACTTGAGGAGCTATAAATGTACATTACTTTTGAATTCAGGAAAATCTTTGATTTTGTCATGAGCTTGGTGTTTAACTCACAGAAATTGTTTAAATGAATAAATAATTCTTTGATTTATCTTACTATATGAATGAAATTATTTTTTACTGTTTTGTAATTTATCTTAATGTTATTTTGAGAGGATGGTATTTATTATGAATAACTATTTAAATCACCAGTGCTTCTTTCTTTCCTCAAATAGCAGAGCTGGATTTTCAGTCACTTCTATTTCTGGCACTTTATGAAGAAAAATCTTACAGTCCCCTTGGAATACAGTTGAAAGATTATTTTTTAATACTGTAGAGATCCTAGAGAAAACATGAACACCCTGCTTTTTAAGGACATTATGTTCTACATATTAGAAAAAAAATACTGAAATAAAACCTGTAACTATAGATGGAGAGACACTTTGGAGAGCATTCAATCCAGTCTATTTCCTTCACATTCTGGATAAGTGAACATAGTAAGGTCAGAATGCATGTAAACTATTTCCTGATTATTCATGAAGTGGCAGAAGCTATAGTCCAGCAAATTTCCAGGAAATTTACCACTGTGATTTCAAGAATTCCTTAATAAAATTTCATTATCTGCAATTTGCAAATGTGTAACTTGAAATTCAGAGAAGTTAAACGACATAACTGAAGGTCATACAGAAGGTAAGAGCAAACCCAGTTCACTATGGGTTTCTCCATACTATGATCATTAAAACATTAAAAAAAGTAAATTGAAAAGCAAAATCAAAGTGTAAAATGAAACAACCCTTTTTATGTTTTTTCCATCTAGATATTTTCTTAATACTTAAATAGTTGTAAAAATAACGGTGTGTTAGATTTTATTTTCATTTCCTCTTATCAACATACTGTCTATCTATACTCCTAAAATTTGACAGGCAATCTATTTGAAATAGTCTTTTATATAAATAGGTATTTCTTATCTATATTTATATCTATTTTGATACCTACTAGTGTGTTTTTTATATTTTTTTATGGTTGAGATTATCATGTCAAAAATATGAATATACTCATGGCTCATATTATTTCCAAAATGATATCACCGATTCACAAAATCATGAGTTCTGAACTCATTCTACTAAATATTAAAGAATATTTTGTATTGAGAATTTATATGCATATATATATTCCTAAATTCTAAGAACAAAATTATCTTTTAATTCCGTTCTTGAGTATCTATAGAGTTTTTTATAACTTTCATTTTCTCTAATTTTTTTTTAGAAATGCAAAAATCTATTTTTTACTCTTGCAGTTTTATTGAAATATAATTTACATACAGGATTGTATAAAGTTAAGGTGTATAGCATAATGCTTTGTCTTATGTATATCACAAAATGATTATCACAGTAAGTTTCTCATGCTCTCGTGCTAAGTCGCTTCAGTCGTGTCCGACTCTTTGTGACCCCCAGCTGGGAGGGATTGGAGGCAGGAGGAGAAGAGGACGACAGAGGATGAGATGGCTGGATGGCATCACCGACTCGATGGACGCGAGTCTGCGTAAACTCCGGGAGCTGGTGATGGACAGGGAGGCCTGGCGTGCTGCGATTCATGGGGTCGCAAAGAGTCTGACGCAACTGAGTGACTGAACTGAACTGATGGGCCATAGCCTGCCAGGCTCCTTTTTCCATGGAATTCTCCAGGCAAGAATACTGGAGTGTGTTGCCATGCGCTCCTCCATGGAAACTTCCCAACCCTGGGATGGAACATGCGTCTCTTATGTCTCCTGTATTGACAGGCAGGTTCTTCACAACTAGCGCCACCTGGGAAGCCCAGGTTTCTCATACTGATACAAAATTAAAGAAACAGAAATTTGTGTGTGTGTGTGTGATGAGGACTCAGAATTTACTCTCTTAGTAACATTCATAAATAACGTATAGCAGAGTTAGTATTTACTGTGCTGTACGTTATACTGGGCATGGGAAGCCCAGTGTGGGGCTCAGGCCACTAGCTTGCTGGGGAGAAACTACAATTATAATTATCCTGTCATATGTGAGTCATCCGCTAGTAGTATAGGTCTTGACTATACCGTGTCTCTAATCTCCTACTTGTCCTATCTTTAGTTTCTTTCTTTTTTTTTTTTCCCCCTTTTGGCCAAATCTATGTTTATAAGGTCTTAGGTTAATTCAGACACATTTTCATGTCTTTTAATTTAAGAAGAGATAAAGAGCACCAGATCTGGATTTCAGTCTTGTTTCTGTCATTTGCTCATTGTTACTGTGGGCAAAGGATCTCCCATCAGTTTCTTTTGTGTGTGTATGTTTTTGTTGTTGCTATGTTTTAAACTTTTTCTTTTGTATTGAGGTATAGCCAATTAACAGTGTTGTGACAGTTTTAGGTAAACAGCAAAGGGACTCAGTCATACATATACATGCATCCATTCTCCTCCAAACTTGCCTCCCATCCAGACCGCCACATAACATTGAGCAAAGTTCCATGTGCTGTACAATAGGTCCTTGTTGGTTATCCATTTAAATATAGCAGTGTGTACATGGCCATCCCCAACTTCCTAGCTATCCCTTCTCCACCTTGTTTCCCCTGGCAACCATAAGTTCATTCTCTAAGTCTGTAAGTCTCTTTGTTTTGTAAGTAAGTTCATTTGTATCTTTTTTTTTTTTTTTTTGAATTCACATAAAAGGGATGTCATGCGATATTTCTCCTCTGTCTGATTTACTTCACTCATTGGAACAATCCTTAGGTCCATTCATGTTGCTGCAAATGGCATTATTTAATTCTTTTCAATGGCCACTTCCTTCTTTATATCTTAGTTGTACATGATTTTTTCTGTAGTTTTCCACTTTTTCCATCAATAGTTGCTGTGTAAATAGCTGTAATTTTGGTGTGTCTGTGGAAGGAGGTGAACTCAGGGTCTTCTTCCTGTGTCATCTTGCTCATTTCCTAGTTAATTGTTCTATATATTTTGGGTTTTAATCTATTGGGCACTGAAAGTTTGCCTAACAACATTATACATGCCAGCTGTAGTGTAATTATTGTATATTACCTATCATATTAATGTAATTATTAAAATTACTTTTGAATTAATCAGTATTTATTGTATATTTATATCTCAGGTTGATAGCATTTGAGTGCAACTTTGCACAGTATCAATTTTTTGCTGTAATTCTGCTCTAAAAAGGCTCTCATTCTTTATATGCATAAATCAAGTATCTAGGCAGTCCTAAAGGGTCTCAGAGATCCCTGAGAAATGTATACATTCTGTTATCTATGGATGAAACAGTTACTGAAGTCTATCACAAAATCTTCTATGCTCTCTGAAACAAAAACATCAATAGTAATTTTGGATTGTAATTTTATGATAATATTAATCTTATTTTGTTTCACTAGGAGAAATTTTTGAAGGTAACATTAAGTTATTCTCTGAAGGGGGAAAGAAAAAAATACACCATGCCCCTGACATATGAACCAGAGCACTGTCTGCACCACATATTTGTAACTGACAGTGCCTATGGCTCCATTTAGGTCTGATTCATCAATCATGTCATCTTCTGAAAGTACTAGAAATAGTGACAAAGCTGGAGTGCCTTTTGAGATGTCCTTTTCCACTCCCATAAGGTTACTGTACATCCATTACAACAGATGACAAAGGAAATGTCATATGCATTGAGTGAATGGATGCCAAGACGCTAAAAGCCCCATTGTCTCAGGTGAAGGGGCAAATGTGCAGCCTTGGGAAATGGAAATTTCCAATCCTCTATCTTATGTAGTCACACAGAATGCACACTGTCCTTACAGATTTGTGAGAAAGAGGATCATCAGCTACCAAATAACATGACATATATATCCAGACCCTGAAGTTAGTCACCATTAGTCTTCATCTGTTTCCAGCTGATGGTCTCTCTCATATAATAAATGTTAGCTGCCTAAGAGTGTGAAGCCAGAATGGGCTTCCAGAGCCAGGATAGGCCCCCAATAAGGTCATGCTTAGAAGAAAATGAGAAAGATATCAGAATTTTGTATGTGATATTATAGCAGAACTGGTTTCATGGAAATTATGTGCTGGTTAAGAGTCACATTTGAGTGAAACTAACTCTGGTAGAACAAGGATAAAAATAAAACTGAGAAAATATGAGATACCTGATATCAATGAACCTAATAAATAATCTCTAAATAGTTAGAAATAGAAATCTGCTATCTGCTATCTGCTAAGTCACTTCAGTCATGTCCGACTCTGTGCAACCCCATAGATGGCAGCCCATCAGGCTCCCCGATCCGTGGGATTCTCCAGGCAAGAACAGTGGAGTGAGGTTGCCATTTCCTTCTCCAATGCATGAAAGTGAAAAGTGAAAGTGAAGTCACTCAGTCGTGTCCGACTCTTAGCAATCCCATGGACTGCGGCCCACCAGGCTCCTCCATCCATGGGATTTTCCAGGCAAGAGTACTGGAGTGGAGTGCCAAAAATACATGAAATAAACAGAGATGTTGGAGGAAAAATATACTGAATATTTGCAGTCTCTATTTTCTGGGTAAAATGAATCAAAAATCTACTGAGCTAACTGAAAACTTTGCAAACCTAAGGACATGAATTACTAGACTAGTTTTTTCTCTTGAATGGTTCATGACTCACCTTTGGAGCAAGTTTCAAGTTCAAA
Source organism: Neotragus moschatus (assembly GCA_006410615.1). Lineage (NCBI taxonomy): Eukaryota > Metazoa > Chordata > Mammalia > Artiodactyla > Bovidae > Neotragus > Neotragus moschatus. The sequence continues at coordinate 4,139,194 of SJYA01001089.1, forward strand.
ATTCAAGGTCCCCTTGGAATCTAATGAATCTGAATTGTTAGGAATGAAGTCTGGAAATCTTGATTTGAAGCAAGTTTTAGTTGAGTCTTACTGAGATCCATTGAAATACACCAAGAACCGGGTGGATGGTCTCAAGGTCTCCTTGGTTCAGTCATCCCCTTTTGTCCCTATCTTCTTCCTCTGCCTCAGAACTCTCACTCTCTCTTTTATTCCACAATGTTCATAATAGGAGAAGTCAATGTATTCTCCTACAAGTTTAGTTAAAATTGAGAAGTTCTACAGATTTTCAAACAAAGATAAGTCACCTGGTGAAATGTGCATAAATATAAAGTAGCCATTGTATCTTAAAAGAGAAGAAACTTTGTCTGTAAAGGATGTATATGGTTTATACGCTCATAGCATGACCATAGAACAATGAAGGGGCAAGAGGCTGGCAAGTAGTTCTAGTAGGAATTGAGTTAAATGCAATCACTGAGTAAATTGGAAGTAAATTTTCCTTTTGGTAATTCTGGAAGCAAAAAGTGTTAATAAATAGGTGGTAAAATGGATGAAATATGAGGGTTTTGATTTTCATTAAGCTGGGATCCAGAAACAAGATTTTCAAATAATTTATAAACAAAACTTTCCTCTTAATGGATAGGGTTCAAGTCCTTTGAATAAGATCTAATAATTTCAGTGGCATCACAAAAAATTATATGGCTGTTGATCTTATATAATTTATTTTTTAAAACAAGTTTTTGGAAGAATTTTATAGTGATTTTTTCTTCTACATCAATTCAGTTCAGTTCAGATCAGTCACTCAGTCCTGTCCAACTCTTTGTGACCCCACGGACCACAGCAAACCAGACCTCCCTGTCTGTCATGAACTCCCGAATCTTGCTCAAACTCATGTTCATTGAGTCAGTGATGTCATCCAACCATCTCATCCTCTGTCATCCCCTTCTCCTCCCACCTTCAATCTTTCCCAGCATCAGGGTCTTTAAAGAGTCAGTTCTTCACATCAGGTGGCCAAATTATTGGTCACCTTTAGCATCAGTCCTTCCAATGAATATTCAGACTAATTTTCTTTAGGATGGACTGGTTGGATCTCCTTGCAGTCCAAGGGACTCTCAAGAGTCTTCTCCAACACCACAGTTAAAAGTATCAGTTCTGTGGTGCTCAGCTTTCTTTATAGTCCAACTCTCACATCCATACATGACTACTGGAAAAACCATAGGCTTGTCTAGAAACTAGCCTTCATTCTAACACTGAAATAAAATGTAGAATCATATTTTGAAGAAATATAGGGTATAACTTTTAGGTTAAGTTTAGACTCTTGGTACCAGGCCTTAATCTTGGGTTATCTTTTTGCTAAAATAGAAACCATAAAGACAAAAATAGCTAAAATTCAAAATTCAGTATGAATTAATTTATTTGGTTTTGAAATTAATAAGTAATATCAATCAATTATATACAAATATTATAGCAGCAAATAATATAATCGATCTAATTTCAGTATTGACCATCTGGTGATGTCCATGTGTAGAGTCTTCTCTTGTGTTGTTGGAAGAGGGTGTTTGCTATGACCAGTGCGTTCTCTTGGCAAAACTCTGTTAGACTTTGACCTGCTTCATTCTGTACTACAAAGGCCAAATTTGCCTGTTACTTCAGGTATCTCTTGACTTCCTATTTTGCATTCCAGTCCCCTACAATGAAAAGGACATCCTTTTGGGGTGTTAGTTCTGGAAGTACTTGTAGGTCTTCATAGAACTGTTCAACTTCAGCTTCTTCAACATTATTGGTTGGGGCATAGGCTTGGATTGTTGTGATATTGAATGGTTTGGCTTGGAAATGAGCAGAGATCATTCTGTCATTTTTGAGATTGCATCCAAGTACTGCATTTTGGACTCTTGTTGAGTATGATGGCTATTCCATTTCTTTTAAGGGATTCTTGCCCACAGTAGTAGATATAATGGTCATCTGAGTTAAATTTACCCATTCCAATCCATTTTAGTTCACTGATTCCCAAAATGTCAATGTTCACTCTTGCCATCTCCTGTTTGGCCACTTCCAATTTGCCTTTGTTCATGGACCTAACATTCCAGGTTCTTATGCAATATTGCTCTTTACAGCATTGGACTTTACTTCCATCACTCATCACATCCATAATTTGGCTCTTCATTCTCTCTGGAGTTGTTTCTCCACTCTTCTCCAGTAGCACATTGGGTACCTACCAACCTGGGCAGTTCATCTATCAGTGTCATACATTTTTGCCTTTTCATACTGTTCGTGAGGTTCTCAAGGCAAGAATACTGAAGTGGATTGCCTTTCCCTTCTCCAGTGGACCATGTTTATCAGAAATCTCCTCCATGACCCATTCTTCTTGGCTGGAAATTAAAAGACTCTTGCTCCTTGGAAGAAAAGTTATGGCCAAAGTAGACAGCATATTAAAAGGCAGAAACATTGCTTTATCAACAAAGGTCCATCTAGTCAAAGCTGTGGTTTTTCCAGTAGTCATGTATGGATGTGAGAGTTGGACTATAAAGAAAACTGAGCACCAAAGAAGTGATGCTGTGAACTGTGGTGTTGGAGAATACTCTTGAGAGTCCCTTGGACTGCAAGGAGATCCAACCAGTCGATCCTAAAGGAGATCAGTGCTGGATGTTCATTGGAAGAACTGATGTTGAAGCTGAAAATCCAATACTTTGGCCACCTGATACGAAGAGTTGACTCATTTGAAAAGACCATGATGCTGGGAAAGATTGAGGGCAGGGCGAGAAGGGGATGACAGAGGATGAGATGGTTGGCTGGCATCACCAACTCAATGGAAGTTGGTTTGGGTGGACTTCGGGAGGTGATGATGGACAAGGAAACCCAGCATGCTGCAATTCATGGGGTCGCAAAGAGTTGGACATGATTGAATGAATTTAACTTGACTTATTTATTTAAGAACTCACTATTTGTCTTGCAAATATACAGCTAAAATTTTGAAGCACCAGGAATATTGAAATGAAAATCTATAAGTAGGAATGGTATGGTACAGAAAAAGCAAGAAATCCTTTATTGTCAAATTATCACCATAATTTTCATTTTGTTGTTGTTCAGTCACTCAGTCTTGTCCAACTCTTTGAAACCCCATGGACTGCAACACACCAGGCTTCCCTGTCCTTCACCATCTCCTGGAGTTTGCTCAACTCATATCTGTTGAGTCGGTGATGGTATCCAACCATCTAGTCCTCTGTCTTCCCCTTGTCCTCTGACCTTCTATCTTCCCCAGCATTAGGGTTTTTTCCAATGAGCTGGCTATTTGCATCAGGTGGCCAAAGCATTGGAGCTTCAGCATCAGTCCTTCCAATGAATATTCAGGGTTGATTAGGATTGACTCATTTGATCACCTTGCAATCAAAGGGACTCTCAGTTTGAAAGCATCAATTCTTCAGTGTTCAGCCTTCTTTACAGTTCAACTTTCACATTTGGACATGACTAATGGACAAACCATAGTTTTGACTATATGCACATTTGTTGGCAAAATAATGTCTCTGCTTTTTAATATGCTGTCTAGGTTTGTCAGAGTTTTTCTTCTAAGGTGCAAGTGTCTTTTAATTTCATGGATGCAGTTGCCATCATCAGTGATTTTGGAGTCCATGAAAATAAAATCTCCCACTATTTCCATTTTTTCCTCATCCATTTGCCATGAAATGATGGGGCCAGATGCCATGATCTTAGTTTTTTGAATGCTGAGTTTTAAGCCAGCTTTTAGTTTACATAATTCCCCTTTTCCTTTATATCTAGATTTGATCTTCCAAGATGTACAGACTGGTAGTTTCTCTTCCCACTTTGACTCTCTCAGAGAATATTTGCAGTAGAGTAAGTAAGTAAACAAGGTGAATAAAACTGAAAGTTTCTATCTGCTTTCACATAATAACTGATTTTAGGTAAACCAGTTAATGCACTAGGGTTTCCATTTCCCCATCTTCACTACAGAAGTAATGACACCTTCCATGGTGCCTCAAAAAGGGTTGTTGTAAGATTAACAGATACTTAGAAATGGACTAATATCCAAAGTGCATATTGAACATCAAAAAAAATATATAGCAGTCTCAGCCTGATGTCATGAAATTAGCTGGGCATTGGCATATGAATTTTAAAATTTCTAACTTTTCTAGCCCCCTTTTTTTTTTCACAAAGAGATAAACTTTTAAAAGGAGAAAAATATGTGTTTTCACCAAAGTTTATTTTCTTAATATTGCCAAAGCTATCAAAGATTTGACATACAAACCTTACTGTTCAAGGCCAGTCTATTTGGTATCAACTCTGTTTAAAGATAGTGGTGCAAAAAAAAAAAAAAAAACCAGGAGCAAGAAACAATATATTTTATACTAGTATTTTTAACTGAAGGCAGAAAGAAGCTACTGAATGACTTGAAAGTGAAAGTCACTGAGGTGTGTCTGACTCTTTATGACCCCATGGACTATACAGTCCCTAGAATTCTCCAGGCCAGAATACTGGAGGGAGTAGCTGCTCCCTTCTCCAGGGTATCTTCCCAACCCAGGGATCGAACCCAGGTCTCCTGTATTGCAGGCAGATTCTTTACCAGCTGAGCCACCACAGAGGCCCAAAAATACTGGAGGGGGAAACTTATCCCATCTCCAGGAAATCTCCTGACGCAGGAATCGAACCAGGGTCTCCTGTGTTGCAGGTGGATTCTTACCAGCTGAGCTACCAGGGAAGCCAAAGCAGAGAAATTATGTAATCAGTATTTTGTGTATCACTTGGAGAGAAAATTACAAAAGAGCAAAAATTAAGAATGTTGTCTTAACCACATGAAAGATAACAGCGGCTTAATCTAGGCCACTGACAATATCTGGAGAGAAGAAAATAATAAAGGATAGGGGAAGGTCAGTTGGAAAGTACTTACTGAGTGATTGTTGAAATTAAAGATGAGGAAAGAGTCAAGAATGATGCTCGAATTTCTGGTAGTGCTTTCCACGGAGTAGAGTGTCAAAGGAAGATCAGGTGTGGAAAGAAGTAGAGTTAATGTATTCCACTTTAACTTGTATAGGTTGAGGTGCCCATAGAAAAACAAGTGGGATTTTCTAGTATAGAAATTTTCTAGTATACTTTTCTACTTTTAAAAATTACTCATTCTTCATTCTTTTTTTTTTTTTTTTTTTTTAATTTTCTCTCACAAACACTACTTAGTGCCTCTAAGATTCATCATAAGCATTGTTCTTGGTGCTGGGGACGCAAAGGAGACTAAAGCCCATTTTCTGAAGTCAAAACATGCATAATTCTTCCTCTGTAATAATTATATAATTTTTTGTATTTTTATCAACATTATGGGAATTTGGTGTTAGAAAAAACAAACAAACAAACAAACAAACAAACTGATCCTTTGGGGATAATATTTAAATGACAGGAGTAATGACCATGTTGTTGTTCAGTCTCTAACTCATGTTCAACTCTTTGGACTGTACAGCCCATGTCCAGTCCCTTGGATTGTAGCATGCCAAGCTCCTCTGTCTTCCATTGAGTTGGTGATGCTATCTAACCATATCATTTTCTGCCCTAATGACAATGGAGCAGAACATTTCTGAAGGACAGGGACAATTCTTAGATAGCCATTACAGCTACCCAACATTATTCCTGGCTCTCCTCCTACTGGGCAGCACATGGCAGAGTTGATGTCTTTCACTTCCCTTAAAGCGAGGCACAAATGTGATTTGATTTACCCAAGAAATGAGGCCTTTAAGTGTTAGTCCACAATCTGACATGCTCTCTTCCTCTGATGGCAATGTTCCAGATAGTGGAAACTCCATGTTGGATCCCATGTGCAAATATAAAGTTTCCACTGCTTGCTCATGATAGGTGTGTAGCATGAAAAAAATAAGCCTTTGGTGCTTTAAACTTCTAGGATTATGGAAGCTGTTTGCTATAGCAGCATAGGCAAATCTATCCTGAATGATACAATAATTGAAGTGCGAATGCAAAGAAAGGTCAACCACCAAATGATTTTATTGAAGAGCACTGATTGCTCTGCTTATGATATGGATAAATGGGGAGGCACAAACAAGGTAAAGAGATGTATAAGGGTAGAAATCTTCCTGCTTTTTTGTCTACTACCACATTGTGATTAATTTTCGAGAAAGGCAATGTCCTCCATTGCCAGCACTATTGAGCTAACAACATTTCAGTTCACCTGTGACATAATGGAAACTTGGAGAACATGGAATTGAAATGTTTGCAGTCATTTAATTAATGTTCTCCAGAGACTGAACTTCACTGAAGAACTAGTTTCAGGGTTTTTTCCTGATTAATTTTCCTGTTTGAAGAACTGTGAAAAAAAAAAAAAAAGTAGTTAATGGAAATATTTTTAAGCATGTACTGTTTTGCTCAATGGGTACAACCTATCTGACGGACAAGATGTTATACTTATTTCTATTTCACACGCCTGAAGGTTTGAATACCAAATGTTTGATGCTTTTGCTGTGGTATCTTGATAATTCTGTGTTTGCTTGACTCTGGGATGAGCTGTAAGTCAAGAGTCTCTTGAGAACTGAATACCAGAGAGAGCCAAGTGTTTCTTTCATCAGGTCTTTGATACATATAATAGTTTCCTGTCTAAACCTGCAGACCAATTCATCTCAAAGTGCTTGGAAGTTTAAACATCACCTCTGCACATATATAAGAAATTAATATCCTTAAAGTGAGTGGTGACAGAGATAATTTAAAGGGAGCATGAGTGCAGAAACATTAAAGCTGTACTTGTTTAAACCAGGGAAATGTTGAGCAACTCAACGAAGCTTCATCTTCTCATTTTGCCATGTGGACAACAGCACATCTTTGGTGGTTGAAATCAAGGTAGCAAAGAGAGAATAGGAAGTCTGGATGGTCCATTAGAAGGTTTGATGAGAAGTTCAAAACCTTATTTTATAAAATGTTAGACTCTTCTAGACCAGTGATTCTCAATGAAATGATAGATGATTTTGTTCCCAAAGGACATTTGGTAATGTCTGGAGATATTTTTGGTTGTAGCTACTGGGAAGGGTTGGAAGGGTGCTTCTGGTATTTAGTGTATAGCCCAATGTGACAATAATGTCAACACTGAAAAATTCTGTTCTAGACCAACCTCTTCATTTTGCAGAGACAATATCTGACTTGTACATTCATACTAAAATATTTACTAAATGCCCACTACTATCCAAGAGCCTGAGTATATGGACTACATAAAGTAACTAAAATAGTCAAAATCCTGCCTTCAGGATATTTCGGGCTAAAGGATGGAAAAAGAGATACTGTGATCTATTGACATTCTTTCAGCAGAAACAATAGGTAAAAAATATCTGAAATTTTTGAAGCCTGAAATTTTCCTATGTTCATGTGTATACCCCCCTCTTATTCTAAAAACTGTAACATCCAATAACATAATAAAGGTTAATAAAAGAATACACAAAATAAACCAAATTATTGTTCATTAAAGTAAAAAAAAAAGTCCATTATTCCATTACTATTTTATAGAATAATATGGAATCCTAAACATATCTTTAAATTTTAGACATGTTGATATTACTAAAGAGGCAGAAATCTCTCCTCACATGGAACTTACACTTTAGAAGGAAGAGACATAAACAACAACAACAACAAAATGAGTAAAGTATATAATATTTTGAGCACTTAGCAAGAAGAATAAGAGCTGAGAGGAAGGAAAAGTGGTTATTTGCTAAAGGAATCATTTGAAGCAAACAATCCAACTAAAAATTACCCAGAACTTCCATGAGAGTTAACAGAACAATTTTTATGCTTTAAAAATATTTAAGCTTAAGATAGAAAATGATGGTAGGGAGTTCTGAGGGCAGAAGCAGAGTTAAAATGCAAAACAGCATGGTTGGGAGACAACTCACTGGGAAGATGATATCTTAGCAAAATCAAGACGAGGAGAGACAATGAACCAAGTAGATATGAAAACAAGAGTTGGGGGAGGTGGTAGTATTCTAAGAAGAAGGAATAATGAACAGCATAAAAATGAGCTTATGTTCCTGGAGTGAAATAAAGAGAAATAGAATAGGAAATGGTTTCATGGAGATAAAGGGACCAGGGATTTAGAGAGGAAGTTAGAATCTCGCAGCTCATTGAAGTCTTTGCTTTCCGCTGACTCACATGGGCAGCCATCGGCAGGTTTAAGCAGTGGACTGAAGGCTCCCAGGCCACCTTCGACAGAATCATTCCGTTTATTGTGTTGAGACAGTCTGTGGGAGTGGGGATGGGGAAAAGGGAATGGAGGACCAGAGGTTCCCACTGGAAGACTATCTCCATAATCCCAGTAATGGAGGATGGTGATTTAAACCAGAGTGGGAGATCCTGAGAAGTGTTCATTTTCCGCATGAACATGCTGATCATGTTGAAGATAGAGCTAAGAGAATCTGCAAGTAGATGGATTGTGAAGTATGAGAGAAAGAGAGTCATAGGTGACACTAAATATTTGTCCTGGACAGTTGGGTGGAGGGTGCAGTTTCCATTTACTGAGATGGTAAGATTCTGGGAGAAGCAGATTGAGCTGGGTATGGGAGGGTAATACTAGAAGCTCAGAATTTGAAAACTAATCAGAGTAGATGGACCTAGAGCCTGTCATACAGGGTGAAGTCAGAAAGAGAAAAACAAATATTGTGTATTAACAAATATATGTGGAATCTAGAAAAGTGGTACAGATGAACCTATTTCTAAGCAGAAATAGAGACAAGGATGTAGAGAACAAATGAATGGACACTAAGGAGGTAAAGGAGGAGGATGGGATGAATTGGGAGGTTGAAGTCAACACATACGCACCATGTGAGTGCATGCTAAGTTGTTTCAGTCAGCAGTGTCTGACTCTTTGCGACCCTATGGACTGTAGCCCACCGGGCTCCTCGGTCCATGGTGATTCTCCAGGCAAAAATAGTGAAGCAGGTTATTATGTCTTTTTCCAGGGAATCTTCCTGACCCAGGGATCAAACCTGCGTTTCCTGTGGCTCCTGCATAGCAGGCTAACTACTTACCACTGAGCCACCAGGGAAGCCCCACATACACATTACTATACATAAAATAGATAACTCATGAGATTGTGTCATATAGCACAGGGAACTCTGCTCAATGTTCTGTGGTGAACTAAATGGCAAGGAAATCCAAAAGAGAGGGGATGTATGTTTGTGTAAAGCTGATTCACTTTGCTGTACAGCAGAAACTAACACAATATTGTAAAGCAGCTATACTCCAATGCTTTTTTTTTTTTTTTTTAAGTCATAGGTCTTAGGCTATTTACTTGAAAGGGAACAGTGTAACTTGAAAGTCATCTGGAACAATACTGAACATGTAGACAGGTCGATCTCTTACAGCAAGTATCTACAGTGTGTTTGCTTCATGTGTGTATCTTTCACTCCTTTGACCCTGAATATCTCTTTTTGATTTCTTTCCAGAAGAGACTAATTCTCACATGCTGCATTTTTGATTGAGTTTTGGCACAGATTTCTTATAACATAATAACATAATTTCACTGCACAACAAGGTTATATAACAAATAGTGATTAAACTGTGACCAAAATGCTTTGTAAGACCTGACAATGCATATCCTTTGACAGTAGCCCTTGAGTTCATCCATTCTAAGGTAAAATAATCTGACAGCTGGGATATTGTGCTTTTGTAAAGTTACTGAGAATTCAGTTCAGTTCAGTTCAGTTGCTCAGTCATGTCCGACTCTTTGCGACCCCATGAATTGCAGCACGCCAGGCCTCCCTGTCCATCACCAACTCCCAGAGTTCACTCAGACTCGTGTCCATTGAGTCAGTGATGCCATCCAGCCATCTCATCCTATGTCGTACCCTTCTCCTCCTGCCCCCAATCCCTCCCAGCATCAGAGTCTTTTCCAATGAATCAACTCTTCTCATGAGGTGGCCAAAGTATTGTAGTTTCAGCTTTAGCATCATTCTTTCCAAAGAACATCCAGGACTGATCTCCTTTAGAATGGACTGGCTGCCCAAAGTAATTAACCTCCAATTAAAATAAATAAATTTATATTTAAAAATAAATTAAAAAGAAAAAAAAAAAAAAAAGAATGGACTGGTTGGATCTCCTTGCAGTCCAAGGGACTCTCAAAAGTCTTTTCCAACACCACAGTTCAAAAGCATCAATTCTTTGGTGCTCAGCTTTCTTCATGGTCCAACTCTCACATTCATACATGACCACTGGAAAAACCATAGCCTTGACTAGATGGACATTTGTTGGTAAAATAATATCTCTGCTTTTGAATATGCCATCTAGGCTGGTCATAACTTTCCTTCCAAGGAGTAAGCGTCTTTTAATTTCATGGCTGCAGTCACCATCTGCAGTGATTTTGGAGCCCCCCGAAGATAAAGTCTGACACTGTTTCCCCATCTATTTCCCATGAAGTGATGGGACCAGATGCCATGATCTTCGTTTTCTGAATACTGAGCTTTAAGCCAACTTTTTCACTCTCCTCTGAGAATTAGAAACACCCTTTTCTCAATATATGAAAACATCTCTAATATGAAAACTAATTATTTCATGAAACTAAAAATATCTAACAACTAAAAGGAACACAATATGAAGATAAGAAGCAATATAAATCCAAGGCAAACAATTTAATTTAAAAAAGTTTACAAAAACGCTTTCTATTTTTCATTACACTTATATCTGAGGTAATGTAGGTATCTGTTTTTTGGTTTGTTTGTTTCTGTTTTTGCCTTGTTTTTCACTTTTCTTTCCTCAAGGCTCTATGTAGATGCTCAGGAAGATCATAGTTTAAGAAAAAAATCCTTATATCCTCTGAGTTTTTCTTCATCTACACAAATCCATAAAATTAGTGTCATTCTTATAATTTGTAGTTTGCTCATTGGTCTTCATGTTGTACATGTTGCTTAGGTTACTAGGCTTATATATAATTTGTACAACTTCCACTCACCATCATCTTTTCCTTTTGCTGAGCCTGCAAAAAGCAAGATTCTCTCCTTTGTATTATCCTCCACACAATGTTTATGGGTATAACTGCACTGCACAATTCACCTTTTCAAAATGAATGAGGATGAAAAGGGGAGAGGAATTAGCTTGACATATAGACCTCACAGACCTTAAAGGATACAAATTGTCATCTTGCAGACTCTTGAATTAAAGTATATGATCTTGCATGCTTTGTTGAATTATTGATTCACTCTCTTCTATTTCTCGATTTCATGTTTCACAAGCATAAAGCTGACCTGTGTATTAAAACCTTAATGACAGACCCTCATGAAGAAACATGGAGACAATAAATGAGATTTCCTAGAGGTTTACTATGTGAAAATATGCTTCAAAATCAGCTCGGTGATGTGCATTACATACTGCTGCTGCTACATATGGCAGTAGAGTTTTAAAAGCATCTTAGCAACCACAGCATTATGCCTTGACATTTAGGTCAATATGAGCTTTCTTCTGAGTGCCTGGCCCTGCTAAGATGTTATAGAAAGTAAGGTTTACATCCTTTAGTAGAGAAGGACATACTCACGAAAATTTGCAAAACAGTAAGGACTCTGCCATGGACAAAGGAGCTTGGTGGGATAGACCATGGGATTGCGAAGAGTCGGACACGTTCAGTCATGAAGTCGTGTCCGACTCTTCGCGACCCCGTGGACTGCAGCATGCCAGGTCTCCCTGTCCCTCACCATCTCCCGGAGTTTGCCCAAGTTCATGTCCATTGAATCGGTGATGCTATCCAACCATCTCATACTCTGACAGAGATGTCTCTGTCATCCTCTTCTCCTGCCTTCAATCTTTCCCAGCATCAGTCTTTCCCAGTGAGCCAGCTGTTCACCTCATTGGACATGACTTAGTGACCAACCAACAAAGATTCTGCAAAGTCTGAACCTACCTTAGCATTGAGATGGGAGAGTTTTAAAGCTCTTTGGCTTATTTTTCATCTAGTCTCATTTAAAGTGAAGTATATGTGGGCTCTGTCCCTGTAGGGGAATACATTTAATATTTAGTATTTTCTGTAATACATTGGGATTATAAACCCACTTCCTCAGAAACTAGCTGAAGAATCTTCATATTTAAATTATATCTGTTACTGAATGTGAATTCCCAGGTAGCCCAATGGTAAAGAATCCACCTGGCAATGCAGGAGATGAAAGTTCAGTCCCTGAGTCGGGAACATCCCTGGAGAAGGGAATGCTAACCCGCTCCAGTATTCTTGTCTGGAGAATCCCATGAACAGAGGAGCCTGGTGGGCTCCAGTCCATGGGGTGGGGTCACAGAAAGTTGGACACAACGGAGTGACTGAGGACTGTTACTGAATACAAGAGTCATGAATGAGGAAGAGAGAGAGAGAGCAAAAGAGAAGTTCAAAGAAACACAGAGACAGAATATATTGGGAAATGTCTGTGGAAGACGTAGACATGGTTACAAAAAGGCAGCAAATTTGCTTGTAGACTTTACTCACTCTTGCATGCCCAAGTCATGCTTTGACAACAACTTAGTGACATTTTTTTTCCTGGCAAAGCAAAGTCCTAATTGATACTTTTATGCTCTGTTCAGAGCTCTGAGGAATCTAACAGTGTGCCAGTTACACAGTAAATGGCAATGAGTAGATATCAGGCCCCTCTACTAGGTAGATAAGTCTACATATTTGAGCATCTGGGAGTATCAGAAGGCTATATCCCTAGATTTTACAGTCTCAGAATAAGTAGGGTAAGAATTCAATTCTTACTCTAAAACTGAGAAGAGTAGTATGGAATCCTTCATAGTTAACAGCAAGAAAATAAAACTGAGACAATGAAAGTTTGACAATCTCTAATGAAATCAAATCAAAGAAAAAGAAAAACCTGCAAGAGAAGCAAAAGATTGTATGCCAGCAAAACATTATTTGTTACAGAAGTTCTTCACACTGATCGTGCCATTTAATATCTGGTCCTCACTAGTAGATAATGATGATATAGTTTTGGAATATGTGAAGTTGGAAAGAAATGAGTGCTGACTGGGGAAGAGAGATGGTTCATGAACAAGCTCTTAAAAAAAATGACCATTAGGTTGCTAATATGCAGCTAAAAAATATTTCTATTCCTCATTTATGGAAACCTGACAATTGTTTGAGAAGACAGAATATTGCCTCGGTGATAAATGTGTTTAACACGATTAGGTTAAATTTTCACTAGAGATGCTTCGAAGTCATTTTAGAAACAGCACGTATCTTTGTTTTTGTATACCTCAGTACATATATTCCACAGTAAACTTCCTCTTTGGAACTGGAACAACTCCAATATTGTTATGTTACAGATCCATTCGTATCTTCATTTAACTCCTAATTTACCAACACAGCAGCGAGCACATATGGCATTTGGCACACTGCAGTCGCGTAGTTTATTTTTGCATATTCCAACATGCGAAAATGCACATATGCTTAATGATGTGTACGATGTTCATAGCATTCATGTTTGTTATATTGTGAAACTAGTCTATAGGTCAGTATCAACATCAGCAAACTGCTCCCTATATTTACTTAGAACAGCCTATAAAATGACAATGCCTCTTATGCAAACATTCATTCCTAACTTGAAATCATGACATATTTAACCTAGACAGTCAAATTAAAAATTTCAGTGCCCACATCAGAAATTAAGTGTAAATATTGGTTTAAGCATTTATGACAGCTTAAATTGAGCTATGCTTAAAGCACTTTAAATGTTGTTTACTATTAATCTATTATTATCATCTTTATTATTAAATAAAATTACTTCTATTTTATGTGAATCAATATTTTTAATTTGGAGATAACCTAACCAGAAATTGAAAGCCACTATGAGCTTATGAAAGCAAAGTGTCTTTCTGAGAAGTTCCATTCACAATTCCAGGCTAGAGAAAAAGATTGTCACAGATCTGGCCTCTGGTGAATTGTTGGTTATGTGAGGAGGATTTATGTAATTACTCATGCTGTGATTTAGATTAAACCATTTGCAGCTTCAATTCACAAGCACTTATGAAAATTCTTACTCAAATTTACTTAAGAGTCCCTGAAACTCCAGACTATTGTGTTGGATAATCACAGAAGCCCATTTACTTTAAGTGGCGAGTAAAGTAAACTCTAATATCACCATTACCAACTGCACAAGTCCAAAATAAAATTAGTTTGCTGCTGAAGTTTAGGAAACACCTGTTCCTACTTGGTTTAGGTTAAGTTGGTTTAAGTAAGAATCACAGTAAATAGTAAAGCAGGTCTAACTATTTATAGTATTACTCATCACATGGGCAAATAATGTACTCCCAAATCTTACATTAAATAAAAATGAATTCTTCTGTGATTTGACCCTTTCCAATAATTATTAATAATTAATTAATTAATACTCATACATTTCTTTGTGTTCTTCTGGAAGTTTTCTCTCTCAAACTCTGATGTCAGATGCCATGTTCCTTTTGACCTTTTCTTCCTTTCCTCTTTCAGCAACCCTGGATGAATGAGAAGTCTAGACAGCTAAAGCCCACAGACATGCCCATGTTTCATCTCTAAACTTGATCTTTTTCCTCTGTCCCCTGAAACAAAGCCTGAACCCTTCACCTGGGATTTTGCAGATGGTGCAGTGGTAAAGAACACTCCTGCCAATACACGTGGTGTAGAGTCGATCCTTGGATCAGGAAGATCCCCTGGAGTAGGAAATGGTGAAAGTGAAAGTTGCTCAGTCGTGTCTGATTCTTTTTGACCCCATGGACTATCCAGTCCATGGAATTCTCTAGGCCAGAATACTGGAGTCGGTAGCGTTTCCCTTCTCCAGGGGATGTTCCCAACCCAGGGATCCAACCCAGGTCTCCAGCATTCTGGCAGATTCTTTACTAGCTGAGCCAGAAGGGAAGCCCAAGTATACTGGAGTGGGTAACCTACCCCTTCTCCAGCAGATCTTTCTGACCCAGGAATCGAACCAGGGTCTCCTGCATTGCAGGTGTATTCTTTACCAACTGAGCTACCAGGGAAGCCCACCGCTCCTGTATTCTTGCCGGGGAAATTCCATGGACAGCGGAGCTTGGTGGTCTACAATCCATGAGGTTGCCAGGAATCAGACATGACTGAGCGAGTGAGCCCACGCACATACACTCCACCAACATCACCTGTGTTTTCACTGTGACCAGCAATGCACTGAAGCCCTCTGTAGGTCAAAGCCCCTAACTTTTGCTATTGAATAAAATACAGTAAACTACTATCCTGTGGTGCACTCTACAGGGTAGACCTCTCAAATTTTAATGTATGCTGCCTGGATCTCATAAACATGCCTTCAGTAGATATTGTTTCTTTTCTAGACTGTGGCATTGAATGCACAGGGGCTAGACTAGATGAAAAGACAGGGATAGATGAAATGCTTTGTTCTTGCATGGCTTATGTACTTAGATGCCTGTGTAGAGTCAATGACTTCCTTGCCCAGTGGAATATGGATTTTGGTGGTGAGGGTATGAGTAAGTATTTTCTCCCCTCCATGAGGAGACATGCGAAGAATGGGGGTATCATGCTTTTATAGGGAAGAAAGCAGATGACTGTAAACCATGTTACAATCCATAAACTTTTGTGAGCCAGGTTTAAGAGTTTTGACTGTCTTTTTAGTGAGATTCAAAATCATTGAACTGTTTTAAATAGAGAAATGATTTAATCTATTGTATAAACTTAAGGATCTACTGGTGGCCATGTGAAGATTAGCTAGCATAGAATTTAGAGGGAATCTAATAAGTCTAGTTAGAAAGCTATAGCTCTTCATGAAGGGGATGATAGAGGAATGCTCTAAGATGGTAATGAGACAAAGAAAAATGAGTGAAATCAGGACATGTTTGGAGGCATGTCAATAGGAGTTGCACGGTGAGTGGTATGTGGTGAATGAAGAGAAGAGAATACTCTATGACTGTCTTTATGTCTTCTTCCCGTAACCCTTCACAAGTTTAAAACTAAAGCAGGGCTTTCCATTTGCCCCTCTAAGAATGAAAGCTTGTCAAAAATCTCTGTGTTTATGAAACCTGATGATTTTAAAGAAAGAGACGTCAATTCTAGGTCACTAAGTCATAGACAACTTTAAAAAGAAAAATTCCAAAATATGACATGCACTGGCCTCACAGAGCTATTGGTCATGAGAAAAGACAATGGCATACACTGTTTTACCTGTATTGTCATAATGTCTCCTTTTGCAATTTGTCTTTTAAAAATATATAAGCAAAAGTATTTTGCCTCTTTGAAAGGTAAGTGTATATTTACACTTCTATTTCCATTATTGTTTACTTTTTCTCGCTCTTCTCCCATTTCTCAACTTCTCCATATTCTTATTTGAACTTCTAGTCTGGCTGCACATCAAGCTTTGTAGACATTCTCTTCATTATCTCATTTCTCTCTACTCTTCTTCCACCTATCACACCTGCCACAAAGCTTTCCTTTTGTCCTTTAGATCTTGTTTTCTCATTCTTGCTAGATTGGAAAATACTTCTTTCAATTAAATACTCTGCTAACATAATAGGTTTTAAGTTTAGTCCAATCTAAGAGAAGCAGCACAAAGAAGTCCACCTAATTATCTCCATTCTAGAGAAAATGAGAGTTTGCAAGTTTTAAAAGAAAAGTCAGTTCACCTCCTGATTTTGTGATGTGGCCCAGTCAATTCAGAGGAGTAGTTTAAGTGGGAGAAAAGATGGTAAGCTAAACAGTCCCATATTCACTCATTTTGCTTTATCTTGTTTTATCTTCTCTGTTTCTGCACTATCACATATGCTACACTTAAGTGAAAATGCTAAAATCAAAGAACAGTGACTATCTATAACAACTATGCCATTCTTTCCCTCCAGTTATATCAGTGGACTATTTCTGCCTATATTATACACACACATATATATATATATATATATGAATTTATCCTCTGTTTCTTCTGAATCATTTTAGAAAAAAAAATGAATTGAGAGTCAATATAGTATTCTTTAAACGTATAAACACACATGTCTCATATCACAAAACTGTATAAAATCCATCTTTTTGTCATGTAAAATAGCAGGTAAAATATATTTCTTCATTCAACAACATTTGATTGAACTAGTTCAGCTGGTAAAGAATCCACTTGCAGACTCAGGTTCAATTCCTGGGTCAGGAAGATCCCCTGGAGAAGGGATAGGCAACCCACTCCAGTATTCTTGGGCTTCCCTTGTGTGTCAGATGGTAAAGAATACACCTGCAATAAGGGAGACCTGGGTTCAGTCTCTGAGTTGAGGAGATACGCTGGAGGAGGGTATGGTAACCCACTCCAGTATTCAAGCCTGGAGAATCCTCCTGGACAGAGGAGGGTGGTGGGCCACACTCCATGGAGGAGCAAAGAGTCGGACACGACTAAGCACAGCACATAGCACTATGAAAGGCAATGTACTGGCTCCTAGTGATTCAAAGATGAATTAGAGAGATGTGGTCCTGTTTGTATTGATTCTTAGAGTGAAGTAAAGTTTTTAAAAAGCAAGTCATTACTCCCAGTATGCAGTTTGCAGTTTAGGAAGTATAAGGACACATTTAGGTCAGGAAACCTCTCTTTGTGTGTTTCTAAATATAATCACAAGTCCAGAAGACATTCATGTGCAGATTTTCTCTCAGCACTGTCAAAGAGAACAGTGAGAACTGATAGAGAGAACAGTTCTCTCTATTGTAGAGAGAACCAGTGAGTCTTAATTTAATATCTAGGAAGATCCTAGATACTCATTTTCCTTTGAAGCCTTGCTCACTTGAACACTCTCCTCAATGAAGCCATTTCACTTGTTTTTGCCAGCTCAACCAGAAAAAGTTTTCCTGCACACTCATTGTCTTTATATGAGAAACACCAAAAAGGAATCATAAATAACCACTAGTGTAATTTCTTTATGTCCTCATAATATATTGTCATAAAGGATCATGTTTTTTGGTCATTTCTCTTCTTGTATATAACTCTGCTTTGGAAAACAACACACTTAATATAATTTCCCTTGGAATTTGCCTAACACTGAGGACAATAATGATCTGTTGTTTTTAAGAGTAACAGCTGAAAAAGGATTAAGAAAAAATCCTAGTGTTCTAGCATTTAACTGTTTTTTGAAAAGGAGTCTTTCCTTTAACTTCAGTTAAACATTTAATAGATATTTCAGACAGAAAATATATTTTTCCAAGTGCATTTAAACTACTTGCTCCAAAGAAAGCACTGAGGGTGTCTAGCAGGATGGGTCGGATCTTCCAGAGAGTTCTATCTGTCTCCTTCCTTTTCAGAGTAATTACTGACCTCTTACTAACGCTTCGAGGAAAAATCCTTTTGGTGATTTACATTTCCAGATCACTCCTTTGTGTGTGACTACACTAAATACAGGATTTATTCTTTGTTCTGAATGTGTAGGAATAGAAGCTTCAGCTTAATTCTTTGTTGCATTTGGAGCATTAACAAATGAGGTGCTGGTTCCTGCACAGATAGAGGCTGTCCCCTCAGACGCAGGATCTTTTACATATCTTGGAGATGTAACTAGAGGGTCTCTCTGAGCTCAGTTAAGTTGAATGGAGAAGGTACAGATTTTTACTTACTGACCCAAGTTTCTTCTTAAAGACCTAAGATCTTTAAGTCTTTCTCAGTGAGCACTGCTCTCAGGTTCTCTAGTTTCTGTCAATTCATTAAATGCTGATTTAGATTTTTATGGCAACATTTATCTCAGAGGAGAGTTACAGTAAAGCTCATCACTAAATCTTATAATTTTTTATTGCAGTGTATAATTTATGGTTCCATTTAAAAATCAAATCCACCATAATAAATTGTCTTAAGACTGTGAAGATGCATCATGCAGTTAGTTTTTTCTTGTAGCATCATTTATAAAGACAGGATATGACTTAATGCTTGAAGAATATATTTTATTTAGAGCACAACAATGCATTGATGGACTTGTAAATTACCTCAAATGAGAGTATCTCAGAAGAATAGTAGCACACATAATGACCTATGTCCACATGCAATGGCACCAGGATCATTCCGGAAACATGACAGATATTCAGGGAAGATCATTGAAAAAAATTTTTTTTTCTACTTAGCTTGAATTGGATCAGTTGCTATGTGAAAAATCCTTCATACTCTGGGTCTAATTTACCTTTTGTCTCTTAGATAAAATTACAAAGCAAAATTCTTTCTTATGAGTATTGTTTCCCAGTTCTAAGGGACTAATTATTTCATCTTTAGATAAACACATTGTTTTCATGGTTATGCACTTATTTGCCATTATTACTCCATGCTCAATCCATCCTTTAAATTATTGTTAAAGTCAGTCATATAAAGTAAAATATGATTTTGAACTGGTTTGTTGAAGTATAGATTTCCATTGCATATAGGATAAAGCTTAAGCTTTTTAAATGAATAAACAATAACCTTTGTTGATTGATATCATTATTCTCCCTCAAATCAAAATTCACCATGGTATAGGTGTACTTAATACTCTGACAGGAGAAGGCAATGGCAGCCCACTCTAGTACTCTTGCCTGGAGAATCCCATGGATGGAGGAGCCTGGTGGGCTGCAGTCCATGGGATCGCTAAGAGTTGGACACGACTGAGTGACTTCACTTTGACTTTTCACTTTCATACATCGAGAAGGAAATGGCAACCCACTCCAGTGTTCTTGCCTGGAGAATCCCAGGGACAGGGAGCCTGATGGGCTGCTGTCTATGGGGTCGCACAGAGTCGGACACGACTGAAGTAACTTAGCAGCAGCAGCAGCAACAATACTCTGACAACATTATTTTGTGTCTTATCTCATTATTTTATGTATCTTTTATTTTCCCCCATGAAGACTTATTGTATGTCAGTTCTTGTGAAATTATTGTGCTCTGCACTGGTTGATCAAAACTAGATCTGGTCTCTGACCTTATGATTCTTATAGTCTGGTGGAGAGAGAGAGATTAATCAAATAACCACAAGCTGCTGCTGCTGCTAAGTCACTTCAGTCGTGTCTGACTCTGTGCGACCCCAGAGACGGCAGCCCACCAGGCTCCCTGGGATTCTCCCAGGCTCCTGTCCCTGGGATTCTCCAGGCAAGAATACTGGAGTGGGTTGCCATTTCCTTCTCCAAAATAACCACATAAATACATATAAAATTTTACTGTGACAAGTGACATAAATGAGGATATGGTGACATTTATATCTGTTGAAGAGGAATTTGATCAAATCAGGGAAATCAAAAAATCATTCCAAGGAAAAAATTTCAGAGAAAATGTCTAAAGGGTATAGACACTTTCTTTGCAAGAAGGGAAGGGGAAGAACATTATAAACAGAGTGAGCATCATCCATTTTCTTCCAGGCTTCCATTGATCTACTTGATTTTTCTGTTGTCTGAAGTTGCTTTTCCTTTGCCAGCTTCTGCACTTTCATTGATTCCAAATTGACACCCTCTAGAAAATTGTCCTTCCTCTTATCAGACCAATAAACTTTCTTTGTGGTTCTCCCCAAATAGCACATTATCTACATTATATAGTTTCTGTATTGAGAGGAAGGGAGGGAGAAAGAGGAGAGTTCAAGAGGGGAGGGAAGGAAAGACAGTAGTAATGCTGCTCCCCAGACATTTTTGTGCTCTATTAAAAATCGACCCACTTGTTAAGGTCAAGTTAAAAAAAAATCTAACTTTCTTTATAAAATCATTCTAGGTTTTCTGAACCAGATATATTTCTTCTTACTCGAAACTCCAAGAATTTAGACTTACTTTATGGGTTTACACCATTCTTCTTTATGATTTTTTTTCCCCCTCATCACTGATTTCAAAATCCTTGTGGCATGATCCAGATTTGCTCATCATTTAATTCAGCATTTTACGTATTTTTATTGAATTATGAGGTAAATTAACACTAAAATTATTTCTCTTTCTCTATTAATTTTTTCTTTGCATTTTGGACTGCTTTTTGTCAAAATCTTTAAGTTTTTTTTTTAATCAATCTCAAAAACTTTTTTCATGTCCATTTGAAGCGAAACTATAAATACAAACTGTAAGAGTCACAGGAAATACTACTCAATTCAGGATTAGGGTGACCAGATATGTTTTCTTTTTAGGTTAAGTCATCATATTCAATAATTTCAGGAAATTTTTTAATTTAATAATTAAATTAGAAAATGATTTAAGCTTCAATAATTTAAGGAAATTGCTATTAAAGACTTGAAAAAAAATTGTAATTGTCAGAAGCAAGAGGAATGAAGAGTGTCAAATTAGTTCCCTCAAATTGTATCCTGGTATAATTATGATTTCAATTACTTTCCCCAATAATGTGAACTTACACTTTCCCCTATTGTCTGCCACATCCTACATACTCACACTGATAGTAAGATTTTGAAATGAATCCTTGTTGACTTAACATTTCAGCAGGTCAGAGAAATTAGAATCATTGGCAAACTATACTCATATTCTCTTTCTTCCGGATCATTTATAGAAATATTAAAAAATATAAAACTTCCACCTAAGTACCAATTTCAATTCTTAAGCAATTTGTGGCATAGAAATTTGTGCAACATTCCTTAAAGCAATAATTGATTCCCTCTGACCACATTTGTATACAACTCTTTAAGGAATTACTTCAAGTATTCACCATTAAGGAAAATGTTCTATCTGAAAGATACTTTCATTAAGAGTCTTTTCCAAGCTAGGAATTAGATGATTCCCTCATCTTCAACCAAAGCACCTACTTCTGCTCTACAGCGTTTACTTAAAACTAAACAATTGATTGATAAAGTATCTTTTTTATCTTCCTGAAATGGGTGGTGGTGTTGCTCAGATGCTAAGTCATGTCTGATTCTTTTGTGACCCTGTGAACTGTAGCCCACCAGGTTGCCCTGTCCATGAGATTCTCCAGGCAACAATACTGGAGTGGGCTACCAGGCCCTCCTCCAGGAAATTCCTGACCCAGGGATTGAACACCCACTTCTTACTTCTCCTGCATTGGAAGGTGGATTCTTTGCCACTAGTGCCACCTGGGAAGCCCCAGTGTTTTCATAAATTTTACTCCTAGTAAACTAGGGTTAGTTTTGTTCTCTAGCTTAAATAGAACTCTTCTTCACGTGTTGAAAACAACCATCTCAATAGATATCTCAAAGCTCCTTCTGTTGTTTTAAATACACCAATATTAATAATTTCTTAAAGGAATATTCTGATTTGTCACAATTCCTTATCAATAGTTATACATGTAATTAAATACTACTTTTCAGGCATGATCAAACATATGAGACCTTGGTGCTCCTGTTGTGACTATTGTGTCTATGAAGCCAACCTAAGAGTTTATTAACTTGAGGAAAAATCAATTCAGTTATCCAGTAATATCAATAGAGATTCTACATTAGTCATTGTATTAAGTGTGAAGTTAAAAGATGATTAAGACGTGACTCTTGCTCTCACTTATACAGTAATAAGTGGATGTAAATGAACGCCAACAAAGAAGAAGAGAAGAATGATTTTACTGAAAATTGGAAAAAGATTAAAGATTTAACATCTGATCTAAATTTTTAGAAGAAAAATGTCAAGTCAAGAGTGGGATAAGTTTATCCATTGTTCTCCTCAAAGCCAACATCAAGTTTCTGATAGCAAAAGCAAAGGTGTAGAAAGACAGGAAATGTGTATTGAAAAATGTTTTTTTTTTCCTAGAAATATGCCAAAACCATCTCTGATGTATGATTAGTTAATTATTCATTATGATAAACATTACCCATTATGTGTAATCCTCAAAAGTTCTCTGTAAGGCATTTCAACTCCACTGTATAACTAAGGAAAACTAAATTCATCAAAGTATGTGCAGAAGAGTCAGAATTTGATCCAGGCAACTCTTAAACTAATTGATACCTTTTTTATACATTACAATGTTTTCATGAAATTATCATATTAATATTTATTTAAAGTAAACTTTAGCTCTACCTTCAAAGGAATGGTCTAGATCAGTATTCATCAACCTGCCTGTACTTTGGAATCACCCTGAGAAGCTTTACAATATAGTGAGCTGTGGTTCACACCTTTAAGGTGGCTTGATTTAATGTGTTATGTAGCAAGACTTGCGCATTAGGATTTCTGAAACTTCTCATGTGATCCAAATGTGCAGCCAAGTTTAGTCACTGGTATAAAGAACAAAAGGAAATAAAAGACATAGGAATCTCACTCTGTTTTGCATGTAGGGTTTATCAGACTCATAATAAAAAATTAAAAGTATGATATCAAAGTCAGGGACCAAATATTCTTAAAAGGGCTCATCATACATCAGTGCCAACATTAAAATCTAAACTTTTTTTTTTTTTTTGCATGGCTATTTACTAAGCAAAGTTTAATTAAATGGAGAGGACATAGTCACTGCCACATGATGATTTCTCTGTTGAGCCTCAGAAGAGTTCCCTTTTCCCTCCAAAAATGTGATGATTGACTGGAACAAATCTGAGAAGGAAGTGAAAGTAGAGACAATGGTTTCTTTCTTTCCTCTCTGCTCTTCTCAGCTATGTTGACCAATCTTGCTGTCCCCTGCATCCATGTTCAGTATACGGAGAACAAGGATCTGTCTTCTAAGCATCTTCATAAACACTTTAGTTCTGTTCATTAGTTTCTATCACACCCTGTCTGTAGCTCCTTTGTAGAAGCTGGTTTTGAAAAAAGGGAGATCATTATCTCCAGAAGTCTGAAATATCAAGACACTGTATTTTCCATCTAAATTAAAAGATAGGGAAACATAGACAAATACACTGATGTAAAATGTAGTTGGTAAGGAACTTAGCAATAAAATGAAGTCACACTCGGAGATCAGTACACATTTTTTATCATGGATAGAGTAATGTATAAAATTGCTTGAGTGAGTGCCTAAAAGCCATTTAAATTGTTACTAAAGAGAAAAACAGGCCTTGGGTTAAAATGAGCCAGTTTTATTCTCAGAGCAGTGTCATACTTCACTAGGATAGAGTTTCAGAATATGTTCTTTAAATGTATTAAAATGTATGATACTCTATTGTATATTAAATGATATTCATAGTCTCATATAAATTCCTATAATAAACTACAATAATGATAAAGTTTAATGTATTTTCTCTTTTCCCTGAAGATGCTATTTCCACAAAAAAATAATTCAAGCCTTTTCTAAGGTGCAGAGACCATTTTTAAATATTTAGTAGAAAGTGTCACTTCTTTTTGAGTCAGATAAAAGTAAGACATTTCTTTAGTCCTTTAAAGATAAAAGAAGCAATATCAGTGGCATCATTTTCTCTCTTAGAAGAGTATTTTCAAATTATCAAAATGGAAAAGAAAACTTTCTTCTCTAACAACTTAGCCTGCTGATACCCAAAGCAATGTTAATCATGTGCATTTTTAATTTTATAAAGTCTCTATAGTCTGTAATTATTTTTTTCTCTACAGATGGAGGACTGAATGGTCTAATTTATTGAGAAATACCTTCATCTCTTTAAGCATCACATATCTATTGAAAATATTCAACAAAATAGAATTCAAAACCCATGTTTGGGGTAGAGTGTAGAGAATGCAAGCTCTATTTGGAGATTCAAGATTCCCTCCATGTTACTGACAGATATAGACTGAGATCTTTAACATGAACCATGGAGTTTCCTAAGCAGAAGAGTGACAGTAATTTATTTATATCTCAAAAGACCATGCTATTATCTTGGTGGGTAACAGCTTGAAGAAAGGCTAGTGTGAAAATGAGAATTTCTGTTAGAATGGTTTCAAACTTCCAAGGACACTGGCCTCTAACAATCTGTTAGTTTCCCACATTACATGATTAATTATTTTTGTAAATATTTCTGTAGAAAGTGTCCCCAGTCCTCTCAGCATTCTTGATGTTAAACAACCTCAACCTGTGGAATTTTTATTGCATGGGGATAATCCAGTGGGTTATAGTGTAAATGTATTTTGATTATTAAATATTAAGATACTTTTTATGTATTTGAAGTTATCTTCCCCAATTGGGACTTATCCAGCCATATGCTCCCTTGGACACAAAAAGACAGCTTGTAAGTTGTTTCTAGGAATCAGACACAAATAAGATATGCTTTCCTATAAGAAGATAGGTTCAATAACAGCTCACAAGAAATACAGTCACATCTGGAGGTCATCTTAGAAGAAGAACAGACACATTTCCAGCTATAGGATCTAGAAAGAGAAGTACCAGTCATATACTGGACCAAGTTCCATAAGGAACTATCCATGGAGTAACTGTGAAAGGAACTTCAAGGAGGAAGTAGGCTACAGAGAACTTATAAGTTATTAATAATTCACTCAACACATAAGTAGTCCCCTATGCATGCCTGGTCCTGAGCTGGTTGTTGAGTATACAGATATGGAAGACAAGGAAAGGATGTTTTCAGAACTCATATCAACAAGAGAAGCTCTCAATCTTATTTCCTAAGAGAATTATTAATATCAGATCTAAGAGACATTGTGTACCCAGATACTATAAATATTCTTCCTGTTATAGAAACAGAAGTCCTAGAAAAATCTTTTTTTAAAAAATCTAATACATCTAAATGGAGGACTGTTTCTAAGTACAGAAGATTAATAGGACAAACTTTCTTCTTTGGATCCGTTTCATAGAGAAAGGAAGTGGTTTTTTAAGAGTATAAAATGGCAAGAAAACGAGAGAAGGGAAGATGGGAAAGTAGCAACATTGTAAGTATATGTCTGTATGTACATTGTTAAAAAAAATTGCACTTATGGGGCTGAACAGGCAAATAAGACCTCATTCAAGCTTACTGTAAAAGGTAAGAAATTTTTCTTTTTAATTGAAAGAGAATTGCTTTACAGAATTTGTTGTTTAGTCAAACATCGTCATGAATCAGCCATAAGTATACATACATCCCCTCTCGAATCTCCCTCCCATCTCCCTCCCCATCCCATCCCTCTAGGTTGTTACAGAACCCCTGTTTGAGTTCTCTGAATCATATAGGAAATTCCCATAGGCTATCTATTTTACATACGGAATTGTAAATTTGCATGTTATTCTCTCCATGCATCTTGCCTTCACCCTCTTCTCCTCCAGGGGAGAGACTTCTCATACAGAATGAAGTGAGTCAGAAAGAGAAAAACAAATATCATATATGAATGCATATATGAAGATCTAGAAAAATGACGTGGATAATCTTAATTTTTAAGCACAAATAGAGACACAGATGTAGAGAACAATCATATGGATACCAAGGGGGCAAATGGGGGCGGGATGAATTGGGAGACTGGGATTGATGCATATAAACTATTGATACTATGTATAAAATAAATAACTAATGAGAACCTCTTGGATAACACAGGAAACTCTACTCAATGCTCTGTGATGACCTATGTGGGAAGCAAAACCTAAAAAGAGGAGATATATGTATAGCTGATTCACTTTGCTATACATTTGAAATAAACACAATATTGTAAAAAAAACTATATGCCAACAAAAATTAATTGAACCTAAAATAAATAAAATACTTGCAAAATGAAACAAGAGAGAGAGAGAGAAATGGATCTGAACATCTTTCTAAACAAAAGGCTGGAGAGTTTATAAGCAGTGTTGTGAGCTCATACAAGTATGAAACATATTGGTGGGGATGTTGGTCAATGTGATCAGGCCATTTGTGTTTGCTAAATCAGCAGTTACTATTCCCATCTTCACCTAGAGACTGAAAGATAAAGACCCTACATCCTTCTAGGATTACATTTCAAAGAGATGGTCCCCAGGTCCCAGAGAAAAATATTCCTGGGTTATGAAACTAGCAAAAGGTTAGGAGAAGATTTGCATTTCAAAGGAGCAGTGAAAGGATTTACAATTGAAAATTTTCTAAAGTAAATGTTCTCAGAAAAGGGAGGTCAGGAAAAAAACAGTCTCAGAGTTAGTTAAACTGCTGCTGCAGCTAAGTCACTTCAGTCGTGTCCGACTCTGTGTGACCCCATAGACAGCAGCCCACTAGGCTTCCCCATCCCTGGGATTCCCCAGGCAAGAACACTGGAGTGGGTTGCCATTTCCTTCTCCAATGCATGAAAGTGAAAAGTGAAAGAGAAGTCGCTCAGTCGTGTCTGACTCTTTGCGACCCCATGGACTGCAGCCTACCAGGCTCCTCCATCCATGGGATTTTCCAGGCAGAAAGTTAAGGACATGTTGATTAATATATGTGTTTGCGGTTTTTTGTTGTTGTTGTTGTTTTTTCATTTTGATACTAAAACGAGGCAAGAACAACTGTAAAAAAGGAAACTAGAGTCCAATTTTATGAATCCAATAGAGGAAGAAGTCTTTGATCAGTAATTAGCAAACGAAGTTCAGCCTTATAGAAAAAAGGAAGGGATATATAACAGAATGAATTCAATATCTGCTTTGAAATGAGAAGTTAAGGAATCAGTTTCTAATATTATAGACATTACATGAAGGGCGTTTGAAATTGTGAGTAAACTGATGTTTGGGACCTCAGTTTTTCCTTTGTAAAATAAAAGTAGGTTTGCATTCCTGAATGGTTGAAACCAGGATTAAGTTATGCATTTTATGTATAATATCTAACACAGTATCTGGTTTAAAAATGTCTCAATAGATAGTTGTTAATTAGAATATGACTTCTTGAAAATCTGATGAGAAGTTGAACAAATATATATACTCAAATGTAGGGATATGAGAGAGTACAGTATATTTGGAGAATTACAAATTAATGCAGTTGTATGAGAGAGTAAAAACAAGTGAGGGGTCAACAGGAAAGGTGTATGAAAAGGAAAGACTGCATTTAACTGATGAAAGGTACCATGTTCTGTACTTTGAAAATTATGCAGTTTACCATGTGGGTATTTAAGATATTCATAGACATTTACATAAGAAGGTGGCACAGTGAGATCCCAATGTTAGACCTCTGACATTGATTTGGAAAGTGAAGATAGCACAGCTCTAGACCTGAACAGTGGGTTGAGCATCATAGGCAATCAGGGCAACTAACTGGTAGAATCTGCTGAATGTACTAATGAGTAGTGAGTGAAGCCATTAAAAACTATTACAAGTCTAGTAGATGCCAGAATTATTGCAAGAGATTAAGAATATCATCAGAAATAAGATATAGATTCTCTTCCTTAAGACATTTACATTTGTGACTCCCTGTCTAGAAAAGCTACAATTTGGGGGCAAGGTTTTATCCACATCTCAAAGTTGGAGACAAGGAGTAGAAAGTGGGGGGAAATATTATGGTGCTTTCTAAAAATATATAATCCATTTTATATTTTCTTAAACCATATTCTATTTCTGACCAATTCTCCTTTCTCTTATTCCCTTGGAAAAATAATTTTTGGAGCAGAGGGTGATATAAGATAGAATATTGACAGCCCAGTGTGTGTTGTTCAGTCTCTAAGTCATATGTCTCTGACTCTTTGCAGCCCCATGGTCCCCAGTATAACATATTTTAAAATGGAACTATTTCCTTAACTGTTATTTCCTTAATAGTTAAGGAAACTATTTCCTTAACTATTTCAAGTTTTTAATATGGCTTTATTTTCTTGAAATAAAGTGGTTATGTAGACCACAGAAAGTGCAGAAGAAATGCTATAGTATAAGCAAATCTTTTTCCAGCATCATTTGTTATGTTTTCCATGCTATGACCTTGGTTCTAACCACATTCCCAGCAAATGCTATTAGGAGGTTAACACAGATGATCACATATTTATACACTGGAAGTCTTACACATATATATGTGTAGTAAGAGCAAAGAATATGACAATAGGTCTAATCCTTAAAGTGATAAATGCTATATTTGTCACTGTAGATTCTCCCTGGAATGTATGAGGCAGTATTCAAACATGGAAGTAACATCATATGAACAGAAAAATAACAAATATCTTTCTGATAGTAATAGTGTAATAAAAGTGTCATATCTACCAATTATAAAATAGTTAAAAGGCTTGCTCAGTTCAAGATCACCATGCTAATAAGTGGTAAATCTGAATTTTAATCAAAATTCAAGTATTATTATTCTAATTTTTAGAAGATTATTTTATTCACAAATAGGAATAGATTATTGCTTATTTGGAGAATATTTTTAGAGGATATATGTAACTTGGTACTCATATTGTAAGGTGGAATTAAGTTGCATATAAATATAATTATACCTTAAGGAAAGCTTGCATATTTTTTGTAAAACAGATACATTTATAATAATTTGCATCTTGATACCAACATCAAATTGAATCATTACATTGCAGCATATTGTCATGGAGGGTGTCTAATACAATGACAATTTTGTTAGCCATCACTAAATGTTGATGAGACAAAGGACTGTCATATGTAAAAGAGGACACATATTACTATACAGAAATACAGAACTAGAATAAACAGTCAAAAGTTACAAGGAGGCAGATTTCGCCTCAACCCAAGGCATTGTCTAAAATAAGAATTTCCTTATAACTGAGTTGGTTGCCTGATAAAAAGATAAGCAGAGAAATTTCAAGCTGAGAGTTATAGCTTGTGAAGGTGAGAGAAGCAATTGGTGTTTGAGGAAGTCTTGAATCTGTTCCAATACGGAGCACAAAGCTAAAACTGGAAAATAGTAGTATAGTCTGTGACATACTCAGTAACTGTTGTTTCACAGCAAGTTTATTCATTTTCTGCATTGCAGAGTTGCAGGATGTGAATTAGGGCAATTAAGAAAGGTGGTGACAAGAGTCTGAGAGCAAGTAAACTCCATACTGAAAGCAATCAGCTGGAGGGAGAAAAGAATGTGAGGAGGGAGGTAACCAGATGCAGACATCTGGATAATGTTGATTGGCAGTTTAATGGTTCTTGCCTTCCCCAAATTAGGCATCCAGGGGCTGTTTCTATTCTTTCTTAAGTATGGGTATACACAGTGTGACAATTCTGAGGAGGAAAAATCTAGTGAAAAGACTGTGGAGGACACTAAATACTGGGATTTAGAAATAATTGGAAGAATTTAGCTTGGAAGCTGTTCCAATCAATGCCCCAGCAAGGAACAAAAGGCATCCTCAAATTAGATAATCAGAGGAGAGTTTTACAAAGGAACTTTGGAAAAAGGTATGGACATAATGGCAGAAAACTATAGGCATTATACAGATGACTGTTCTTAGCATTAGAACTGTTACTACCTCTGCACCCAAAAGGACTCAGCTTAGAAGAAGTACATGTCAGAATTTGGAAAGAGAGAATCATGCAGAACAGAATCTGTAGCAGGCTTGCCAGAGAAAACATATATATATTTGGGACAGTTTATGTTAAACAATTTATTCATCACTTTTCTGACATTCAAAATTAATTGATATACTGTAGTTTTAGTTGCTATATCTGGCAACCTTATCTGTGGGGGGAGAACCAAATTTTTGTGTTTGTTTGTTCGGTTTACTTTCTAATCCTTTGCCAACTGATATTTTTATAAAACACAGTAAAAATAAATTACTAGAAAAATGAAGTAAAAAAGACAAAATGGAAGCTTCACCAGTATACCTAAAATGTCCTTGAAACACAAGTTTTCAGGTGTGATACAAGTTTCAGATTATTATCACTATTATTATTATTATTTTAATATCTTGGGGACTTCTAAGGGTTGGAATAAATTAATAAATTTACTATAAATTAACTACAGAAAATTTTAGAGTCTTAAAATATCTAAACTTGGAATCACTCTCATACACTAAATAATGCTACAGTCTTTAGATTCCTGGCTAAAGTGAGGTTCATAGAAAGAGTAGAAGTACACATTATTGAAAAGTGTCTGAGCAATCAATGACCTACAGCAACTGTGTATTTTATATGTTTCTATCAATTCACTAATTATGATTATCTATACAATGCTGTTGAAAATTAAGTTAAAACATCATGTTGAGTCTTATTTATTTCACAGAAAATAATGAGAATGAATTTGACTAGGAGTTTCAAAATGATGGACTAGAAGTTTACCTAGTTGCCAATTTAACATTTAAAAATTATACATATTTGTAACACTGAACCTGCATGCTAGCAATGCAATAACCACCTGGAACTGAGTACCTGCTGCCTTATTTAGTTGAAGGGAGATGTAGATCCAACTCTCCAATACATGACATTCTTTTTTTTTTTTTTAACTTTATATTCATTTACTCATGAATATTGCCTTGCTAGATACTTCTATCATGATTCTTGAAACTGAGCAAAAAAGAGCCCCCTGTTTTTTGTTAGTGTTTCACATAATATTTTAACATAATAAAATAGTAGGGAGGAAAGTCAGGGGGAGTTCAATCATCTAGAGAAGAATTGCATTTATTTAAGAATGACTAGGAGGCAATGGCAGCCCACTCCAGTACTCTTGCTTGGAAAATCCCAAGGACGGAGAAGCCTGGTGGGCTGCAGTCCACGGGGTCGCTAAGAGTCCGATACGACTGAGCAACTTCACTTTCATGCACTGGAGAAGGAAATGGCAACCCACTCCAGTGTTCTTGCCTGGAGAATCCCAGGGACGGGGGACCTTGGTGGGCTGCCGTCTCTGGGGTCGCACAGAGTCGGACACGACTGAAGCGACTTAGCAGCAGCAGCAGCATTCCCAAACTAGGCTATGCTGATAAATTACTTAAGAAAACTGTTAACAATGCAAAGACCTGGGCCCCCACCACCTACAAATTCTGATTGAATAAGTTCAACATAGAAAGCAAGAGTCTACTTTTAGTCTTTGTCCTAGATATTTAAATACAAGTGTCTTGAACCATTGCCTGATCAGAAGACATCTCACAGTATGAAATATACTTATACTATTTTGACATGTGCTTTAGTTATGCGTGCAGCTGTCCCAGTGGCAACATCATTTTTCCTATCAAAGTGCTTAGTAACTCTCTCAGTTTCCAGCCAATTAATATCTACATGGGAGCATTCAATCTGAATATGTCTGAATCTGTAATTCAACCTGCATCCACCAAACACACACACACAAACAACACAACTATTATCTGTGTTCTACAGTCCATGGCTGGTGCTAGGAGCCCCCAGCTGCCCAAGCCAGAATCACTTTGGGCATCCTAATCTGTGTCCTTTACCTAGCTCTCAATGCACCATCAATAACTAAATTCAATGTTGTCTTAAGCAGGTTCTGAAGAGTGAATTGTTTCAAGATGAAAATTTTAACATGAAAGTGCTTTTAATGTATTTCTAACTATTCGTAGGATAAAGATCAAACTCCTCATTTCAAGTTCAGATATAGTTTACAAACCATCTTTTAAACTTTATGTTTTGTCATCACAATGCCTTATGGTTCACTTGATAGTTTTCTTTAGTCAACTAATCTTCTTAAATTTGAATATATATTTCACATTATATTTTATAAACTTCAGTAACATTTTATATTAAATTTTTCTTGTTATATTAAAATAAACATACATTTTAAATATCTGAAATTATCTGGTATACATATGACAAATGTCTGCAGGCATTTCAATACAAGACAGTTTAACATTTTGCCTTTTCTTCCTTCTCAAGCTCCTCTCTCTTTCCCTTCTCTCCCTCCATTGGATCATACATTCTACTCTACTGAACTGTCTGCAGTTTCCTCATCATGCCTGTTTATTTTCTGCCTGAATCTTTTGCTCAAGTACTTCTTACCCCATGAGCTTATCTATCTCAGGGACCCTAACTCCTCTCTGAAGATCCAACCTCTGGGTTCTATGCTGTATAAACTGTCTCTTGACTTGCATTATTCAAGTCAAGAAGGTGGATTTGACTTCTCACCTTGATTTGCCCACTTTTCTAACATTGATCCTTTTGCATAGCAATCATGGTATTTGTGACACATTTTTAGAGGTATGTATTATCTGTTCTTATTAGAAGCACAGCAAGATACAATAGGTAAGACATTTGGATTTAGTGACAGACTGTGTGGTTTCAATTCTCAGCTCTGACAACTACTAACCATGTGACATGAACGAGTTACCTTACTTCTCTGGTGTTCAGTTTCCTAATCTACAAAAATAGATCATAACTTGTTTCATGGATTATGTGATAAAATTAATTCATGTAATGAGTTTACTATTATACCAAGTTTGCAATAATTATCAGTATAGCTGATAACAAAAATGATATTATTATTTTACTAATATAACACTAAAATTTGCCCAGAGATTGTATTTTCATATGCCTTATGCAATTTCCAAAATCTAATTACCTAGAATTTAGTAAAAGATTTGTTGCTGTTGTTTAGTTACTAAGTTGTATCCACCTCTTTGCCACCTATTGGGCTGCAGCGTGCCAGACTTCCCTTGTCCTTCATCATCTCCTGGAGTTTGTTCAAACTCATGTCCATTGAGTCAGTGATGTTATTCAACATCTCAGCCTCTGTCACTCACTTCTCCTCTTGCCCCCAATCTTTCCCAGCATCAGGGTCTTTTCCAGTGAGTTGGCTCTTCACATCAGGTGGTCAAAGTATTGGAGCTTCAGCTTCAGTATC
The DNA here is from genome assembly GCA_006410615.1 of Neotragus moschatus. NCBI lineage: Eukaryota > Metazoa > Chordata > Mammalia > Artiodactyla > Bovidae > Neotragus > Neotragus moschatus. The sequence goes on from SJYA01001089.1 coordinate 4,172,563, forward strand.
AGTCCTTTCAATGAATATTCAGTGTTTATTTCCTTTAGGATTAACTAGTTGCATCTCCTTGCTGACCAAAGAACTTTGTTCATGCTTACTTAAGGAACAAATTAATGGTTCTGATCAGTTAGTATTTATAGAATATAGCAACATTAGTCAACCCTTTTTAATGTATTTTTATATGCATGTTTGTACGTATATACATATAATCTTTCTGAAAAAGGATATATGAGCATTCTACTAAAGTATATATAAAATGTATCTCTAAATTCCTAAAGATAATTGAGGAAACTGAATTTAATCAACTGCTAGTTGAATCAACTGCAGAAGATTAAATTTGAGATCAAGGCACCAATTTCTTAAAAGACAATATAAACAGAGAGATATATGTACATACTCATAGATGATGTTTGATTAGGCTTTTTTTTTCAGATAGGCATACAGATAATATCAGATGACTGAATAAAAGGCATGAGTTGCTTCAGTGAAATATCTCTACCTCATTGATTCAGATTGGTTACTTAAATATAATGTCGGACATACCTTTATATTGATATCAACCTCAGTGCTTTGTTCTGTTTTTTTCATTTAAAGGTACAGGAAAATATGTTTGTTGAAATTCAGCAATCTGCCTTTCTTTCCTGTTTGAGGTCTACATCACTTGCTGAATCACATTCACATAGGTGCACTTTTTGTTGAAATTTTCACTCCCGTATTTGAGCTCATTCATAACATCCCAGTAACCTAACTCTTGTTCTACAGTTGATCTGCCACTCTGAACTAATGAAGGTAAATTGTAAAATAATAAATAAATAAGCAGCAATTACCCTTGGGTGACATAAGTACTGCTTTTCATCACTTTAAAGCAAGCTTTTCAGAGACAATAATATGAACTCACTGTTCGATAAACACACTGGAAAAACTGGCTTTTTATAAATTTATGAGATTACATTAATGTAAGACCTTAGTCATACAAAGCCTACTATAATAGAGATGTGACATCCTGGTGGTAACTCTATAATGAAAGCATTAACTCAGTGAAAATAAAATATAGTTCTTCAACTTGCTTATCTTGCTATGAGACAAAATAATATACAATAGGAACTTTAATGAAGGTATCCTGTAAATTTTGATCTTGAATTCCACAGTTATGCAGTCTGTACAAACACAATTATAATAGTGAAGTAGATATATAAATCATTTGCCTTAATGAAAATAGAAGAGTTCATATGGCATCACTCAGTTTATTATGGATTAAACACCATGTCCACTTTTGTGTTTAATAACATATTGCACAAAATATCCCCAAGCTGATAATACAATGATGATGATGCCTATGTGCCACATTCGGAGAAAAATGGCCAAAATAAGCAACCAACTAAGAATGTTGCTTGCCATTTTTTAAGGCTGAGCAGTATTCCATTCTATAATTGGTCCTTGGAATCTGTGCATGCAAATCCCAGGATATGGAGGACTCTTACACAAGTGATTTTTTATACAAGTGATTTGAATTTCTTCAAAGTTTCTAGAGGTTTCTAGAACCTCTGCAGAAGGTTTCTAGAGCCCATTTCCCACAGATATGAAAGGAGGACTGTATAAATATATATCATATTTTCTTTATACTTTCATCTGTTGATGCACATTCTTAAAATGGTCAAACTCATAAAATCAACAATTGGAATGGTGATTATCAAGAACTGAGGAGATGGAGAAATGGGAGTTATCAATTAAGAGGCATAAAGTTTCAATTAATTAGCACAGGTAAACTCCGTACTGCATGTAATTGTACTGTATTATGTCACTGTACGGCATAATAGCTATAAAAATGAATGCAATATATTGCACACAAAATCTCATGCTAATTGTTCTTACCACAGTAAAATGAAGAGGTCAAGAATGTGGCTTCCCAGATGCTTTTGCCATCTGATAGCAATCAGATTTTCCCAAAGAATGTCCTTTGAAACCTTAATCCAATGATTAATTTTTAGTGGCAGTATATACAACATTTTATCCCTTGGAGATCCAATGCCTGTTGATAAGTTAATAATTTNCAAACTAGGCTATGCTGATAAATTACTTAAGAAAACTGTTAACAATGCAAAGACCTGGGCCCCCACCACCTACAAATTCTGATTGAATAAGTTCAACATAGAAAGCAAGAGTCTACTTTTAGTCTTTGTCCTAGATATTTAAATACAAGTGTCTTGAACCATTGCCTGATCAGAAGACATCTCACAGTATGAAATATACTTATACTATTTTGACATGTGCTTTAGTTATGCGTGCAGCTGTCCCAGTGGCAACATCATTTTTCCTATCAAAGTGCTTAGTAACTCTCTCAGTTTCCAGCCAATTAATATCTACATGGGAGCATTCAATCTGAATATGTCTGAATCTGTAATTCAACCTGCATCCACCAAACACACACACACAAACAACACAACTATTATCTGTGTTCTACAGTCCATGGCTGGTGCTAGGAGCCCCCAGCTGCCCAAGCCAGAATCACTTTGGGCATCCTAATCTGTGTCCTTTACCTAGCTCTCAATGCACCATCAATAACTAAATTCAATGTTGTCTTAAGCAGGTTCTGAAGAGTGAATTGTTTCAAGATGAAAATTTTAACATGAAAGTGCTTTTAATGTATTTCTAACTATTCGTAGGATAAAGATCAAACTCCTCATTTCAAGTTCAGATATAGTTTACAAACCATCTTTTAAACTTTATGTTTTGTCATCACAATGCCTTATGGTTCACTTGATAGTTTTCTTTAGTCAACTAATCTTCTTAAATTTGAATATATATTTCACATTATATTTTATAAACTTCAGTAACATTTTATATTAAATTTTTCTTGTTATATTAAAATAAACATACATTTTAAATATCTGAAATTATCTGGTATACATATGACAAATGTCTGCAGGCATTTCAATACAAGACAGTTTAACATTTTGCCTTTTCTTCCTTCTCAAGCTCCTCTCTCTTTCCCTTCTCTCCCTCCATTGGATCATACATTCTACTCTACTGAACTGTCTGCAGTTTCCTCATCATGCCTGTTTATTTTCTGCCTGAATCTTTTGCTCAAGTACTTCTTACCCCATGAGCTTATCTATCTCAGGGACCCTAACTCCTCTCTGAAGATCCAACCTCTGGGTTCTATGCTGTATAAACTGTCTCTTGACTTGCATTATTCAAGTCAAGAAGGTGGATTTGACTTCTCACCTTGATTTGCCCACTTTTCTAACATTGATCCTTTTGCATAGCAATCATGGTATTTGTGACACATTTTTAGAGGTATGTATTATCTGTTCTTATTAGAAGCACAGCAAGATACAATAGGTAAGACATTTGGATTTAGTGACAGACTGTGTGGTTTCAATTCTCAGCTCTGACAACTACTAACCATGTGACATGAACGAGTTACCTTACTTCTCTGGTGTTCAGTTTCCTAATCTACAAAAATAGATCATAACTTGTTTCATGGATTATGTGATAAAATTAATTCATGTAATGAGTTTACTATTATACCAAGTTTGCAATAATTATCAGTATAGCTGATAACAAAAATGATATTATTATTTTACTAATATAACACTAAAATTTGCCCAGAGATTGTATTTTCATATGCCTTATGCAATTTCCAAAATCTAATTACCTAGAATTTAGTAAAAGATTTGTTGCTGTTGTTTAGTTACTAAGTTGTATCCACCTCTTTGCCACCTATTGGGCTGCAGCGTGCCAGACTTCCCTTGTCCTTCATCATCTCCTGGAGTTTGTTCAAACTCATGTCCATTGAGTCAGTGATGTTATTCAACATCTCAGCCTCTGTCACTCACTTCTCCTCTTGCCCCCAATCTTTCCCAGCATCAGGGTCTTTTCCAGTGAGTTGGCTCTTCACATCAGGTGGTCAAAGTATTGGAGCTTCAGCTTCAGTATCAGTCCTTTCAATGAATATTCAGTGTTTATTTCCTTTAGGATTAACTAGTTGCATCTCCTTGCTGACCAAAGAACTTTGTTCATGCTTACTTAAGGAACAAATTAATGGTTCTGATCAGTTAGTATTTATAGAATATAGCAACATTAGTCAACCCTTTTTAATGTATTTTTATATGCATGTTTGTACGTATATACATATAATCTTTCTGAAAAAGGATATATGAGCATTCTACTAAAGTATATATAAAATGTATCTCTAAATTCCTAAAGATAATTGAGGAAACTGAATTTAATCAACTGCTAGTTGAATCAACTGCAGAAGATTAAATTTGAGATCAAGGCACCAATTTCTTAAAAGACAATATAAACAGAGAGATATATGTACATACTCATAGATGATGTTTGATTAGGCTTTTTTTTTCAGATAGGCATACAGATAATATCAGATGACTGAATAAAAGGCATGAGTTGCTTCAGTGAAATATCTCTACCTCATTGATTCAGATTGGTTACTTAAATATAATGTCGGACATACCTTTATATTGATATCAACCTCAGTGCTTTGTTCTGTTTTTTTCATTTAAAGGTACAGGAAAATATGTTTGTTGAAATTCAGCAATCTGCCTTTCTTTCCTGTTTGAGGTCTACATCACTTGCTGAATCACATTCACATAGGTGCACTTTTTGTTGAAATTTTCACTCCCGTATTTGAGCTCATTCATAACATCCCAGTAACCTAACTCTTGTTCTACAGTTGATCTGCCACTCTGAACTAATGAAGGTAAATTGTAAAATAATAAATAAATAAGCAGCAATTACCCTTGGGTGACATAAGTACTGCTTTTCATCACTTTAAAGCAAGCTTTTCAGAGACAATAATATGAACTCACTGTTCGATAAACACACTGGAAAAACTGGCTTTTTATAAATTTATGAGATTACATTAATGTAAGACCTTAGTCATACAAAGCCTACTATAATAGAGATGTGACATCCTGGTGGTAACTCTATAATGAAAGCATTAACTCAGTGAAAATAAAATATAGTTCTTCAACTTGCTTATCTTGCTATGAGACAAAATAATATACAATAGGAACTTTAATGAAGGTATCCTGTAAATTTTGATCTTGAATTCCACAGTTATGCAGTCTGTACAAACACAATTATAATAGTGAAGTAGATATATAAATCATTTGCCTTAATGAAAATAGAAGAGTTCATATGGCATCACTCAGTTTATTATGGATTAAACACCATGTCCACTTTTGTGTTTAATAACATATTGCACAAAATATCCCCAAGCTGATAATACAATGATGATGATGCCTATGTGCCACATTCGGAGAAAAATGGCCAAAATAAGCAACCAACTAAGAATGTTGCTTGCCATTTTTTAAGGCTGAGCAGTATTCCATTCTATAATTGGTCCTTGGAATCTGTGCATGCAAATCCCAGGATATGGAGGACTCTTACACAAGTGATTTTTTATACAAGTGATTTGAATTTCTTCAAAGTTTCTAGAGGTTTCTAGAACCTCTGCAGAAGGTTTCTAGAGCCCATTTCCCACAGATATGAAAGGAGGACTGTATAAATATATATCATATTTTCTTTATACTTTCATCTGTTGATGCACATTCTTAAAATGGTCAAACTCATAAAATCAACAATTGGAATGGTGATTATCAAGAACTGAGGAGATGGAGAAATGGGAGTTATCAATTAAGAGGCATAAAGTTTCAATTAATTAGCACAGGTAAACTCCGTACTGCATGTAATTGTACTGTATTATGTCACTGTACGGCATAATAGCTATAAAAATGAATGCAATATATTGCACACAAAATCTCATGCTAATTGTTCTTACCACAGTAAAATGAAGAGGTCAAGAATGTGGCTTCCCAGATGCTTTTGCCATCTGATAGCAATCAGATTTTCCCAAAGAATGTCCTTTGAAACCTTAATCCAATGATTAATTTTTAGTGGCAGTATATACAACATTTTATCCCTTGGAGATCCAATGCCTGTTGATAAGTTAATAATTTTTTAAAGCTCTATATTTACCTTTTCGTTTATTCATTCAATAGACATTGACAGGTGCTCTGAGCCAGCAATGGAACATAAAAAAGAAACAAATAAAAAAGAAAAGATCTCCCTTACAGAAATTTTCTTATATAAGAAGAAAATAAACATATTCTAAGTGGTAATAAGGGCTCTGTTAAAAGTAAAGTATTGAGAGGGGATGGCACACGCTTAGGGACATTATGTTATAAAAGATGATGAGGGAAGACCGTGAGAAAAGGTTGTACTTGAGCAGAGATCTGAAAGATGTGAAAGAGCAAGACACGACTATATTATGAAATGAGCCTCTCAAGCAAGAGAGGGAGCTGGTACACAAGTGCTATGACAAGAAAAGACTTAGAATGCTTAGGCAATGATTTGGCCAGTCAGCCAGAGATGGTGTGAATAGAGAGAGATGAGGCCAGAAAGCTAGCAGAGACCACAAACACCACAGTAGGGACCTTGGCTTACACTGCGTGTGTTTGGGCTGAGTAGGATGCCCCAAAATGTGCCCTGCTGCTGCTGCTGCTGCTAAGTCGCTTCAGTCGTGTCCAACTCTCTGCGACCCCATAGACGGAAGCCCACCAAGCTCCTCTGTCCCTGGGATTCTCCAGGCAAGAACACTGGAGTGGGTTGCCATTTCCTTCTCCAATACATGAAAATGAAAAGGAAAAGGGAAGTCACTCAGTCGTGTCCGACTCTTAGCACCCCCATGATGGCATATTAATTATTTTGAGTTAAAGTTACCTATGGAATGCCAGTGCTAGTGGAAACCCTCGTTTCTGTCTCCCTGAAACCAGAAAATAAATCTTTCATATGAACGGTGAACTCCTTGCATCTGGAGATAAAGGACACCCTTGTGGTTAGGGATGGGAAATTTGTGACAAGAAATCTATATAAACAAGCCTTGTTGTTTCTCTGATTCACTACCTCTAGCCCAATCTCTGTTTAGATTTTTTTTTTTTTTTTGGCTAAAATTGAGGAACTAAAACACAGAATTTTTTTTTCATCCTGTCAATTGCAGTTCCTCACAAATTTATTGCTTTCTTACTTGCTTAAAAATTATAAAAGCTGCTTGCTTTGACCACTTTTTAGGTCCCATATCTGTGAGAACTCCATGAGGAAGAATTAAAATTTATTTTTCTCCTGTTAATCTTCCTTGTGTTAATTTTGTTATTAGTTCAGCCACAAGACTCAAGAAGAGTAGGGGAGAAATCCCCCTTCCTGACATATGCATTTCAACATATGAGTGGCATAATATCATTTTAATTCTTAAAAGATCATTTTTATGGATGAATGAGGAATAGATTTTAGCAGAGCAAAGATAGAAACCAGGGGAAATTTTTTAAAATTTTTCAGTAATGTAATGAGAAATAATAATGGTTAGAATCTGGTAAAGTGTGGATAATATAGTAAGATTGTGTATGTAATTTGTAGATATGAATGTGTGTTCAGTCGGGTCTGATGCTTTGTGATCAATTTGTAGATATAGCCAACAAAAAAAGTTGTTGCTATATTGCATATGAAGTGTGCAAGAAATATTCCTGGGCCAGAGAAAGTGGAAAAAATTAATTGTCAGTTGCTGAGATGAGGAAGACAATGGAAAAGCCAAGACATCTACTTTGTGAGGGACCAAATACTGCTTTTGGAAAATTAAAAATTGGAGCTGCTTATTTTACCATCTTATTCTGTTTGAGTATTAGTCTCTACCACTCCAGGGTATTGTTCTTATGAAAGACACAAAACTGGTGATTAATTTTGTTTTCCTTTTACCTCACCTCCCAGTAACTTCAGTTATGATGTACTAGACCTTCTTTTATGCTAATACTTTCTATTCTTTGCTTCTAGGAAGTGACAATTTCTATAATTCCCACCAACCTCACTGCATATGTCTTATTTACAGACTCTTCCTTTTTTAAAGATCAGAGTGGAATATCCCAGGAATCCTACTTTGGAACTCTGCTTTTTGCACTCTTTGCTTCCTTCTTAGGCAAGCTCATTCTCTTATATGTGTTTAATTTTTTTCAAGTATTTGTGTGTGTTTGTATAAAGCATTTATTTATTGTAGTTATTTTGTATTTGTTCTAATACAACAATTTTACTTATAATCTATTTTATCATGGAATTTAAGATGCATGTACGTATGTATATAGAGATTTATAAATTATCAGTGAGTTTTGGCTAATCATCATGCCTGTGTTTATTTTTTTTTTCATGCAGGTGTTTAAATTTATAATTTGTTACATATTGAAATTTATGCTTGTGGAATACACATTTGACCACATTAATGACCACAGAATAATTGAGTCTACCATTTTCTTTATTTTTTCAAAATGTTTTTTCTGAAGAGTATTGTCACCTTTTTAGCATCATGGTGGTTTGGAAGAGGTCATAAATAAGATCTGTTTTCTAGCTACCACAATTGAAGCTTTTGAATTAATTTTATTATTATTATTATTAATTTATTTGGCTGAATCGGGTTCCAGCCATGCCTAAGGAGACTCTCTTGGTTGTGTGCAGAATCTTCCGTTGCCCCTGCTTCTCCACAGCTATAGCTTAGTTGCTGCACAGCATGTGGGAATCCTAGTTTCTGTGAAAAGTGAAAGATGCTCAGTCATGTCTGACTCTGTGACCTCCTGGACGGGGATCTGCCAGGCTCCTCTGTCCATGAAATTTTCCCAGCAAGAATGGAGTGGGTTGCCATTCCCTTCATCCATGTCCCCTGCACTGTAAGGTGGACCCCCAACTCCTGGACCATCAGGAAAGTCCCTTGAATTCATTATTTTAACTCCATACCATAATTATATATTGAGGAAATCACATGAATGAAATATTTTATTTTGAATGTGGGAACTATTTAGTACAAAAAAGTGCATTTTCATTTCTCAAGGTTAGAAACCTAAGGTATCTTTAAGAGTCAAATGAATCATCCTTTATACATCTTGAGGAAAATGGTTTCTATCATTCTTCACAATTGTTATATTATTGTCTGAGTCTAGTGGCTGTGATTCCTCTTTGCTAATAGTGAGGTCATCACCCAAGAATGTCTGTATTTCTGAGAAATTCAGCTATTATCCAGGAAAATCACAAAGCTGCTGCTTCTATATTGCTCCTATTTCTGGCAACATCCCTGCAGACACTCTGCACTTAATGTTAATCAAGGACTCTCTCCTAATTGGGCAGAGATTAGGAGAAGTACATAGGGTGGAAGAGTGGAAGGCACAAGAGTGGAAATCAAGCCTAGTTCTATCATTTGTTGTCCTTGTGATGGTGGAGAATAAAGTGGATAATGAGCCTCCTATATTGCTGTGACCACACTGAGGTTGCTGTTGGTACATAGCCTCTGATACAGGCACAATAACATACTGAGCTTCAATCACTGACTGCTCACCTCGAGGAGGGCAACTTCAACCTTGCAGGAGGGGAAAGGTGGTATATATGTGGTTTTGTCATTTGTTATGCCATGTGATGTTTTAATACTCTTTGTTTTGCCAAGCTTAATTTTCCTTCCCTGCCCCTAGCATAACTGTGAGAGAGGGGAGACAGTGTGTGTAATAATTACCCCTTTAATTTCGGTGCTGAAAACTGTCTTTTAGCGTATTTATAATATACTACTTTTCTCATATGCAATTCTCCTGAGGTTTTTGCTGTTTTAAAAATTTTATTGCTATTCGTAAATGAAATTGGTCTATAATTTTAATATACTATATCATCTTTTTCAGGTGTTGGGTTGTTCTTTTAAAAAGTATTCAGTAATTTTTCTGATTTTTCTGTTCCAGTAATTGTTTAAAGTTAGGGTTAGGACTATCTGTTCTTTTAAGGCTTCATAAAAACCTCTGTGAGCCCATTAGGGAACCTGGAAGTACTTTATGAAGGGCCTTTTCTGTATAATCTGTTTCCTTTTACTATGGAAATCAGTTGTCTCTCTCTATATATATTTCAATTCAACTAAGGGCAGTTATCTCAGTTGGTAAAGGATCCACCTGCAATGCAGGAGGCCTGGTTCAATTCCTGGGTGGGGAAGATCCCCTGGGTAAGGGATGGGCTACCCACTCCAGTATTCTTGGGCTTCCCTTGTGGATCAGTTGGTAAAGAATCTGCCTGCAATTCGGGAGACCTGAATTCCATTGCTTGTTTGGGTAGATCCCTTGGAAAAGGGAAAGGCTACATATTTCAATATTCTGGGAGGAATATTGGACTCCACGGACTATAGTCCATTGGGTCACAAACAGTCGGACACAAGCTGCTGCTGCTGCTGAGTCGCTTCAGTCGTGTCCGACTCTTCGTGACCCCATGGACTGCAGCCTACCAGGCTCATCCATCCATGGGATTTTCCAGGCAAGAGTACTGGAGTAGGGTGCCATTGCCTTCTCCGCAGATACAACCTAGTGACTTTCATTTCACTTCTCACTTGAAGGGCAATTAGTCCTCCTGTGAAGTGAAGTGAAGTAAAAGCCACTCAGTCATGTCCAACTATTTGTGATCCCATGGACTGTAGTCTGCCAGGCTTCTCTGTCCATGCAATTCTCTANGGTGCCATTGCCTTCTCCGCAGATACAACCTAGTGACTTTCATTTCACTTCTCACTTGAAGGGCAATTAGTCCTCCTGTGAAGTGAAGTGAAGTAAAAGCCACTCAGTCATGTCCAACTATTTGTGATCCCATGGACTGTAGTCTGCCAGGCTTCTCTGTCCATGCAATTCTCTAGACCAGAATAATGGGTAGCCTTTCCCTTCTCCAGTGGATCTTCCAAATGCAGTAATTGAACTCAGTTTATCTTGCATTACAGATGGATTCTTTACCAGCTGAACTACCAGGGAAACCCCAGTCTTCTTATCAGTTCAATTCAGTCACTCAGTTGTGTCCGACTCTTTGCAATCCCATGAATCGCAGCACCCCAGGCCTCCCTGTCCATCACCAACTCCTGGAGGTCACCCAAACCCACGTCCATTGAATCAGTGATGCCATCCAGCCATCTCATCCTCTGTCGTCCCCTTCTCCTCCTGCCCCCAATCCCTCCCAGCGTCAGAATCTTTTCCAATGAGTCANCCTTTGGAGATTACCTCTTTTCTATAAGTTTTTTTTTAAGAAATAATTTTATATTTAAATGATGCACTTCAGCTATGCCTTTTCAGCTTTCCTAACTTCATTTTAGAATCTCATTTAAAACTAGTTTAGACTTTCAATTTTGTGTATGAACCATGAAGCATAATTATATAAATCTGAGTCTGGCATGCAAGGGCTTGTTGTGTAGATTTGCTCATATGAGAAGTAGATCTATTACCAAACAGAATCGGTTCTTTGAGACATGGAACTTTACAGGTCTTAAATTACAGAGTTTGATTTGAAGCTCCATTCCATGGTACTTTAAATATATGGCAGAGCTCTCCTGATTTGCCGTCACAGAAGCCTCTGATGGCTACAAAGTTCCCACTGCCTCAGTGGCCACTGTCAGCCTTTGAGGATAATTTTGGGTAACTGACCAATTATGCCCCCCAAATTTTGTGTACAAAACACAGATTACGTACCAGTTTAAGGTAACAAAATTATCCATTACAAACTTGATATAAATCTGTACAACTGTTTTTAAGGTATTACTGTAACAGAAGAAGAATACCTATTTTCATTTGTATATATTTTCACTTTCAACAGTTATCACAGAATTTCATGAGCAAACCGTTTGATGATCGGGTTCTATGTTTGTCAGAACTGTCGCAGAGATATTGGCAATATAACCTGTATTATGTTATCTGTGGGTAATTTATTGGGTAACAAGAATAGAACAAGCTCCAGAATTTATTTACGTAATCCATCCATCCGTCCATTCATAATTTGATTTCAGTTCAGTTCAGTGGCTCAGCTGTGTCCGACTCTTTGCGACCCAATGAACCACAGCACGCCAGGCCTCCCTGTTCATAATCAACTCCCAGAGTTCACCCAAATCCATGTCCCTCAATTCAGCGATGCCCTCCAACCATTTTATCCTCTGTCATTCCTTTCTCGTCCTACCCTCAATCTTTCCCAGCATCAAGGTCTTTTCAAATGAGTCAGCTCTTTGCATCAGGTGGCCAGAGTATTGGAGTTTCAGCTTCAGCATCAGTCCTTCCAATGAATATTCAGGACTGATTACCTTTAGGACGGACTGCTTGGATCTCCTTGCAGTCCAAGGAACTCTCAAGAGTCTTCTCCAACACCACACTTCAAAAGCATCAATTCTTCAGTGCTCAGCTTTCTTTATAGCCCAACTCTCACAGCCATACATGACCACTGGAAAAACCATAGCCTTGACTAGATGGACCTTTGCTGACAAAGTAATGTCTCTGCTTTTCAATATGCTATCTAGGTTGGTCATAGCTTTCCTTCCAAGGAGTAAGTGTCTTTTAATTACATGGCTGCAATCACCATCTGCAGCGATTTTGGAGCCCAGAAAAATAAAGTCAGCCACTGTTTCCACTGTTTCCCCATCTATTTCCCATGAAGTGATGGGACCAGATGCCAACATTTAGTTTTCTAAATGTTGAGCTTTAAGCCAACTTTTTCCTCTTTCATTTTCATCAAGAGGCTCTTTAGTTCTTCACTTTCTGCCATAGAGGTGGTATCATCTGCATGTCTGAGGTTATTGATATTTTTTCTGACAATCTTGATTCCAGCTTATGCTTCCTCTAGACCAGTGTTTCTCATGACTATAAATCAAATTACACTGAATCAAACAATGTTGATTTTATCTTTCAGCACTTTGAAGAACCAGTAATTTTTCTTAAAATCAATCTTGAAAGATGTATAAAAGTGTCATGTGTGTTTCTATGGATATGTTAAATCAAGATGTTTTGTTCTTGACTGTGACTTTAAAAATGGATATCTTTGAGGGCAGGTAAAATTGACTATATTTGTAAATAATGAATATATTCAAATGAATTACAATTCTGGTTGGTGGTATAGTTTAATTTTATATAAGCCCTTATTTAATTTCGTAGGCTACCTGAGATCCATTTATTCTTAGCCAATTGTGATATGATATCACTGTTAGATTTGGACAAAATAGATACAAAGATTTGCTTATTTAAGTTGAAAGTTTAAGTAATGTGACCTCCAGACCTTGTCTTTGGGGGTTAAGATCCTATCCTGAACAAGAAGGAAAAACAAAAGATAACTATACCATTGATTCTCTTAATTAACATTTTCTTCCATTGAATACACTTTAACAAGAGAACACAATAACAATTATAGTTGCTCACAAAGGATTATAGAAATGGTAAAAGGCCAGCTTGAAAATGCCTATTTTTAATCTTCCAGAGAGAAACTGTACTCTTTCATTTCTGTTGTACTAGAGTATAAGAAATCAATGACAGGTACATCTCTCTTTGGAATAACTTTTATAACCCTCTCTCAAAAAAAGTCTCTATTCTCAGCATGCCACCCACAGTTCACTAACTCTGAACTAGTCATGTCCATCCCCAGTGCAACTAGGTTGTTTCAGCTCTCTCTAGTGGAAAAATCCCCCGAGACTTCTTTGCTGAGCTATTTCCAGTTGCTCTTCTCGTAATAAAGATGACTTTTTAGGAGCCAGCCATGCTGATCATCAAATGAATTTCAGAACTTACTTATTTTCTTTCTTAACATTTTGGAGGTCATATCAGTTTACTAGTATATATTTTAAAAAATAAAAATACTGCCTAAAAATTGTTCATTTTATTCCTGTGTTTTATTGCTTCAGAATTCTTATGTAATTATGTCTTATATCCTTTTATTGTTTTGCAAATGTGAGAGCTTCTTCTTTAAGAAATAATATTTTAAGGTATGACTGTCAGTAACACAGTAGGCTTCTTTATTATAGTATTTTTCTTAAAAATAGTTATAATGTAATACCAAACATTTGATGAGGACATAACTTTGCTCCCATTATGATGCAGGTTTACAGGTAATTTATTGCATTTCTAAAGATTAATTTGTTCCCAGGCGGCTCAGTGGTAAAGAATTCACCTACAGGAGACACAGGAGACCTGAGTTGGATCCCTGGACTGAAGAAGACCCCTTGGAGGAGGAACAGGGAAGCCACTCCAGTATTCTTGCCTGGAAAATTCCATGGACAGAGGAACTTGGTGGGCTGCAGTCCACTGGTTTGCAAAGAGTTGCTAATGACTGAGTACACACACAAACACACACACACACACACATATATAAGCAGTGTATATGTGTATATTTATATATACAAAATGCACTGATGTTTCTTATATGTATTCAAACTGTATAAATCAAATAAATTTCACTATACAGCCATTTGTTTTTACTTAACAAATTTTTTATGTATATACATTCATATTTATAAATATATATACACATGAATTGAATATACATATGGCCCTGGTTCACTCATTAAAACCAGCAATAAAGTGAGATGCATGATGTTGCACATTATATTTATAATACCTAAAAATATGTAAGCTGTTTTGTTTTCATTGCTCCAAACAATGCTATTATTAACAGTTTTATGCATATGCTTCTGTATATAGGGTGGATATATTCTTTAGGAGTAAAACCACTGGCTTAAGTATATGTATATTTTCAATTTGATTACATTTTTTTAATTCTATCTAGCTATATTGGCTAGGATATTTTTCTGCAATGTTGAAATGCAGTGATGACTGTGGACACGACACGATTCATGACTTTAGTGAGAATGCACTGAGTACTTCATTATTACATTATTTATTGAACACATATATTTCCTTACTCTGTTTTCTGATATGGCCTAGAATCAATTATATCTCAGTAGGATTGCATAATATCATTCTACAATAAAAGGAACCAGGACTCTTAGAAGTAGTGGCTGATTCAGGGACTGGAACATTGGAATATATAAGCATGGACTAGCTTGTGCCAGAAAGGAAGGAAAACTTCAAAAACCCCAAATCCTACAATTATGGAGTCAACTGAAAAAAGCCTCCGAAGGTCAAATATGAAACAAGTTTAACAATAAAATAACAAAATACTAGATCATAACCCGAAGTATAAAATAAATATATGTGACTTCATACTGATATAAACAAAAAAACAGATAAGTAAAGAAATAATTGAAAAAGTTAACATATGGGAAAGAAGAGACAAATGTTGATACAGAAAAATGACCATTTATGTAAGTACTTTGCCTTGAAGTTGGTGATGGACAGGGAGGCCTGGTGTGCTACGATTCATGGGGTGGCAAAGAGTCAGACATGACTGAGTGACTGAACTGAGCTGAGCTGAACTTGCCTTGAAGAAGGAACATAATGCACACTCCTTATGCGTGGGCTGTTCTAGTGTCCTTCTTCCTGAGCAAAATATGGGGGAATAATGTAACTTAAAGAAAACTGACAACTACTTTCTCAGCCCGGTGATCAAGGTTGGCATCACCAGAGATGTCATGTTGGTACTAGGTACTCCTCATATGATGGTATGAAAATAGGATTTTATGTCAGTGGTTTTCATCCCCCAAACATAAATCCCAGGTTATAGAGAGAAAAACATGAGCCAGATTTCAATAAAAGGATACTCTACAAATTATCTGATCAGTTCAGTTCAGTTCAGCCACTCAGTTGTGTCCGACTTTTTGTAACCCCCATGGATTGCAACATCAGACTACCCTGTCCATATCTAACTCCCAGAGTTTGATCAAGCTCATGTCCATCCATCAAGTCAGTGATGCTATCCAACCATCTCATCCTCTGTCTTCTCCTCCTCATCCTGCCCTCAATCTTTTCCAGCTTCAGGGTCTTTTCTAGTGAGTCAGTTCTTCACATCAGGTGGCCAAAGTATTGGATGTTCAGCTTCAACATCACTCCTTCCAATGAATATTCAGGACTAATTTCCTTTAGGATTGACTGGTTCGATCTCCTTGCAGTCCAAGGGACTCTCAAGAGTCTTCCCCAATACCCTAGTTCAAAATCATCAATTCTTTGGCACTCAGAATTCTTTGTAGCCCAACTCTCACATCCATACATGACAACTGGACAAACCATAGCATTGACTAGACAGACCTTTGTTAGCAAAGTAATGTCTCTGCTTTTAATATGTTGTCTAGGTTGGTCATAGCCTTTCTTTCAAGGAGCAAGTGTCTTTTAATTTCACAGCTGCAGTCACCATCTTGCAGTGATTTTGGAGCCCAAGAAACTAAAGTGTCTCAGTGTTTCCATTGTTTCCCTATTTGTCATGAAGTGATAGGACTGCATGCCATGATCTTAGTTTTTTGAATGTTGAGTATTAAGCCAGGATTCTCACTCTCCTCTTTCAATTTTTTCAAGAGTCTCTTTAGTTCCTGTTCACTCTTTGCCATAAGGGTGGTGTCACCTGCACATCTGAGGTTATTGATATTTCTCCTGCAATCTTGATTCCAGTTTGTTTCATCCAGTCTGGCACTTTGCATGATGTACTCTGCATATAAGTTAAATAAGCAAGGTGACAATATACAGCCTTGATGTACTCCTTTCTAGATTTGAAAGCAGTCTGTTGTTCCATGTCCAATTTTAGTTATTTCTTCTTGACCTACATATAGATTTCTAGGGAGGCAGATAAGGTGGTCTGGTATTCCCATCTCTTGAAGAATTTTCCACAGTTTGTTGTGATTCATGCAGCCAAAGGCTTTAGTATAGTCAATGAATCAGAAACCGATGTTTTTCTGGAAGTCTTTTGCTTTTTCAATGATCCAATGGATGTTGGCAATTTGATCTCTGGTCCCTCTGCCTTATCTAAATCCAGTTTGAGCATCTGGAAGTTCACAGTTCATGTACTGTTGAAGCCCCACTTGGAGAATTTTGAGCATTACTTTGCTAGCATGTGAAATAAGTGTAATTGTGCAGTAGTTTGAATATTTTTTGGCATTGCTTTTCTTTGAGATTGGAATGAAAACTGATCTTTTCCAATCTTGTGGCTACTGCTGAGTTTTCCCATTGCTGGGATATTGGGTGCAGCACTTTCACAGCATCATCTTTTAGAATTTAAAATAGTTCAACTGGAATTCCATCACCTCTACCAACTTTGTTCATAGTGATGCTTCCTAAGGCCCACTTGACTTCACATTCCAGGATGTCTGGCTCTAGGTGAGTGATCACACCTTCGTGATTATCTGGGTCATGAAGATCTTTTTTGTATAGTTCTTCTGCGTATTCTTGCCATGTCTTCTTAATATCTTCTGCTTCTTTCAGCTCCATACTGTTTCTGTCCTTTATTGAGCCCTTCTTTGCATGAAATGTTCCCTTGGTATCTTTAATTTTCTTGAAGAGATCGCTAGTCTTTTCCATTCTATTATTTTCCTTTATTTCTTTGTATTGATCACTGAGGAAGGCTTTCTTATCTCACTTTGCTTTTCTTTTGAACTCTGCATTCAGATGGATGTATCTTTCCTTTTCTTCTTTACCTTTAGCTTTTTTCTTTTCTCAACTATTGTAAGGTCTCCTCAGACAACCATTTTGCCTTTTTTGCATTTCTCCTTCTTGGGGATAGTTTTTTTAACCACTTCCAGGACATTGTAATGGGCTTCCATCCATAGTTCTTCATGCACACTGTATGTCAGATCTAATCCCTTGAATCTATATATCACTTCCATTGTAAGGGATTTGATTTAGGATACTCTTCAAAACTGTTAAGGCTATTAAAATAAAAATCTGAGAAACCACCACAGTGGTGGCTCAGTGGTAAAGAATCTGCCTGTCAGTGCAGGAAACATGGGTTCATTCTCTGGGTCAGGAACATACGCTGGAGAAGGAAATGATATCCCACTCCAATATTCTTGCTTGAAAAATCTCATGGATAGAGGAGCCTGGCGGGCTACAGTCCATAAAGTCCCAAAAAAGTTGGACACAATTTAGGGGCTAAACAATAACAACAACAAGGGCAGGAGCTTAAGGAAATGTGATTACTAAATGTAGTGAAGTATTTGGAATGGAATCCTGGAATAGAAAATAGAAGAAAAAAAATAGGTAATCATTAAGAATGGATTTGGTTAATGAAATTATATTAGATTTCTCCTGAGAATCAGAGTCAGTCACACACATACATACATATAGAGATTTATTATAAGACCTAGATCATGTGTTTATGGAGCTGAGGTCCCATGATCTGTACTCTGTAAGATCAAAAACTAAGAAAGCAGTGATATAACTAAATCAGTTTAAGGCCAAAGGCTTGATAAACTAGGTAGGAAGAAAGTGATAATGCAAATTCTGATTTGATTCTAAAGCCAGAGATCCAGGGGCACAAATTTTCATTTCTGAT
The DNA here is from genome assembly GCA_006410615.1 of Neotragus moschatus. Lineage (NCBI taxonomy): Eukaryota > Metazoa > Chordata > Mammalia > Artiodactyla > Bovidae > Neotragus > Neotragus moschatus. Next base: position 4,190,797 of record SJYA01001089.1, read on the forward strand.
GGCAAGAAATACTTGATGTCTCAGCTCAAAGAGATAGAGTTTGTCCTTTTTTTTTTTTTAACTTAAGCACTCAACAGACTGGATAATAGCCACTTACACTGATCATTTTCTACTCAGAGGTTAAAGTGTCTGCCTGCAATTTGAGGGACCCGAGTTTGATCCCTGGGTTGGGAAGATCCCCTGGAGAAGGAAATGGTAACCCACTCCAGTATTTTTGCCTGGAACATCCCATGGACGGAGAAGCCTAGTAGGCTACAGTCCATGAAGTCGCAAAAAGTTGGACATGACTGAGCGACTTCACTTTTATCTTACTAATTCAAATGCTCATCTCTCCCAGAACCACAGTCACAGACATGGCTAAAAATAGACATCTCTCTGGGTATCTCTTAGCTCAGTCATGTTGACAGATAAAATTAACCATACAACAACATATCAATATTGGGTCATTAAATGAACAGATTTATCATGCTTATGTGTTGTTGTTGTTGTTCAACTCTTTGCAAGTGATGTCCAACTCTTTGCAATCCCAAGGACTGCAGCTTGCCATGCTTCCCTGTCCTTCACTATCTCCCAGAGTTTCTTCAAATCATGTCCATTGAATTGGCAATAATATCCCATCAAATGGCCAAAATATTTGAGCTGCAGCTTTAGTATCAGTCCTTCTAGTGAGTATTCAGTGTTGATATTCTTTAGGATGGATTGGTTGGATCTCCCTGAAGTCCAAGGGAGTCTCAAAAGTCTTCCTCAACACCACAGTTTGAAAGCATCAATTCTTCGGTGCTCAACCTTTTATATGGTCCAAATCTAACACCCATACATGACTACTAAGAAAACCCATAGTTTTGACTAGATGGACCTTTGTTAGGAAAGTGATGTCTCTGCTTTTTAATAGTTGTGTGAAGTATTATTAATATGTGAAATTGACAGCTACTTTCTGTACTATCTTAGCAATCTTTCTGAAAATCTAAAACTTTCTTTATGAAGCTTTTATTTTAAAATAGGTATTAAAAGATTTTAATTCAGTCTTCTCAAATATAAAGTTTTTTTTCTTTTCCTGCTTTACTAAGGTTTTTTTTTCTATGAATTTGTGATGAAAGCTACTATACACTTTTTATCATATACTCATACAATCATTCTATTTCCCTTTTTAATCTGATAAGAAATGAGGTAAATTACACTAATCGCTTTTCAAATATTGAGGCATCTTCGTTAGTCAGAATGTTACAGAATAAGCTGAAGTAAAAAAGAAACAAGGAAAAAAAAAAACCTCCCTAATTTCAGTGACTTGAAAATCAAAGGTTTCCAATTCTCTTGAACCAAATATTTATTTCTTTTCAGGGGGCACTGTGATTCATGCCATTATCACACAGGTGACCCAAGTTAGAGGACTTTTATCATCTGGTTGTCACAGGACACTGTGAAAACTGAAATAAGATCAAAGGCACTGGAAGTCATTTTTGAAAGATATTTTTGTTGGATTGTTTCTTGTGACATGTCTAGTCTAGAATATAGTGTCTCATGAATTTTTAATTTCAGATAGTGTATTATTGTATTCTAAAAACCCCACTTGACTTGTTTCTCATTACATTCATGTTTTCTCCTTAATGTAGTTGCTGAGTTTTAAAATGGTGTCTGAGAGGAATGAGAAAAGTGCTTGGTAGACCCATGAAACCAAAGAGAAGAGTGCTATAAAGTGAAGATCAGTGTCTTTTAAGGAGAAAGAGTCTAGAAACAACTGGAGGCATTCAACTGGGATTCATATGAGCTCTATACAAGGACCAAGTGTGAAGTGGAATTCCACTTGTCCTTAGCAGGACTTAAGCTTATCCTTGAATCCTGGCATTTCCCTGATTAGATCAAAGTTACACTGAATTGCTGTTTCCCTGTGCTAGTAGCTTTTTAGAAGCAAAAACAAATCCTGTCCAGAAGAATATAAATTCATTCAGTACCTTAAATTGTAGCTATAATTTTTATTTGTAATGTCTGGTACTTAATTCATGAAAAGATGAGTCTTGACCACTAGAGCCAAAAAACAGAAACAGACAAGGGCCCATAGGAAATGTAGATAATGGAGTTATATATACAGACTTTCGATTAGCCTATTTAATAAATTTCAGAATTGCAAAATATACTGGAGAAAAGTGTGGAGTATAAAGAGGAATTCAAATTTTATCATTGAATTTTTCTATCTACTCTCAAATTTTTCTCAGTGATGCTTGATCTGCTAGAAAAGTGATGAGCTTTTGTTTATTTGAAATTTCCTTATTTCAATTTCAACTTTAATCCATTTTTAGTTTATCTTTGTGTATGGCACTAAGAAGTGTTCTACTTTCATTCTTTTACATATAGCTATCCAATTTTCCCAGCACCAATTATTGAAGAGGCTGTCTTTGTCCCATTGTATATTCTTTCCTTCTTTGTCAAAAATAAGGTACCCATAGGTGCATGAGTTTATTTATGGCCCTTCTATCTTGTTCCATTGCTCTATATTTTTGTTTTTATGCCAGTAACATACTGTCTTGATGACTGTAGCTTTGTAGTGTAGTCTGAAGTCAGGAAGGTTGATTCCTCCAGCTCCTTCTTTCTCATGACTGCTTTGGCTATTTTATGTCTTTTATGTTTCCATATGAATTGTGAGTGTTTTGTTTTGTTTTTTAGTTCTGTGAAAAATGTCATTGGTAATTTGATAGGGACTGCACTGAATCTGTAGATTATGTTTAGCAGTATAATCATTTTCACAATATTGATTCTTCCTACCCAGGAACATGGACTATCTCTCCATCTGTTTATGTCATCTTTGATTTATTAGTGTCTTATAATTTTCTATGTACAGTTCTTTTGTCTCTTTGGGTATGTTTATTCCTAGATATTTAATTCTTTTTGTTGCAACAGTGAATGCAATTGACTCCTTAATTTCTCTTTTTGGTTTTTCATTGTTAGAATATAGAAACACAAGTGATTTCTGTGTATTGATTTGTATCCTGCAACTTTGCTAAATTCACTGATTAGCTCTAGTAATTTTCTCAAACAATCTTTAGGTTTTTCTATATACAGTCATTGTATATATACAGTCACTGTATATACATTCTATATACAGTCACTGTATATACATTCTATATACAGTGTATAGATATATATGTATAAATATGTGTATATATATACACACACATTGTATATATGTATATATACATTGTATATATAGTCACTGTATATACATTCTATATACAGTCATTCTATATACATACATCTACAGTGAGAGTTATTTCTTCGTTTCTTTCTTTTTCTTCTCTGATTACTTCTAGAATTATGCTGAATAATAGGGGTGAAAGTGGACACCATTGTCTTGTTCCTGATCTTAGGGGGAATCGTTTTGGTTTTTCACCATTTAGAATAACAGCTATAGAATATATGGCTTTTACTATGTTGAGGTAGGTTCCTTCTATTCCCATTTTTGAAGAATTTTGTCAAAGGCTTTTTCTGCATCTATTGAGATTATTATATGGTTTTATCTTTAGATTTGTTAATATGGTGTATCTCATTGATTGATTTGCATATATTGAAGAATCCTTGCATTCCTGACATAAACCCAACTTGATCATGGTGTATGAGCTCTTTGATGTGTTGTTGAATTATGTTTGCTAAAATGTTGTTGAGGAGTTTTGCATCTATATTCATCAGTGATATTGGCCTGTAGTTTTCTTTTTTGTGTTGTCTTTGGTTTTGGTATCAAGGTGATGGTGGCCTAGTAAAACGAGTTTGGAAGTATTCCTTCCTCTGCAATTTTTTGAAAGAGTTTTAGAAAGATAGGCATTAGTTCTTCTCTAAATGTTTGACAGAATTCTCCTCTGAAGCCATTGAGTCCTGGACTCTTGTTTTTTGGGAGATTTTTGATCACAGCTTCAATTTCAGTGCTTGTAAATGGGTTGTTCATAATTTCTATTTCTTGCTGGTTCAGTCTTAGAAGATTGAACTTTTCTAAGAATCTGTCCATTTCTTCTGGTTATCCATTTTATTGCCATATAATTGTTCATAATAGTCTCTTACAATCCTTTGTATTTCTGCATTGTCTGTTGTAACCTCTCTTTTTTCATTTCTAATTTTTTCGGCTTGATTCTTCTTTTTATTCTTGATGAGTCTGGCTAAAGGCTTGCCAGTTTTGTTTATCTTCTCAAAGAACCAGCTTTTAGCTTTATTAATCTTTACTATTGCTTCTTTAATTTCTTTTTCATTTATTTCTGCTCAGATCTTTGTGATTTCCTTCCTTTTACTAATTTTTCAGGGTTTTGTTGTTGTTGTTGTTGTTGTTCTTTTTCTAGTTGTTTTAGGTGTAAAGTTGAAAGTTTTGAAAGTTTAGTCACTCAGTCGTATGCAACTCTTTGCGACCCCATGGACTGTAGACTACAAGGCTTCTCCATCCACGGGATTTTCCAGGCAAGAGTACTGGAGTGGGTTGCCATTTCCTTCTCCAGAGGATCTTCCCAACTAAAGGATCAAACCTGGGTCTTCCACATTATAGGCAGACGCTTTACCGTCTGAGCCACCAGGGAAGTCTAGGTGTAAAGTTAGGTTGTCTATTTGATGTTTTTCTTGTTTCTTGAGGTAGAATTTTACTGCTATAAACTTCCCTCTTAAAACTGCTTTCATTGCTCCTCATAGGTTTTGAGTTGTCATGTTTTCATTGTCATTTATTTCTAGAATTTTTAAATTTCCCTTTATATTTCTTTATTAAGCTGCTGGTTATTCAGAAACATATTATTTAATCTCCATGTGTTTGTGTTTCTTACAGTTTTTTTTTTTTCTCTTGTAATTGATATCTAGTCTCATAGCATTGTGGTTGGAGAAGATGCCTGATACAATTTCAGTTTTCTTAAATTTACTGAGGTTTGATTTGTGACCCAAACTGTAGTCTATCCTGGGAAATGTTCCATGTGTACTTGAAAAGAAGGTGTTTTCTTCTGCATTTGGATGGAATGTCCTGAATATATCAATGAGATCCATCTCATCTAATGTATCACTTAAGACTTGTGTTTCCTTATTGAATTCATGTTTTGATGATCTGTTCATTGGTGTGAGTGGGGTGTTAAAATCTACTATTAATGTCTTACTGTCAATTTTTCCCTTTATGTCTCTTAGTGTTTGTCTTATGTACTGAGGTGCTCCTCTGTTGGGTGCATCAGTTCAGTTTGGTTCAGTTGCTCAGTCGTGTCTGACTCTTTGTGACCCCATGAACACAGCACGCCAGACCTCCCTTTCCATCACCAATCCCGGAGTTCACTCAGACTCACGTCCATTGAGTCAGTGGTGCCATCCAGCCATCTCATCCTCTGGCGTCCCCTTCTCCTCCTGCCCCCAATCCCTCCCAGCATCAAAGTCTTTTTCAATGAGTCAGCTCTTCACATGAGGTGGCCAAAGTACTGGAGTTTCAGCTTCCACATCATTCCTTCCAAAGAAATTCCAGGGCTGATATCNCTTGATGTACTCCTTTTCCTCTTTGGAACCAGTCTGTTGTTCCATGTCCAGTTCTAACTGTTGCTTTCTAAAGAGTTTTCTGAAGAGGCAGGTCAGATGGTCTGGTATTTCCATTTCTTTGGAATAGCAAAGGAGGTCTTCCTTTTGGATTGATCCCTTGAACATTATATAGTGTCCTTTATCTCTTGTTATCTTCTTTATTTTAAGGTCTGTTTTATCTGATATGAGGATTGCTACTCCAGCTTTTTTTTTGTTTCCCATTTGCATGGAATATATTTTTCCATCCTCTTGCTTTCAGTCTATATGTCTTCAGGTCCACTGTGGGTTTACTGTAGACAGCATATATTTGGGTCTTGTTTTGTATCCATTAAGCCAGTCTGTGTCTTTTGGTAGGAGCATTTAATCCATTACAGTAGTTATTGATATATATGTACCTATTGCCATTTTCTCAATTGCTTGTGGTTAGTTTTCTAGATCCTTTTTCTTCTTTTTCTTCTCTTGTATTCCTTAACTATGTAAATCCTTCTAAGATTTGTTGTAAAGCTGGTTTGGTTGTACCGGAGTCTCTTAACTTTTGCTTGTCTGAAAAGCTTTTTGTTTCTCCATCAATTTTGAATGATATCCTTGCTTGGTACAGTAATCTTGGTTGTAGATTTTTCCCTTTCAGTACTGTAAATATATCCTGCCATTCCCTTCTAGCCTGCCAAGTTTCTGCTGAAAGATCAACTGTTAAATGTATGGAATTTCCATTTTATGTTACTTGTTGCTTTTCTCTTGCTGCTTTGAATATTCTTTCTTTGTGTTTAGTATTTGTTAGTTTGATTAGTATGTGTCTTGGCATGTTTCTCCTTGGATTTATCCTGTATGGGACTCTGTGCCTCTTGGACTTGAATGACTATTTCATTTTTCATGTTGGGGAAATTTTCAGCTATAATCTCTTCAAAATTTTCTGACACTCTTTTTTCTCTTCTTCTCTTGGGATCTCTATAATTTGAATATTGGTGAGTTTGATATTGTCCCAGAGGTCTCTGAGATTATCCTCAATTCTTTTCATTCTTTTACTTTATTCTACTCTTCAGAAGTTATTTCCACCATTTTCTCTTCCTGCTCACTGATTCATTCTTCTGCTTCAGATAGTCTGCTATTGATTCCTTCTAGAGTATTTTAAGTTTCAGTAATCATGTTATTTATCTCTCTATGTTTATTATTTAATTCTTCTAGTCTTTTCTAATTGATTCTTGAATTTTCTCCATTTTATTTTCAACGTTTTTGGTCATCCTTATTATCATTGTTCTGAATTCTTTTTCAGGTAGTTTGCTTATTTCCTCTTCTTTATCTGGGGGGGGCAGGCTGGAGGGGGGCTTCTGTGTTTCTACTTCTACACGTGTTCCTTCACTTGTGTCGTATTTCTCTGCCTTTCATTATTATTATTATTTTTTAACTTATTGTGTTTGAGGTCTCCTTTTCCCAGGCATCAAGGTTGAATTCTTTCCTCCTTTTGGTTTCTGTCCTCCTATGTTTGGTCCTGTGGTTTGTGGAAATTTCGTATAGGGTGAGATTTGTGCTGAGTTTTTTGTTTATTTGTTTATCCTCTGATGGGAAAAGCTGAGTGAAGTGGTAATCCTGTCTGCTTATGATTGGGTTTGTATTTTTGTTTTGTTTGTTGTTTAGATGAGGTGTCCTTCATAGGGTGCTATTGGTGGCTGGATGATACCGTGTCTTGTGTACAAGTGGTTTCTTTTGTGTGAGTCCTCACTATTTGATAATCCCTAAGGTTATTTCTCTGGTAGTCTAGGTTCTTGGAGTCAATGATCCCACTCCAAAGGCTCAAGGCTTGATCTCTGGTCAGAAAAGAATAGTCCACAAGTGTTTTGTTATGGCATTGAGATTAAAACAAATTTCCAAAAGTAAGAAACCAAAGATGAATCTCAGACAACCGTTAAAAAAATCAGGCAAATAACAGAATATACACGTATACATATACATCGATAAGCAAAGTCAAAACAGTCTAACAAAAATAAAGTACAGTCAATTGAGCTGGTGAACAAAGGAAATAAAAAATTATATTTACAAGTTAAGAACAAAACTATCTAAAGCAGAAACTAGTAAACAAAACTAAAGCAAGGTGCTAAATGGTAAATAAACCAATGGAAACAAAACTAACACATATATTGAGGGGAAGAAAAGAAAGAATATATATGCAAAGTTAAATAGAGTTATATGAAGAAGAATTATATATACAAAAGATTAATTGCAAGGAGTAAAGAACAGTATGAAAGGCAAACAAAGGAATAAATGTAGAAAAAATATAATAGGTTTAAAAAATTAAAAAATATAAAAACTAGAAAAGAAAGGAAAAAGCAAGGAAGAAAAAAATAAGAAAAAAGGGAAAACTTCACAGAAAGCAAAAGCCGAATGTAGATACAAAGGTATAACAACAATAAAAATTGTGACTGAATATACACATATACATATACACCCATAAGCAAAATCAAAGAAGTCCAACAAAAATAAAGTATAATAGATTGACCCAATGAATGAAGGAAACTAAAAATTATATCTAACAATTAAGAACAAAACTAACTAAAGAATAAACTGTAAAACAAAACTAAAGCAAGATGCCAACTGAAGAATAAAGCAATGAAAATAAAACTAACATATGTTGAGAAGAAAGAAAAGAAAGAAAGAATAAATATGCAAAATTAAGTAGAAGTATTTAAAGAAGATTTATATACATTAAAGATTAATTTCAAGGGGAAAAGAACAGTAGGAAAAGCAATCAGAAGAATAAATGTAAAAAAATAATAATAGGTTTTAAAACTTAAAAATTAAAATTAAAAAAAAGCAAAGAAAAAAAAAAAAAAGGAAAACTCCACAGAACTGCAAAAGTCCAATGTAGAGGCAGAGGTTTATAACAACAATAAAAAATGTGACTGAGGAAAAAAAAAAACCTCAAAAATTTAATTAGATTTCATAGCACCAATAAAATAGACAACTAAAGAGGGAGTGGGGAATCCAAAAGAATCTGCAGAACAAGTCAAAACATAAGAATAATAAATGTTTTGAATCACTGCTGTCACAGTCCTTTCCTTCACTGGGAGTCACAGTCCACCTCACTTTCCTAGGATGCCCTCCAACATTGTACTGATCTCTGGACCTGCTGTGGGGGCAGCTCTGATTCTAATCTGGTCCTACTCCTTGCTTCTAGTGTCCACAGTTATCTGAACTAGTGTGTTTTCTATTGTGGGAGCTCTCAGAGTCCTCTTATATATTCTATAGACACAGAGTCTGCCTAGTTGAGCATGTGATTTAATCTGTAGCTTGTACAGCTGGTGGGAAGGTTTTGGGTCTTCTTCCTTAACCTCACTACCCCTAGGTTTCAATTGTGATTTTAGTTCCACCTCTGCATTTGGGTGGTCCACTGGGATTTGCTCCTGAGACTTCCCTGGAGGACTTGGGTTTGTCCCTGTGAGGGCCAGGTGTGGATTTGGTGCAGCTGCTTGGGTTGCATGGGTTCTGGCAACGCCAGGTGCTCAGGGGACTTAGCATCTAGGGCAGCAGGAAATACAGTTCTCTAGAAGGGTATGGAAACCAGTACTGGCCAGTACGCTCCAGTATTCTTGCCTGGAGAACTCCCCTGACAGAAAAGTCTGGCAGGCCACAGTCTACAGGGTCGCAAAGAGGTGGATACCTTCAAAGCAACCCTGTGTGCACAGGTGCAAGACTTCCTTGCTTGTGGTAGCTCTGCTCCAGTGAGAGTTGAGCATGAAGGTGGTGCATCTACTTGGCTTGTGGGGACCCTGGTGGCACCAAGTGTGCAGGGATATGGACTGCCTCTGCCTCAGGAGTTAATGTCCTATCACAGTCTTTCTTTTTTCAGCTTCTTGTAGCTGGTGATCAGAAGGCCTCTTTGGCCACTCTTTCTCTGCAGTTCTGCCCATTAAGCATTTAGAGGGCTCCCTTGCCTGGAGTCCTTCTCTGTTGTTTTGTACATCAGAAACAGAGAGGGGGTGCCCCTTGGCTGGAGTCCTATTCTGTAGATCTGTGTATCAGGCACTTAAAGGAGCACGCTGGGTGGGGTCGTACTCTCAGCCCAGTGTGTCAGGCATTTGATGGGCCAGCCTCTCTAGTGTTCAGATGCAGATGCTGGCATGTGGGGAGAGAGAGGCTATGGTAACGGCTTCATGCCCTGTGAGTGACTCAGCATTATTGCCTTCTTTCCATGGCTGCCTGGCCTTCTTCCACAGGCATTTCCCACCAGGATCTCCTCTCTCACATCCCCTTCATCTGTCTCTCCGCAGCCAACAGCAGCCCTCACCCTGGCCCTGTGATTGCTCCACAATCCCTAAACTTCAGCTACCAGCCACTGTGCTTTCCAAGAGACCTGTGTCCCTATCTGAGGCATGTTTGGCTGTAGCAAGGACTATCTGATTCTAATTCCATTTAGGCTGCCACGGATCAGCTGTTTCACTCTCAGTCTTAAATATTTCCTCTCTGACTCAGATAATTGCCCTGATGTGGGAATCGGACCCCTGCTCCAGTTCCTCCACCCACCAAGTGCAGGTCCAGTCCTACTAACACTCTTGTTTTTTCCCCTTAGTTCCTTAGTCCTACTGAGTTTTGTATGATTCTATATAATTCTTTTCTGCTGGTCAGGTACTCCTGTCCACTCTCAGCTGGTGTTCTGCATGGACTTCTATGTCCAAACGCTTATTCCTGATGTATCCGTGGAGAGAGACATACTCTACATCCACCTACACCTCTGCCATCTTGTTCTTCTGCTTGAATTTTTAATGTTGATAGCTTGTATCTAGTTTTTTTTCTTCTTTGTCTATTATCTTTATCTTAGGTTTATAGAGGTTTGAGTATGATATACCTATGTGTGATTTTTATATTTACCTTCTTTTGGAGTTATTGGGTTTCTTGGATCTGTGAATTCTCATTTTTCACCAAATTTAGGAAACTTGAAAGCGAATATTTCTTATTTCCTTATTTCTTTACTTTGAAGGATCCAATTGCATATATCCCTCCTGAAACTGAATTTTTATGTTTTTCTTTTCCCAACTTTTTTTCATTGACTCAGTTTGAATGATTTCTATTAATCTGAATTTCATATTTGCTGATCATTCTGCTTTTGAATTCATCCTATAACATTTTCATATCAGATAGTCTATATTTGCTAAAAAATTAAAGTTTTGTTTATAGTCCATATATATTTTTGAGATTCTCAACTATATTTATTTTATTTCAAATTCTTGATCATACTTTCTGTTTTAAAATCCTTATCTGCAAATTGAAACATCAGTTTCATTGTGGTGTCTATTTCTATTAGCTCTCTTATTCTTTTGGAATAAAACATTTCTGTTTCGGCTATGGAATAAATTTTTGCTTTCTCATGGTCAGTAATAATGATTGTTTGCTATATTGTAAAATGTCTGGATTATATTTCTTCTTTTAAAGTGTTTTGTTTTTTTCTGACAGGTAGCCAAATGAAAATTGATCATCATGAACCTTTATTTTAGGCTTTGTTTGAGTAGTTACGTTTCACTACTTTGCTTTGTTCTACTCTGTGATCCTACTTTGAAAGCATGATTTTTCTGCAGTATCAACAGCGTTCCTGGGGTACTCAGCAAGTCTCCACTCTAGCTGGAACATACTGTAAAGCTCTCAGTACTGGGGAACCTCTTGTATCTTCATTCAGTTATTAGTCCCCAGCAACTGTTCTCTGACATATCTTAAAATCTCACCCTAAGCCTTTATAGCCTTGCTTTTAGCCAAGGGACAGAGGGAATAACATGCTCACATGAGAGTTTTTCTCTGTACAGCTCTCCTCCCTCCTCCCATTTCACAGCTCAGAAGCTCTGACTCTTATTTCTGCCTGTTTTCTTCATTGAGACTGCAGCTTTTGACTTGGGTTTCTCCTCTTTGTGCTGTAATCCAAAAAAAAAAAAAACCCTCTTAGGTAGGAAATCAGAGTGAATGTAGGGTTCACTTGTCAGAGCTTTTCTCTTTTTTCAGATAAAATAGGCTTACCCTCTGTTGTCCGTTCTTGAAAACAATTGCCTCATATAGTTTGTCTATTTTTATACTTGTTTGCAAAGGGTACAGTAGTCTGATATAGTAACTGTGTCATGGTTAGAAGTGACACAGTTACTTATATATTCCAAATATATTTTATTTTCACCTAGGTAAGGAAAATGAGGCATAGAGTTTACCATATTTATCTCAAAGCAGTACTTTTGAGGAAAATACATTCTCTTTGTCTCAATCTAAAGAGGAATTTAGATTGATTTAAAATGAATTTGTTAGAATCTGGTCTAGAATATTACCAGGGAGACAACAATATTTAAATATTTACCTTGGATTTACAAGCTGACAAAACACCCTCATAATCATTATCAGATGAATATTCATATTATATATTCAATATTTTTACATATAGTACATTTTTAATCACTCATCTTTGAACACTATGGCAGCCTTGTGGGATGACAATATTTCATATAGTGAGACTTCAACAAAGAGAGATTAAGTAATTTGCCCAAAGTGACACATAGAAGTTACACTGGAGCCAGAAATCCACCACAAAAAGCCCAAGGCCATACTTTTTAACTAGTGTGTTTTCTCACAACAAAAGATGAGCCTTTTCCCTTGTGATCTCCAAAAACGTGGTTTTCTTCACTTCCTGCTATACCACCCATTCCACTCCACTGCTCCCATAAAACATGATGAGTCTGAAGAGTGTAGAAAAGGTGAAAAACACAATCAGAGTTAGAATTAAAGATAAGTACAATGGAAATTTCTAGGAAATATCATACTATCAGAATTATTAATTTAAGATATATCTATACTTCCACTTCATGTTTCACATTAAGAAGGTATTATTTGTATTTCAAGATTCAGTATAGATGTCATTTCTTCTTTGAAAACTTTACTATATACTCACTTTTATCTTCCCTCCAAATTGGACGTGGTGCCCCCTTTCTGAGTGTTGGAATATTTACTAGAGTACTCATGACAAGATACTTAATTTTCCCTTTACTTATCTACTTATGGACTCAGGTTCCAAAAACTTGAATCTTAAGAGCTTGGGCTTGTATGGCTTTATCTCAAGAATAGAAGCATTGTCCCTAAAACACAGAGGGTGTTCAAATTTAAAAATTATACACACACACACATCTTGTACAATCAAGAAGGTTGAAAAACAGCTATGCATGATAAAGACAAGATCTGCTTTCTAAAACAAGATGATTTCCACCTTAACCATCATGCTGACAGTGAAGCCCAGCTTGATTACGCTATGATTATTTTTAGCTTTTCTTCAGAATTCATTAGTTCTTGTACAGTGGAAGATAGGCTCATATATCCCTGTCTATGAAATAGTCATAGAAAAACCAGCTTCTTCATGTTAACTGTAGCTATGAAGTATTATTATTTACCAGGCATATAATCTAATAAAATTTTCATATGGCCATTTATTATATCAATGAATTATTTTAGGAAATAAATGACAGTTGCAATATTTGACAGACATGCAAGTTGAATGTGTATGCTTAGTCTCTCAGTCATATCGGACTCTTTGTGACCCCATGGACTGTAGTCTGCCAGGCTCCTCAGTCCATGGTGATTCTCCAGGCAAGAATAATACAGTGGGTTGCCATGCCCTCCTCCAGGGGATCTTCAGACCCAAGGATGGAACCCAGGTCTCCTGCATTGCAGGAGGATATTTTACTGTCTGAGCCACTAGGGAAGGCAGAGAATACTGGAATGGATAACCTATTCCTTCTCCTGGGAAACTTCCTGACCCAGGAATTGAACCAGGGCCTCCTGCATAGCAGGCAGATTCTTTATCAGCTGAGCTACCAGGATTAACAATAAATTTTTTAATGGAGGGTGCTTCATTAGCAAGAAAATACTTCTTTTTTCAGACAGATAGATGTACAATCAAGGTGTTAAAGCAAGTCACTAAAATTGTTGCAAAGGGTAACATAACCTTTGTCACACATTTAGCAAAATATTAATGGTTTCAGGAAAATAATACTACAGAAACACCTAATTAGCTAAAAATAACAACCCCCCCATTCTATCTCCTCCTTCTTTACTAATGAGTCTCACTTAGTAAACAGTTTAGGTTGCCTCAGGATATAAAAACTGTCAAGAACATTATTGAGACATGGGTAAATTTGGTAGAATCTTCTCCGTCAGAATAGATGACAACTAATTATAGTCTAGAAGCTGGAAACCCTTGGGGAAGAAGTGAAGTCTGAGTCTGCCCAGATAAGATTGTTTGAGGCTATTTTTTGATGGTGATAGTATTTATGAGCTGTATTAATAATAGATGAACTGATGTTGTAGCACTAAAATATGAAAACATTCTTATTTGACCACCAGGAAGTTGCTTGCTTGGCAACAATAATAAAAATAAAATAAGCATTAAATAATAAATCATCTCTTTAAAGGAAAGATTTCATGATGTTCTTTAATATTCATAAAGTTGTTAACAAAGGTTTTTAGAGCTTTACATTGTGTCATTCTGAGAGAGATGAGGGAATATGTTTTCCTAAATTTAAAAGAAGCTTTGGGATTTCTTTTTGTAATGATTGTGCTTTCTTGGTTCTGACATTGTTTTCTGTATATTCTCTGTTATTAAAAAATGAATATTATCTACAATAAAATACCACTACTAGCTTGCTTTTTTTCTGTGAGCCAGGATTTAATAAATAGTCACCCTTGAAATTTTATTCTTTTTCTTGACAAGGGAGGAAAAAAGCTTCTTGGTTTCTCTCTTGAACCTTCATAAACAGCTTTCTTCTGAGTCTGCAGACTTAGGGAGTGCACTAGAGAAGCAGAGCTGGTGTGCTTTGACTCAATGTACTATGTAATTTTCTACTTTGAAGCCTCCATCAGACTTTGGTGCCACAATGACTGATATTTTCCTGGGTGTATTGGAGCATTTGTATTAAGCAATGTCCCTTTACTTCAGGCTTTAGTTGCAAATATATGTCTCCATGAAGGAGAAGACCAACAATGCTGTCAGTTCCCTGTGAATGAATTTATTAGATCTATGTCACTCCATGTGTGTAACTAATAGTCAAAAGGTACTAGTGGAAAAGGAAAAAACAGAATAAAACCTAAAGGAGATATCGCAGTAAAATAAAATAAATAATAAAACAAAAAAAGATACAAATAACTATCTTCTTATTTTATGGACTAATTAATCTTACGTGTATAATTCTAACAATGTTGACTGTCAAGATATGAAGAAAAGCTAGAGAAAATAGGATAATCCCTTTATTAATTGTTTATTTCATTATTAGACCATGGTTTTTGTTGTTATAATTGAGTAGTAGGGGCACACAGAATTGAAGGACTGCATTGGAAACTCACTCAGTAAACAAACAGAGAAAATATATTTAGCATAGGAATGGGTTTAGAATTTTAGGGTTGCATACAGATTCTTAAACATATATAAAAATTGTCTTTTTTTAAAGTAATTTGAGAACTTTTGAAATAATAGGCTCAAATACTAAACAAGAAAAAAAAAATACTACAATGAGTGTAACAGGAAAGTGTNCTTCTTTGAAAACTTTACTATATACTCACTTTTATCTTCCCTCCAAATTGGACGTGGTGCCCCCTTTCTGAGTGTTGGAATATTTACTAGAGTACTCATGACAAGATACTTAATTTTCCCTTTACTTATCTACTTATGGACTCAGGTTCCAAAAACTTGAATCTTAAGAGCTTGGGCTTGTATGGCTTTATCTCAAGAATAGAAGCATTGTCCCTAAAACACAGAGGGTGTTCAAATTTAAAAATTATACACACACACACATCTTGTACAATCAAGAAGGTTGAAAAACAGCTATGCATGATAAAGACAAGATCTGCTTTCTAAAACAAGATGATTTCCACCTTAACCATCATGCTGACAGTGAAGCCCAGCTTGATTACGCTATGATTATTTTTAGCTTTTCTTCAGAATTCATTAGTTCTTGTACAGTGGAAGATAGGCTCATATATCCCTGTCTATGAAATAGTCATAGAAAAACCAGCTTCTTCATGTTAACTGTAGCTATGAAGTATTATTATTTACCAGGCATATAATCTAATAAAATTTTCATATGGCCATTTATTATATCAATGAATTATTTTAGGAAATAAATGACAGTTGCAATATTTGACAGACATGCAAGTTGAATGTGTATGCTTAGTCTCTCAGTCATATCGGACTCTTTGTGACCCCATGGACTGTAGTCTGCCAGGCTCCTCAGTCCATGGTGATTCTCCAGGCAAGAATAATACAGTGGGTTGCCATGCCCTCCTCCAGGGGATCTTCAGACCCAAGGATGGAACCCAGGTCTCCTGCATTGCAGGAGGATATTTTACTGTCTGAGCCACTAGGGAAGGCAGAGAATACTGGAATGGATAACCTATTCCTTCTCCTGGGAAACTTCCTGACCCAGGAATTGAACCAGGGCCTCCTGCATAGCAGGCAGATTCTTTATCAGCTGAGCTACCAGGATTAACAATAAATTTTTTAATGGAGGGTGCTTCATTAGCAAGAAAATACTTCTTTTTTCAGACAGATAGATGTACAATCAAGGTGTTAAAGCAAGTCACTAAAATTGTTGCAAAGGGTAACATAACCTTTGTCACACATTTAGCAAAATATTAATGGTTTCAGGAAAATAATACTACAGAAACACCTAATTAGCTAAAAATAACAACCCCCCCATTCTATCTCCTCCTTCTCTACTAGTGAGTCTCACTTAGTAAACAGTTTAGGTTGCCTCAGGATATAAAAACTGTCAAGAACATTATTGAGACATGGGTAAATTTGGTAGAATCTTCTCCGTCAGAATAGATGACAACTAATTATAGTCTAGAAGCTGGAAACCCTTGGGGAAGAAGTGAAGTCTGAGTCTGCCCAGATAAGATTGTTTGAGGCTATTTTTTGATGGTGATAGTATTTATGAGCTGTATTAATAATAGATGAACTGATGTTGTAGCACTAAAATATGAAAACATTCTTATTTGACCACCAGGAAGTTGCTTGCTTGGCAACAATAATAAAAATAAAATAAGCATTAAATAATAAATCNTGAAGTCTGAGTCTGCCCAGATAAGATTGTTTGAGGCTATTTTTTGATGGTGATAGTATTTATGAGCTGTATTAATAATAGATGAACTGATGTTGTAGCACTAAAATATGAAAACATTCTTATTTGACCACCAGGAAGTTGCTTGCTTGGCAACAATAATAAAAATAAAATAAGCATTAAATAATAAATCATCTCTTTAAAGGAAAGATTTCATGATGTTCTTTAATATTCATAAAGTTGTTAACAAAGGTTTTTAGAGCTTTACATTGTGTCATTCTGAGAGAGATGAGGGAATATGTTTTCCTAAATTTAAAAGAAGCTTTGGGATTTCTTTTTGTAATGATTGTGCTTTCTTGGTTCTGACATTGTTTTCTGTATATTCTCTGTTATTAAAAAATGAATATTATCTACAATAAAATACCACTACTAGCTTGCTTTTTTTCTGTGAGCCAGGATTTAATAAATAGTCACCCTTGAAATTTTATTCTTTTTCTTGACAAGGGAGGAAAAAAGCTTCTTGGTTTCTCTCTTGAACCTTCATAAACAGCTTTCTTCTGAGTCTGCAGACTTAGGGAGTGCACTAGAGAAGCAGAGCTGGTGTGCTTTGACTCAATGTACTATGTAATTTTCTACTTTGAAGCCTCCATCAGACTTTGGTGCCACAATGACTGATATTTTCCTGGGTGTATTGGAGCATTTGTATTAAGCAATGTCCCTTTACTTCAGGCTTTAGTTGCAAATATATGTCTCCATGAAGGAGAAGACCAACAATGCTGTCAGTTCCCTGTGAATGAATTTATTAGATCTATGTCACTCCATGTGTGTAACTAATAGTCAAAAGGTACTAGTGGAAAAGGAAAAAACAGAATAAAACCTAAAGGAGATATCGCAGTAAAATAAAATAAATAATAAAACAAAAAAAGATACAAATAACTATCTTCTTATTTTATGGACTAATTAATCTTACGTGTATAATTCTAACAATGTTGACTGTCAAGATATGAAGAAAAGCTAGAGAAAATAGGATAATCCCTTTATTAATTGTTTATTTCATTATTAGACCATGGTTTTTGTTGTTATAATTGAGTAGTAGGGGCACACAGAATTGAAGGACTGCATTGGAAACTCACTCAGTAAACAAACAGAGAAAATATATTTAGCATAGGAATGGGTTTAGAATTTTAGGGTTGCATACAGATTCTTAAACATATATAAAAATTGTCTTTTTTTAAAGTAATTTGAGAACTTTTGAAATAATAGGCTCAAATACTAAACAAGAAAAAAAAAATACTACAATGAGTGTAACAGGAAAGTGTCAAAATTCTAGGAGAACAGTAAAGAGAATAGATAAGAGAAAGAGTCAGAAAACTTAACTCTAAGTTTCTTCAAAAACTGACAAAGAGGTGCAGAAGAAGACAGCATAGTTATTCAGGAGGGAGACACTTTCTCATAACTCCAGGCTCTGGGCTAATTTACTTAAGTGCATAATTATTTCAAAGATGTTGAACTCTATTGAATGCTTTTCTTGAGAGCGGCTGTACAGAAAAATTGGAGAAATTCTTTATAAGTTCGTGAGTAAATTATTTTATGAAGCCCTAAAGCACAATTTCCACTGTCATACCAAATAAGTAGATTCATAGAAATCAGAAATAATGGTGCCCATTTTCAGAGAACTTGGACAACGTACCTCCATAAAAGGAGAAATCCTGGAGACGCTAAAAAGAGATTTCAGGTCCTAGCACTAGACAAGTGCCTGAGATATAATTGTAAATAAGTGAAAAAAGCTGGTTCTATTAAGAGTTCACATCTGTACTGCTTACTATGTACAAGGAAGTCTTTAGCAAATTTAGCAAATAAAGTACAAGACATTCAGGTAAATGTGGTGTTTCAGGTAAACAATGAGCAATCTATTTTTAAAATTTAAATATGTCCCAGAAGGTAATGGCATCCCACTCCAGTACTCTTGCCTGGAAAATCCCATGGACAAAGGAGCCTAGAAAGCTGCAGTCCATGGGTTCGCTGAGAGTCGGACATAACTGAATGACTTCACTCTCACTTTTCACTTTTTACTTTCAGGCATTGAAGAAGGAAATGGCAACCCATCCCAGTGTTCTTGCCTGGGGAAACCCAGGAACGGGGGAGCCTGGTGGCTTCTGTCTATGGGATTGCACAGAGTCAGACACGACTGAAGCTACTTAGCAGCAGCAGCAGCAGCGTGTACTATTTAGGGTAGCTCAGCTGATAAAGAATCCACTTGCAATGCAAGAGACCCTGGTTTGATTCCTGGGTTAGGAAAATTTCCTGAAGAAGGTATAGGCTACCCACTCCAGTATTCTTGGGCTTCCCTGGTGGCTCAGTCAGTAAAGAATCACCCTGCAATGTGGGAGACCTGGGTTTGATCCCTGGGTTGGGAAGACCCCCTGGAGGAGGACATGGCAACCAATTGTACTATTCTTGCCTGGAGAATCCCATGGACAGAGGTGTCGGCCTGGCTAGAGTCCATGGGGTCGCAAAGAGTCACACAAGACTGAGCAACTAAGCACAGCACAGAGTGCTATGTTGGGGACATTTTACACTAAAGGTTGTTTATCTGAAATTCAAATTTAAGTGCATATTCTGTATTTTATCTAGCAACTCCATTTAGCACAATAAACTATTAATTCATTTGATTCTTTAAAACATTGTTTTATTTTATAATTTTTTTAGAAATACAGTTGCTTTACAATATTGTATTAGCTTCTGCTGTATAGCAAAATGAATCAGCTATACATACACGTATATCCCCTCTCTTTTTGGATTTTCTTCCCATTTAGGCCACGACAGAGCATTGAGTAGAGTTCCCTGTGCTTCACAGTACATTCTCATCAGTTACCTATTTTATACTTAGTACCAATTGTGTTTACATATCAGTTCCAACCTCCCAATTCACCTGATTCTTAAAATAACCTGGCTGGCTAGATATTTTCACTTTTTTAAATTTTATTTTCATTTTACAGATGATAAACTGAGGCAGAGAGAAGTTTTATAATTTTCCAGGTTCATGTGGATAGTGATCTATGAAGCTCGGTTCAAAGCCAAGAGGCTTCAGAGACCCTGATCCTAACTGCTCTCTAAATAGCCTTGCATCCACCCAGAACTGTGATGCAGACCAGGCCCAAAATGAAGAAAAATGAAGGACTGGTAGGCAGCAAGACCTCTGAAAAAATATTAAATTTAGAATCTCTGTTAGAACCCCTGCTTCTAATATCTCCCCACTATAATTGTCACTCTGCCATATAATTGCTGCCATATGCATTTTCTAAAATTTAAATATAGTCATCTTGCTTACTGGTTCAGATTTTCCAGTGGCTCTTAGAACCTCATGATAAAATTATGTGCTTTTCTCATGATAGATGAGGCCTTCATAATTGGACACCTGCCCACCTCCATTACTTCACTTCTCACAACCTCCTTTTGTTTCCCCAGCTTTACAGGTATGCACATATATGCTGTACCTCAGAAACAATGAAGTAGGTTAGTTTCCTGAACTAAAGAATATCCATTCATATTATTTGAAGTACTGTTGTTCAGTGGCTACGTTGTGTCCAGTTCTTTGCAACCCCGTGAACTGTAGCATTCCAGGCTTCCCTGTCCTTCAGTATCTCCCTGAGTTTGCTCAAACTAATGTCCATTGAGTCAGTGATGCCATTCAACCATCTCATCCTGTTGTCCCCTTCTCCTCCTTGCCTTCAATTTTTCCCATTTCCCAGCATCAGGGTCTTTTCTAATGGATCTGCTCTTCGCATCAAGTGGCCCAAGTACTGGAGCTTCAGCTTCAGCATTAGTCCTTCCAATGAATATTTAGGATTGCTTTCTTTTAGGACTGACTAATTTGATCTCCTTGCAGTCCAAGTGATTCTCAAAGAGTTCTCCAACACCACAGTTCAAAAGCATCTTTGGCACTCAGATTTCTTTATGGTTCACCTCTCACATCTGTACATAACTACTGGAAAATAGTGGGCTCAAAATAAATCTAGTAAACAAATGCTCTTTAATATAACCTTGCATTGCCTATGCCTTGATACTATTTCTTTTCACTCTTTCCTTGGTGAATTCATGCTATCTTTCACTCTCAAAAGGCTCTCTTCATGGGAAGCTGTGCTTGGCTCTCCAAGGCCAACTTTCATGTTGCTTGTTACCTAACTACTCAAAGGAAGCCGTGTTTAGATTTGCTTTTCTAGATTTTGCTTTAGATTTAAAGTACTTTAATCTTGATAGCAGACATTTAAGCAATGTTTATAAAAAAGGAGGAGAAACAAATAAATGCTTTCCAAAGCTTTATTACCCCGTTAATGCTTTTAGTCATCTCTTGTACATTGTAAGGTCTCAAAAGTATCTACTGATTGAGTGAGTGATTCGTGCTTGTTATTTCTAAATTACCTTTAGTGAAAAAACTACAGCTTTACATAAAGTAACTCCTGTTAATAAAACTCAAGGTAGTATTGTTTTGAAAGCTCAGTGTGTCCCTTAGTGAAATTTCAAACTTGCCCCTGTACCTGGAGGACAAGAAGAGATTGAAGAAAGAGGCAGGCCACTCTGGATTGGCCAGGGATAGTTCTAATAAGCAAGCGGACTTAACTATGAGGCTTGTCTTGGGTGGCCACATGACCAATAGACCTCCAAACCCATCCATCAGAATTATAAAAGTTTAATATAGAGTCCTTAACTGGGTTCAGTCACACACACTGTCCAGAAGGTCCCAACAGCACTTTGCCCTCTCAAGGCTGTGTCCTTAAAAAAGGCTCCTGCTGAGGAAACACTGGGCAGAATGCACATTCTGAGAACAAGGGAGAAGATGAGGAGCGTGCGTTGCCCAGGTCCAGCTCACGGGCCAACCAGTCGTTACTTCCTCTTGATTATTTCCTCTGAAAAAGATTTATCATGTACTTGTTTCCAGATATGATGTATTAAATATATCATCAAGACCTTATGATTTTTAGCCTGAATGTTATGATGAACAAATTTTAAAATAGCTAGTAACTGCTGAGTAAATTTTAATTGATTATTAAATTCCAAAAATGAGAACCTGAATGTACTTACGTTCATTAGTATTATACTCTGTCTTCCAAATATCAAAGCTATAATTCTCAATAATGTAAGTCACTTGTACTATCTCTACATCTCTCCTTGAAAAACAGAGTGAAACAAGTAGAATAAATTGGTAGCGGCTCATGGGGGTGTTGGCGTTGCTGTAGTAATTATTGCTGTTCTTCTTTCTCTTCTTCCTTTCTTTACCCTCATTCCCTCATCCCCCTCCACCTCCTCTCAGTTATTAAGAGAAATTTAGAGAATTGCTTGGCATGGAAAAATAACAAATGGTGTCAGAAGAAAAAAATCATACATTTGTTGTCAGGAAACACTACACAAGACTATATATAAGCTACATAAAAATAATATATTTTTATGTACTTAAAATGTTTATATAAATGCATTTATAAAATTTGCATATATGTATATATACGAAAACACACAGATATATATGTGTGTACATATCTGTATATACCTAGACATAATATGTTCTACAATAAAAGCAAGTTTCAATATTTAGAAAATTATGCAAAGGACTTATAGTAAAAAATATACTTACAGTAGCAAATTATGAATTCAAATGTAAGTGAAAATTCTTTTTTTCTACATGAAGCCCCTAAATATTTAGTGCTTGTCTAAATATCATGTCACACCCTTAGATTGGTTGCGGTTTGCCTGCAGGTGCACTCAAATTAGGCTTACTTCAGTGTTACTCTTTGTTGACAGCAGAGAGAAAGCAAGTTTGGGAATTAGCAATTAAGCAAATACCTAAACATACATACAGATTTCTCAAGAGGCAGATCAGGTGGTCTGGTATTTCCATCTCTTTCAGAATATTCCACAGTTTATTGTGATCCACACAGACAAAGGCTTTGGCATAGTCAATAAAGCAGAAATAGATGTTTTTCTGGAACTCTCTTGCTTTTTCCATGATCCAGCAGATGTTGGCAATTTGATCTCTGGTTCCTCTGCCTTTTCTAAAACCAGCTTGAACATCTGGAAGTTCACAGTTCACATACTGTTGAAGCCTGGCTTGGAGAATTTTGAACATTATTTTACTTGCGTGTGAGATGAGTGCAAGTGCACAGTAGTTTGAGCATTCTTTGGCACTGCCTTTCTTTGGGATTGGAATCAAAACTGACTTTTTCCAGGCCTGTGGCCACAGCCACATTTCCCAAATTTTCTGGCATATTGAGTGCATTTTCACAGCATCATCTTTTAGGATTTGAAATAGTTCAACTGGAATTCCATCACCTCCACTAGCTTTGTTCATAGTGATGCTTCCTAAAGCCCACTTGAACATTCCAGAATGTCT
Organism: Neotragus moschatus; assembly: GCA_006410615.1. Taxonomy (NCBI): domain Eukaryota; kingdom Metazoa; phylum Chordata; class Mammalia; order Artiodactyla; family Bovidae; genus Neotragus; species Neotragus moschatus. The sequence continues at coordinate 4,213,753 of SJYA01001089.1, forward strand.
GGCTCTAGGTGAGTGATCACACCATTGGGATTATCTGGGTCACGAAGATCTTTTTTGTACAGTTCTTCTGTGTATTCTTGCCACCTCTTCTTAATATCTTCTGATTCTTTCAGCTCCATACTGTTTCTGTCCTTTATTGTACCCATCTTTGCATGAAATGTTCTCTTGGTATCTCTAATTTTCTTGAAGAGATCTCTAGTCTTTCCCATTCTATGGGAAAGCTTTCTTATCTCTCCTTCTATTCTCTGGAAGCCTGCATTCAAATGGGTATATCTTTCCTTTTCTTCTTTGCTTTTCGCTTCTCTTTTCACAGCTATTTGTAAGGCCTCCTCAGACAACCATTTTGCATTTTGCTTTTTGCATTTCTTTTTCTTGAGGATGGTGTTGATTCCTATCTCTTATACAATGTCATGAACCTCTGTCCATAGTTCATCAGACATTCTATCAGATCTAGTCCCTTAAATCTATTTCTCACTTCCACTGTATAATCATAAGGGACTTGATTTAGGTCATATCTGTATAGTCTAGTGGTTTTCTCTACTTTCTTCAATTTAAATCTGAATTTGGCAATAAGGCATTCATGATCTGATCCACAGTCAGCTCCCAGCCTTCTTTTTGCTGATTTTATAGAGCTTCTCCACCTTTGGCTGCAAAAATTATAATCAATCTGATATCGGTGTTGACCATCTGATGATGTCCATGTTTAGAGTCTTCTCTTGTGTTGTTGGAAGAGGGTATTTGCTATGACCAGTGCATTTTCTTGGCAAAACTCTATTAACCTTTGCCCTGCTTCATTTTATACTCCAAGCCCAAATTTGCATGTTACTCCAGGTGTTTCTTGACTTCCTACTTTTACATTCCATTCCCATATAATGAAAAGGACATCTTTTTGGGGTGTTAATTCTCTTGAGGAATCTGTATGCAGGTCAGGAAGCAACAGTTACAACTGGACATGGAACAACAGAATAGATCCAAATGGGAAAAGGAGTATATCAAGGCTGTATATTGTCACCCTGCTTATTTAACTTATATGCAGAGTACATTATGAGAAACACTGGGCTGGATGAAGCACAAGCTGGAATCAAGATTGCTGGGAGAAATATCAATAACTTCAGATATGAGGAAAACACTATCCTTATGGCAGAAAGCAAAGAAGAACTAAAGAGCCTCTTGATGAAAGTGAAAGAAGTGAGTGAAAAAGTTGGCTTAAAACTCAACATTCAGAAAACTAAGACCATGGCATCTGGTCCCATCACTTCATGGCAAATAGATGGGGAAACAGTGACAGACTTTACTGTTTTGGGCTCCCATGAAATGAAAAGACTGCACACATGAATTGAAAAGACACTTACTCCTTGGAAGAAAAGTCATGACCAACCTAGATAACATTTTAAAAAGCAGAGACATTACTTTGCCAACAAAGGTCTATCTAGTCAAGGCTATGATTTTTCCACTAATCACGTATGGATGTGAGAGTTGGACCATAAAGAAAGCTGAGTGCCGAAGAATCGATGCTTTTGGACTGTGGTGTTGGAGAAGACTCTTGAGAGTCCTTTGGACTGCAAGGGTATCCAACCAGTCCATCCTAAAGGAAATCATTCCTGAATATATATTGGAAGGACTGATGTTGAAGGTGAAACTCCGATACTTTGGCCACCTGATATGAAGAACTGACTCATTTGAAAATACCCTGATGCTGGGAAAGATTGAAGGTGGGAGGAGAAGGGGACGACAGAGGATGAAATGGTTGGATGGCATCACTGACAAGACGGACACGAGTTTGAGTAAACTCTGGGAGTGATTGATGGGCCGGGAGGCCTGATGTGCTACAGTCTATGGAGTTGCAAACCGTCGGACACGACTGAATGACTGAACTGAACTGAAATGCCTAAAATTAAAGCTGCTCTTTTCATGGACTATAGTCTACCAGGCTCTTCCATCCATTGGATTTTCCAGGCAAGAACTCAGGAAAGTACACAGATCTTACTCATCTTTTTGTGATACTGAGAGGAAGGATGGGTGGCTTCTTATACATAGGACTCACTGTTCCAAGCTAGAAAAGATTTTGACCTTCCAGCAGAGCCGGCTGTATAATTATGGGTTTCGTACTTCTAGTATCAATGTCTCAAGGTTGCTCTCTATTCTACAGAGAATAAATGTTCATCTGATTCTCATTTTTATATGACCTCATATTCTTATACTTTGAGTTATAATTTGCCATCAAGATTTCTCTGCTGATATTTCACTGCCTTTTTTTTTTAAACATCAAAGGAGAGAAGTCTATGATTATGATGATGATGAGCATGATGAAGAGGAGCAGAAACAAAACACTAACAAACAGCACTGCCTTTCTTGAGCTTGTGTTTGGTACCAAGAACTATATTAAGCTCTACTGCCTATTACTTCTTACAGTAACACTGTGAGTTAGGTGGTATTTCCATTTTGTAGAAGAGACATATGAGTCACAGAATAGTTACCCAAGGTAGCATGGCTGGTAAATGGTGAGTAAACTCACATTTTTCTGATTTCAAAGCACTCATGTTTTATTCATAGCGCTATGGCTTGGACAAGAGTCCCATGCATATGTAGTTGAGAACTAAATATCATACAATATCCAAGCAATTGGCTGAAGTGGACAGTTTGAGATAATTTGATTGAAAATATCTTGCATAAAATAGCCCTATATAATGAACCAACAAGACATTAAAAAATGTCTTCCATTTGTCTAACACAGATGGTTTCAGATTTTTATGTTATTATTATTATTTTTTGGTTTGTTTATATCTTGTTATCCTTACACAAACACTTTCAAGACCATTGTATCACATGGAGAATGAAAATTCCAAAAGCTTAAATTCTAAAAAAGGCAATAAGAGGTAAAACAAATTCTCAAATGTGTATCTTATCACTTTCTCCAATACATTTTTTTCCAAAAAATACTGTGTCAACAGTATTTCACATTATTTTTGTTTTAAAACTTTTAAAATGATCTCCTATATCATAGATTAATTACCTTAAAATGGAAATTACTTAATTCTTAAGATATTTCTTTTCCTTATTCAACACACTGCAATAAACTGCAACACTTCCTCAGTCATACTTGGTATGGCTGGTATTTTACAGTGCTTGTCACATCGTGGAAACTCAGAATGGTAATAATAAAAACACTGGATAAATATACAGCTAACGTGCTTTGAATGACTACTATATACCAGTGGCTATGCTCAGACTTTTACATGCATTGTCCTATCTAATCTACCGAAACAGGAGACTGATAGCAGGTAGCTGGCTTTTCTGAACAGTATAGTCTTTTACATTTAGTAGTTTCAAGGATACATGATTCTTTCCTCCCAAGTTTCAGACAATTGTGCAAAACAAATGAAATATTGCAGAAAAATGAAAATAAGGAAGCACAGTATCACAAATGATCAAAAATACACAGGAATATGATAGAATAAATGAGGCATTAGCACAGGGTGACTGTCACATTGGAACAAAAGGAAAAGAGGGATATTTACCTTAATGAGGTAATGATCCATTATTCACTCTCCAAATGACAATCATAAACTTCTGAGAAATGTTTTGGAAATTTTAAAATGTCTAGCCAGCCTCTACAGATTTCTATTCATTCATTTGTATAAGAGTATTGTAGTCACTTTTTTTCAGGACCTCATCAAAAATATCTTATTGTGTTACTAAAAGGAGAAAAGGAATTGAAACTATTAGATTTTCCCATACCCTTCCAGGATTCCCACAGAAGGATTTAATGTTGAATGCAAACTCTTTGTGTTCACTCCTTGCTCTGGAATCTTCAGTTCAGTCAGTCAGTCGTGTCCGACGTTTGCGATCTCATGATACACAGCATGACAGGCCTCCCTGTCCATCACCAACTCCCAGAGTTCACCCAAATTCATGTCCATTAAGTCGGTGATGCCATCCAACCATCTCATCCTCTGCTGTCCCCTTCTTCTCCTGCCCTCAATCTTTCCCAGCATCAGGGTCTTTTCAAATTAATCAGCTCTTTGCATCAGGTGGCCAAAGTATTGGACTTTCAGCTTCAACATCAGTCCTTCCAGTGAACATCCATGACTGATCTCCTTTACGATGCACTGGTTGGATGTCCTTGCAGTCCAAGGGACGCTCAAGAGTCTTCTCCAACACCACACTTCAAAAGCATCAATTCTTTGGCCCTCAGCTTTCTTTATAGTCCAACTCTCACATCCATATATGACCACTGGAAAAACCATAGCCTTGACTAAATGGACCTTTGTTGACAAAGTAATGTCTCTGCTTTTTAATATGCTGTCTATGTTGGTCATAATTTTCCTTCCAAGGAGCAAGCCTCTTTTAATTTCATGGCTGCAATCACTATCTGAAGTGATTATGGAGCCCCCCCAAAATAAAGCCAGCCGCTGTTTCCACTGTTTCCCCATCTATTTGCCATGAAGTGATGGGACTGGTGCCATGATCTTAGTTTTCTGAATGTTGAGCTTTAAGCCAACTTTTTCACTATCTCCTTTCACTTTCATCAAGAGGCTTTTTAGTTCCTATTCACTTTCTGCCATAAGGGTAGTGTCATCTGCATATCTGAGGTTATTGATATTTCTCCTGGCAATTCAAGTCAGCGGCTGAGAGGAGCTACCCCACATCCAAGGTCAGGGGCAGCAGCTGAGAGGAGCTATCCCACCTCCAAGGTAAGGAACAGTGGCTGCACTTTGTTGGAGCAGCCATGAAGATATATCCCATGTCCAAGGTTAGAGAAACCCCAGTAAGACAGTAGGCTCTGAGAGAGGGCATCAGAAGGCAGACGGACTGAAACCACAATCACAGACAACTAGCCAATCTGATCACATGGACCACAGCCTTGTCTAACTCAATGAAACTAAGCCATGCTGTGTGGGGCCACCAAAGACAGAGTCTTCAGTGCACACTCTTAAGTACATTTTCAACGTTAATTCTTACTAACTTTTAATTTTCAAATGTCTTTGTTTTAGGTAGAGAGAGGTATGTAGCTGGATTTCATGTTTCGATCAAATTCCATGCATGGATAGGTCTGGCACTGGTCACAGTGGCCCCAAATCTCAGAAATTGTAACTCTGGTGTAGCAGATAAAGTATAGACTCTGACCTTCAGATAGACTGTGTTTAAATGTTTTCCTATGGTTTCTACACTCCATCCTGCTAACCAAACCTCTGCAGAAGACATTTCTTCAACTTGAAACCCAAAATTAAATTTAAGTAATAAAAAAGCTATGATTGCTTTGAAATCATTTCTTCCAGGATATCTTACCTGACACTCTAAATCTTGAAGAGGGGACCCTCCCTTTGCATTTCCATGGGGCATTGAGCTAATGTCAACATTGCATTTCTACTATACTGATTAACATTCTTATTTATTTATCAAGTTCTCTGTTTGCCCAATACTTATCACAAGGCCTGGAACAGAGTATTTCCAGCAAATGGAGATCCAGTTATTGTTGGCTGTTGCTGGATGTCCATGACTGGCAATGCCATCTCCACCAGTAATCTCTGTCCCATTGCTGACTTGGATGCACTCTACCACACTGCTCTAAGCTGTGTGGGATCTTCCTGTGAGGTTGGGGCTCTTCCTCAGCTATAATCTCTTCTGCTACAGGTTGTCTTGTCTCTCCATTTCTTTACTCTTTTTTTATATTAAAATAGATAATTTCAGGGAGCAAGCATGGCTTCTTCTTTTCTCTAAACAGGAATTTCTCACCACAGTCCAGAGTGTGGCTAAGGGTTTGGGGTGAACAAGTATAGATCAACAGATTCCTGAACCATTCATGTGCCGATTCACAAAGCTTGGACTGTCTTGAAGTTTGTAGTGAGTCAGCGGAGAGCTTTAATTAAGAGAGTGACAAGGCTAGATTCTCATTTTAGATAGATCACTCTACTGGCTCTGAAGAAGATGGATTTGAGGAGAAAAATATTAGGGAGCACAGAAATCAATAGTAAGGGCATTCAATACTACAGACCTGCATATGAAGGGACTATACCAAGGATAAATAAACTTTTTTTCTATAAAGGGCCAGATAGCACATATTTTGGGCTTTATCACAGCTACTCGACTCTGCCTCAGGAGCTAAAATTGTAGACAAAAGGTAAATGAATGAGTGTATCAGTGTTCCAATAAAGCTTACTTTATGGAAACTCAAGTTTAAATTTTATATAATTTTCATTTGTCACATACTTCCATCTCCTTCTCTGTTTTCATGGACATTTATAACATTGAGACTTGTGGCTAATATGATTAATAGCTGTAGTGAAATTTAAGTATTTTATTTCTTAGTAAATATATAGTAATATGTTCTGAATGGACTAATCTGAAAAATAACAGAGGAGATGGGAAAAAACCTATCAGATTTGTCTTTGGAGAAATGTATCTGGCAATTTTCATCCATGCAAACATCTGTGAAAAATATAAGATTTCATTTTGGTGCAACCAAATAAAATATCAAGTTTAAGCCAATGGAGGAGCTGCATTTTGAGGGCTGTCACATGAACCGAGTCTGATAGGATATCACCTTTGTAAGACAAACAAGTTTTATTGTATAAGAAATCTATGGAATTCAGAACCATAGAGAAGTTGGAAAGCTTCTAATTAAAAAAATGGCATAGGGGAATCCTACAGTCTCAATGGATCAATTGCTGCCTAGCCTAGTTATGAATTAGAAGTACTTCTGCTTGCTAACTTCATTACACAAAACATTAAAATATTTCTACAAATCAAAGTTATGCACGTTAATAAGAACAACATCTTCAAGAATCAACTACATTGTTTACATTATTTAAGCAACTACTCCTGAGTAAAAGTAGGATAAATACAATATTATCATTGCATTTCATGTTTTATACAGACGGTATGTTGGAATGCTCTCTAGCATTGTTTTTGCTTTTTTAGTTATCCTAAAAATAAAGTGAATTCAGCCAGGCTCCTCTGTCCATGGGATTTTCCAGGTAAAAATATTGGAGTGGTTTGCCATTTCCTTCCCCAGGATATCTTCCCGACCCAGGGATCAAACTCAGGTCTCCCACGTTGAAGGCAGACGCTTTATTCTCTGAGCCACAAGGAAGCCCCAAAGTTATCCTAGATGATTATTATTCTTTTATTACTTAATTTTATTCTGGCCCGTTTTCTTGTTTTACTTTCTTTTTCAAGTCATTTTTTCTCCCTTAACCTTTATATACTTAACAAAAAATCTAACATGTTAATTGGTTAGAACATTTTATTCTTAATGATTAAAATCAGCAGTGAAATAATATAATCTTAAAAATCATCCTCTCCTTCTCCCCATCACCTGAAATAAAGGAGAAAAAAGCAAAACACAGGATTGGAAGGCATATAGACCTCGATCCTGACTCTCTGTTTTTATTTCTAAAAACTTAATTTAAACTGGTTTAAAATCTAGTAATATATACTTATTTGGGTTAGAATTGAGTGGCTAACTCTCTCTTTAAGTAATGCATTTATTTTTTCAATACATGTTTGTTGAATCCTTGTTATGAAAATGTCAATATGCTCAGTCCCTTCAATGATAGAAAATAAAGGTCTAAAGCATGAGATCTACCTTTGAGGAACTAAAAAGATGGATGGTACATGTACATTTGCATATGCATATTTATATATAATTCATAGCAATATAAAATGGAAATATGAATTCCTTAAAAAAACAAAAAGTAAATATTGGTCTTGAAACCATGCAAATATTTGAAAGGATAATTCAGAATGGACTTTTGAGAGAAATGTAATTTTATTTTGACCTTCAATGGTAGAACTCATAAAGACAAGGATTAGAGGGGNTTTGAGGAACTAAAAAGATGGATGGTACATGTACATTTGCATATGCATATTTATATATAATTCATAGCAATATAAAATGGAAATATGAATTCCTTAAAAAAACAAAAAGTAAATATTGGTCTTGAAACCATGCAAATATTTGAAAGGATAATTCAGAATGGACTTTTGAGAGAAATGTAATTTTATTTTGACCTTCAATGGTAGAACTCATAAAGACAAGGATTAGAGGGGAGAGGTAGATGAAAAAAGTACTTATTGAGGGTTTCAGGCAAGGAAAAGTTTATGTAAATGGATGAAGTTTGAGAAAATAGAGCCAATAAAGTAATATAAATTTATTTTGTAAGAGTAAAAGCATAGTCTATAGAGGTTAATATTGGAGCTGTGATGTGATGAGGGAAAACTCACAGCAATTGAGACATTCAGTTCAGTTCAGTCGCTCAGTCATGTCTGACTCTGCGACCCCATGAATTGCAGCACGCCAGGCCTCCCTGTCCATTACCAGCTCCCGGAGTTCACTCAGACTCATGTCCATCGAGTCGGTGATGCCACACAGCCATCTCATCCTCTGTCGTCCCCTTCTCCTGCCCTCAATCCCTCCCAGCATCAGAGTCCTTTCCAATGAGTCAACTCTTCGCATGAGGTGGCCAAAGTACAGGAGTTTCAGCTTCAGCATCATTCCCTCCAAAGAAATCCCAGGGCTGATCTTCTTCAGAATGGACTGGTTGGATCTCCTTGCAGTCCAAGGGACTCTCAAGAGTCTTCTCCAACACCAAAGTTCAAAAGCATCAATTCTTCGGTGCTCAGTCTTCTTCACACTCCAACTCTCACATGCATACATGACTACTGGGAAAAGCATAACCTTGACTAGATGGACCTTTGTTGGCAAAGTAATGTCTCTGTTTTGAATATGCTATCCAGGTTGGTCATAACTTTCCTTCCAAGGAGTAAGTGTCTTTTAATTTCATGGCTGCAATCACCATCATTGAGACATTAGAATGGTAAATTATATTAGTTATATTTTCTTTCTGCCTCTAGCTAAGAATTATGCTGATAATTATAATAACAATATTAACACAAAAACAACAATAAACAGCTTTAGCATTAACTATGTGCCAAATCCTGCCAATAAACTATAAATAAACCTCCCAGTTAAGTACTATAATTGATCCTATTTGATAGATGAATAATTTGAAACACAGACATATTAATAAGGTCCTCAAAATAGTATAATTTCAAGCAAGTAGAGCCAGGAATTAAAATGTCAAGCTCCAGTTTTTTTGATATCTCAAAAAAATATGAAAATAGGTAGAGTGGAATAATGATGAATACAATGTGTCCAAAACTGAAAACTGAAGTCAACACCTTTCCTTGTTCTCTTTGTGCTTCTAATCTCAGCCAGAAACCTGGTAGCAACCCTTTCTTACTCCTTCTCTCTCATTCCAACATGATCGAGTCTACACTTTCATATCATTTATGAGAATTCCCTTCATTTATCATCTATTGTGACAACTTTGTATTAGTCCCTGATTCTCTCTTGCTTGACTTACTGTAAGATGAATTTAACTAATGCCCCATCTCCAGATTTCTTCATGTCTCCCCAGCCAATGATCACATCATAGGGTGAGTTTCCTAAGATACAATTCAACATGACAACACCCTACCGAAAGATGCATCTCATGTCCCTCAGAGCCAATGGAATAAAGTCTAATTTCTCTCCTCTGGCATAGAAAACTACCAAACTAATTAGTCTCTTTCTTTGCCCAACTCTCATCTCCAGTCATTTGCAAGAGGGCATCAGAGGGCAGACACACTGAAACAATACTCACAGAAAACTAGTCAATCTACACACACTAGGACAACAGCCTTGTCTAACTCAATGAAACTAACCCATGTTCACAGGGCAACCCAAGACGGGTTGGTCATGGTGAAGAGGTCTGACAGAATGTGGTTCATTGGAGAAGGGAATGGAAAACCACTTCAGTATTCTTGCCTTGAGAACCTCATGAACAATATGAAAAGGCAAAATGATAGGATACTGAAAGAGGTACTCCCCAGGNCAGGGCAACCCAAGACGGGTTGGTCATGGTGAAGAGGTCTGACAGAATGTGGTTCATTGGAGAAGGGAATGGAAAACCACTTCAGTATTCTTGCCTTGAGAACCTCATGAACAATATGAAAAGGCAAAATGATAGGATACTGAAAGAGGTACTCCCCAGGTAATTAGGTGCCCAATATGCTACTGGAGGTCAATGGAGAAATAACTCCAGAAAGAATGAAGGAATGTAGCCAAAGAAAAAACAATACCCAGCTGTAGATGTGATTGGTGATAGAAGTAAGGTGAAAGGCTGTAAAGAGCAATATTGCATAGGAACCTGGAATGTCAGGTCCATGAATCAAGGCAAATTGGAAGTGGTCAAACAGGAGAGGGCAAGAGTGAACATTGACATTCTAGGAATCAGTGAACTAAAATGGACTGGAATGGGTGAATTTAACTCAGATGACCATTATATNGGTGGAGAAAAGAGGCTGAATAACTTGGTTTACGTGGAAAGCCAATAAAATCTCAGGACAAGAGATCTGCACCATCTACGTGGAGCCACCGGCATCCTCTTGAATATCGGGGGGTGCCCTGCCTTGTGCCCCCCGCCCCTTGCATGGATCTTAGAAGCCGGGACAAGTAAGTAGACATGGCGAGCCTCCATGCCCTAGATGGGAATTCAGCCAGAAATTAGAGTAAAGACAAGGGGGAAACCAGTCCAGCAACTAGCCCCGGCCCCTATTGTCCTTCAAGGCCTTTTATACCTTTTTTGATGATACATAGAGATCAAGGGGTAATACAAATTTATGCAGTGTTAGCAGCCCAGACTCTTAGAAAACCAGGCTTTTCTCTCTGCATACCTAGTTGCATACAAAAGTCTTAGGTGATTTACATCATCTTCTGGCCAAAAGACCAATTAACATTTTATGACTCTTTTCTGATAAGGGTTTGTTAACCAGAAGACTTATTTGTGTTGTTCTTTCCAAAGTCTGGTGCCAATCTCAGAAAGCACTAAATAAAATTACATTCTTGCATGGCAAAGATACAGCAATTTGTAACAAGCAAAAGGAGTACAGTGATTTATAACAGAAGAAAAGTAATTAACTCAAAAGTCTAGTATTGCTAACATCAAAACTACTGTATATCTTTTTCCATATCCCGTTTACATTGATTAACATCTTCCCAGGTGCCTAAGAGATAAAGAATAAGGAAGTCTGGCAGCAATAATTGAGTCAACAGTGAAATCCTGTCACCGGTATGTTTTTGAAAAGACTCTGTAACTTTAAGATACTTTAAGCTCTGTGCCCCTCACAGTTGGGGGCTGTAAGCAATTCACAAGCTGTAAAAGGTCCGGAAAACCTGTTAGGCAAGTTAGAGGGTTTAAGTTAGAGTGTTATCAGAGGGGGTTGAGCTGAAACACTCTTTTCAAATGCAGAAGACTAAAGCCCTGAATTAACTTTTTCCAGAGAGTGTCAGAAGAATAGAAAAAGTACAATGTCAGGCAGATTCTTATTTTGGGGGGTACATGCTCAGGAAATACCAGGGGGAAACCCTGAGACTCGAAGAGTCCTTGCCCATCGAGTCTCTTCCCACATGACCCTGTCACAGGTGGGATTCCCACGCTGGCCTCCGGCAATACATTAGTCCAGTTTAGGAGATCTTGCTAAAACTTACCTTTGTTTTGATTGTGAACCTCCTACCTTTTCTTATAATGTTGAAACATTTCCAGTTTAGGAGATCTTGCTAAAACTTACCTTTGTTTTGATTGTGAACCTCCTACCTTTTCTTATAATGTTGAAACATTTCAAGTTGGCAAATTCATCCTTGTACATGAAAAGGAAGACTAAGAAACCACTGCAAAAGTGACAACTTATCATTTTTATAGTTTTGTTAATTCAGTCATTTTAATGTACATCCAACCTACCCTCTGCTCTTTCATAACATAAACAATTGATATATGTCAACAAAAACAAACAGTATTTTAAAGACCTCCTTTGCTACTAGAATTTTGACCAAAAGCATAGCAATCGTTGCTTTGCAAGTTAATTATTTTTAAGTGTACTTTAAGACATGCCTTATGACATAAATAATTAGCTAGACTAATTATCAGAGAAGGCAATGGCACCCCACTCCAGTACTCTTGCCTGGAAAATCCCATGGACAGAGGAGCCTGGTGGGCTGCATTCCATGGGGTCGCTAAGGGTCAGACATGACTGAGTGACTTCACTTTCACTTTTCACTTTCATGCATTGGAGAAGGAAATGGCAACCCACTCCAGTGTTCTTGCCTGGAGAATCCCAGGGATGGGGGAGCCTGGTGGGCTGCCATCTATGGGGTCACACAGAGTTGACATGACTGAAGTGACTTAGCAGCAGCAGCAGGCTAATTATGGTTCTTTTTTTCACAACTAGAGTAGGAAAATTACTATAATATATTGGATATCATTAGACTACTCAAAACAGAAAGAAAAAAAAAACATTTTAAGCCATTTTACCTTAAAAATTTCTGCTCTTCAAGAAGGGCTATCTATGGTATGAAGTAATCATCCTAGAAAGAAGATGGAAGACATGCATCCATGCTATCCTGCTATTGTATATTCTGCTAGCATAATTCTGCAATGATGTATATTCTACTAGCATAATTCTAATTTAGTATTGAAAGGAATTCAATATGATAATTATTAAAGCTGACTCCTGGATGTGCCAGGAAGGATTTCAAGTACTTTCTTTTTATTTATTTGTTTATTGAAGTATAATTCCTTGACAATTTTGTGTTAGTTTCTGCTGTACAATGATGTGACTCAGCTATATGTATACATACATTTGCTTTTGAGCCTGCCTCCCAGCCCTCTTCATCTCACTCCTCTAGGACACCACAGAGCATTAAGCTGAGCTCCCTGTGCTATACAGCAGCTTCTGAGTAGCTATCTATTTTACACATGATAGTGTATATATGCCAAACCTTCAAGTGTTTCAATTTAATGTAATACTTGTTTTAACCTCACAACTCTATATGAATGATATATTATTCACACTCTTGCAGATGAGGATACGAAGGTACAAAAAGAACAAGAAACTTGTTAAGGCTGCCCAAATGGTGCATGGTCAAAGCCAGAGGTTACACCTTGCCACGCTGGATCTAGAATGTGTGCTCTCAAAGCATCTCTGGAGAAAGATGAAAAATTGTGAAATAGGGCTTATACAATCATATTTTGCTATCAAGTTTGTAAAGTGCAATTGTTATTCAGTGGCTAAGTCGTGTCTGGCTCTTTGTGACTCCATGAATTGCAGCATGCCAGGCTTCTCTGTCCTTCACCATCTCACAGAATTTGTTTATACTCATGTCCATTGAGTCGGTGATGCCATCCAAACATCTTATCCTATGTCCTCCCCTTCTCCTCCTGCCTTCAGTCTTTCCCAGCATCAGGGTTTTGTCCAGTGAGTCAGCTCTTTGCATCACATGGCCAAGTTTGTAAGTTGCGTGACCCAAACAATATACTTTGACTCCCTGGGCCTTCATTTCTTCATCGGTAAAATTGAGATAATCATGATAATCAAAGAAATGAATGACAATATATGTGTGCGCAATTCGTGTAAGCCCTTAAATCATATGTAAAATGCCATTTAGTTTTAAGGGAGGCAAATTCACATGACAGACGTTTTTCAAGATCCAGTTTACAAACTAAAGTATAGACTGGCAGAAATGACAGTAACATGTTTGTAACTTCTGACCCCTATAATTCTACAGAGTTGAACTTTGAACTCCTTTTAAATTAGGGACAGTGAATGACAGTGTTAACTGCAGTGAGGAATGCAGAGTGGTAAGATACATCAATAAGCTCACCTATGAGCCATAGAAATTGAGAACTTGGAGAGTCGATGAGATTTTTAGACTTAATAGGACAAATGTAATGAACTGAAGAGTAAGTCTTCTTTCCCACAGGACTGCAGTGGAAATTGGCCTTTGACAGAATAGCATAATTCAGTCAATAATCACATTGAAGTGGTGAGTATAATTTTAAAAATTAACGCTGCAGTGAGATACATCAGAGAGTGAATAATACTGAATTCTGTGTTCATTCTATTAGCCTCAGCATTACCAAATAATATTTTTTCATAATTCACAAAATTCATAAACTTAGGAATTACAGATTTTTAAGGTCCTACATGGCTATCAACATAATGAAATGCAACTCTTTCAAGGTCAGGAAGGAAATCTATGTTCCAGGATGACCCACGGCCAGCTGTATTTTAAATCAAAGAAAAAAATTAAAATAGCAAATAAAACTTGAATAAAGAGTTAAAACTTTTAATCACTGAAAACTCAGATTTTACTTACTCCATTAATTAGCAGCTGGCACATCAAATGCTATATAATGCCAATTCTGGTATAAAACAGAACATTAAAAAATAACTTATGAGTAGGTAGGGAAAGCTTTTTAAGTAAATAAAGATCAGTGAAATTCTGCATTTGGATTGAGGTTCAAAACATGTCAATTTAATCTAACTTTAGCAGAGAATTATGCCAATTATTCAACAATTGTTATCACCAATGAAAATTACTTGGACTTCACTACCAATACCTCCAACTGGCAATTAAGAATAAAGGAGACAATTAATGTGAAATGTAATATTTCATTATTGACTCAAAATTTGTTATGTTCAAGGTAGGTCCACTAATAAGAAAATCTATTTCTGACAACGTTTTAACTTTGCAAACTTTATTTCTTGCTGTTTATGTATGTGGTTGAATGGCACCCCACTCCAGCACTCTTCCCTGGAAAATCCCATGGATGGAAGAGCCTGGAAGGCTGCAGTCCATGGGGTCGCTGGGGGTTGGACATGACTGAGCGACTTCACTTTCACTTTTCACTTTCATGCATTGGAGAAGGAAATAGCAACCCACTGCAGTGTTTTTGCCTGGAGAATCCCAGGGACGGGGGAGCCTGGAGGGCTGCTGTCTATGGGATCGCACAGAGTTGGACATTGCTGAAGTGACTTAGCAGCAGCAAGTACATTAAACAAAACAACAACAACAGCAAAAAAAAAAAAAAAAAAAAAAATAGAAAGGAAACCTTTGCTAGGTACAAAGTCAATCTGGATTTTCTTAAGATCTTGTGTGTACTGCTCTTGACAGCCTTTTACCCCAATGCAATGCGGCATATGCAAAAATTCTTTAAAAATGGATAAGAGCAGATAGAAAACTAAGTTGTGCTAAACCAGGCATTTGGGGGAACTAGCAGCCGTAGGTATGCTAAAAGTTACCAAAAAACAAAGCCAACTTACAGAAATCATGCTCTTAGAACACATGGCACCTGCCTTCATAGTCAAAATGGAAAGGAAAATTGAAAAGAGAATCTAAATAATCTTGGAATTACCAAGAACAGAATCATGGGGTCTCTCATTTTCACTTTTAACTAAAGAAATTACTTTTAAAAACCTTTCTATAACTTTTTCAAAAAGCTCTGAAAACACTAAATTCTTGAAGCTGCAACCCAGTTTTTATAGGATCTTGACTTGATAGTATAAAAATATAAAGTTATTTTTCCTTATGTTTATTTGGTTAAAACTGGGTGTATCTCAATTTCTTATCACTGTTTGATCAATCAGGGGCTTCTGTAGCAGTTTAGTCATTTAAGTCAAAACAAAAGCCAAACTTTCATTCAACTTAAAAATTCCAGTCACACACACACTCACCTACTCCTTTTCCTCAGCCCATTGCTGTGTGTGTATTTTTGTGTGTATTTATGTGTCTGTACACATGTGTGTAGTGTGTGATAGTAATATTCTGCTAGGTATTCTTTCTCCCTATGGAGAAAATTTAGAGGTTTCTAGACATGCTTGGCTGTCTCCGTAAATTCTTTTTTGACTATTGTTTCTCTTTTGTCTTCTGTATGTCACTGTCAAATGATGGGTTTCTAGTGGAGAGCATGTTTAGTTCTTCAGAGTCTAACATGGGAATACACTCTTCAGTCATCTTAACAGGAGATTTACTCTTGGCTTGACCTGCTCCAGTTACCCTGGTACTGCACCCATCTTCATTTCTAGCTTGTTTTCATAGGATGGGATTATATAAGGATATCTGTAGCATGTCCAAATGCATTAGTGTTCAGTTTAATAGTACAAAACACATGTGCAATTTTGAGCCAGTCATGAAGATGCTAGTTCTTATTTTATGTGTTGGCTGTGGTAAGAAATATGTCTAGAATAATATTCATAGAATTCAACACTTTCATTACTGAAGGCAAAAAAATGAAATATATAGATTATAAAATTAATGACTAAAGTAAGCAGAAATGATAAAAATAAAGCTAGATATTAATTATTGAATGGATTTTTAAATGTAGGATTATTAGAAGGTCAAAAATTCTTCTTTGAACAAACAAAAATAATTGAATTAATATAAATAAAAATGCAGAAAATAAAGCCTTAAATATGCATTGGTGTTAAATAATCATAATAAACAGATATATAAAATATGTTAATAAATTTGAAACCTAAATGATGTATTCTTTTAAGATAACTCTATTTGTTTTAAAATTTAACCTTCAATAATTTTTATATAAAAATTCAACTTTCAACATATGATTATTTTTTCAATAATTTAATTTTATACGTGAGGAAAATATCCAGATTTTTGTTTTTATAACACTGATATCAATACCTGACAGAGTACAGCAAATTGAAAAAACTCAAAGTACAGAAATTTCATGTTGATATTTGGCAGAAACCAACACAATTCTATAAAGAAGTTATACTTCAATTAAAAAATAAATTAATTTCAAAACACATATATGTATTATTTTTAAAAACCCAAAGCACAAAAATTACATTTTATTTGATATCTAAAGGGTGATGTAAATCC
>SJYA01001089.1:4230623-4307626 GCA_006410615.1 Neotragus moschatus
GTAAATCCTAAATTATACCTTAAAAATAGAGGAATTCAATTAATGCAAAAAAGAATCATACATTCTGATATATTAGGATTTTTCCAAACAAATTCATATGAAGAATAATGCAATTCAATGTAAGTATAATTAAAGGAAGTAAAAGACAAAAATAATTTGGTAAATTCAATTTCTATTTTTATTTAAAACTACAAACTGTAAAATCAAAAATGAAATAGTCATCAGTAATAATTTAAAAATTACCTATATTTTCTACTAATATATAATAATTCTCAAAATACTGTCAGTTAAAAATATAATTAGACAAGAAAAACTGTAAGAACATGAACCTGAATTTCCACTTTTCTCACATATTATATTTTTGTTTCTCTTCTTTGAAAGTTCTAAAACTCCTACCTATTTACACTTGATGCTGTCAACTCCTTTTTGCCCATGCTTCTTTAATTCTATTTCAGTTAGAATTTTGTTCTAACTAATACACAGAAATTGTTTCCTCACGGTTACCAAAGAATTTTCAGTTACTATATATGATGTTTAATCAGATGTATTATTTAGATAAAATAGTTGAGCATTGTTTCCTCCTTGATTTACCATATCACTTGGCTTTCAGGACATCATGGTTTTTGTTCTGTCTTATTGGCTGCTGCTTCTCAGTTTATTTACTACTATCTCAAACTTTTCCAAACCTATCAACTTTGGAGAACTGAATTCAAATCTTGTACCTCAATTCATCCCTTTGCCATTACTCTCTTGTTGAAGGCCATTAAATACATTTATATGTCTCAAAATTGATAATTTATATCTCCAACTCAGATTTTTTGCTGCTATTCAGATGTACATATCCAACTGCTTACTTGACATTCATCTGTCATCTCCACATGGACAATTAATGCAGTGCAGTGTGAGTGCATACATGCTCACTCGGTCCAATTCCTTGCCACCCCATGGATTGGATTCATTCTCTGTCCATGGAATTTTCCAGGCAAGAATACTGGAGTGGGTTGCCATTTCCTACTTCAGGAGATCTTCTTGACCCAGGGATTGAATCCGTATCCCTTGTGTCTCCTGCATTGGCAAGTGAATTCTTTACCACTGAGCCACCTGAGAAACCTTAGTAGACATAAAAATGTGTATGACTAAAATGTTCTTCCCTTTCACTGAAAGGAAATCTTCTAAGTTGATGGCAATTCCATAATTCTAGCTGCATAGGTCAAAAAACTGGAAGCTATCCGTGGCTCCATATTCAAATTATCATGAAGTTCTATTGATTATTTAAAATTTTAGTACATCTGAAAGCTGACCACTGCTGGTATACTCCACTGCTAATATTTCCACATGCTGTTGCTGCTGCTTTTGCTAAGTCACTTCAGTCGTGTCCAACTCTGTGCGACCCCATAGCCACCATTAATTTTCATTTGGCTTAGTGTAATAATTTTCTGACATATTCTTCCCAGATATGAACGATCCCACTCTTGTCTATATTTTGGTCTCAAAATAGCAGTCAGAGTTAATATCACAAATGAATGTCAAATCATAGCCCTCCTCTGTTTAAAACTCTGCAGTGTAGGGATGAAGATATGGGAGGCAGAAACTGCAAGATGTAAGAGGCTCAAGGACGTATTGTACAACACAGGGAATATAGCCAATATTTTATATAACTGTAAATAGAAAATGACCTTTAAACTTGTATTAAAGATTAAAAAGACAAAATGAACTCTGTAATCATTCTCCACCTCACTCAGAGCCAACATCTTGTTTAGTCGCTAAGTACTATCTGACTCTTTTTTTAAATTTTTTTAATATAAATTTATTTATTTTAATTGGAGGTTTNTTTTATATAACTGTAAATAGAAAATGACCTTTAAACTTGTATTAAAGATTAAAAAGACAAAATGAACTCTGTAATCATTCTCCACCTCACTCAGAGCCAACATCTTGTTTAGTCGCTAAGTACTATCTGACTCTTTTTTTAAATTTTTTTAATATAAATTTATTTATTTTAATTGGAGGTTTCTATCTGACTCTTTTGTGAACCCATGGACTATAGTAGCCTGCCACGCTCCTCTGTTGATGGGGTTTCCCACTCAAGCATATTGGAATGGATTGTCATTTTCTTCTCCAGGGGCTCTTCCTGACTCAGAGTTCAAACCCACGTTTCTCACATTGGCAGGTGCTGAGACACCAGGGAAACCTTACAAAAGTGTAAAGTACCTTACCTGATACAGCTGATCTTTTCCTTTCTCTTTTTCTCTGATATCATTTTACTATATTTCAATCCCTTCCAATTGTATTGATCCCTTTGCTGTGTCTCAGTAACATCAGGGATATTCCAACATGCCCCTGCCCCTGACTGCCTGGAAGTATCCTCCCTCTTCTGAATAATTATTTCAGTCTCTTCATGTGTGTGCATGCTAAGTCACTTCAGTTGTGTCTGATTCTTTGTGACCCTGAGGACTGTAACCTCCCAGGCTCCTCTGCCTTTGGGGCCCTCCTCCAGGGCATCTTCCTAACCCAGGGATCAAACTTGTATCTCTTATGTCACCTGCATTGGCAGGTAAGTTCTTTACCACTGGAGTCACTGGGAAACCTCAGTCTCTTCATCAGTTCAGTTCAGTTCAGTTCAGTCACTCAGTTGTGTCCGACTCTCCACAACCCTAAAATCGCAGCATGCGAAGCCTCCCAGTCCATCACCATCTCCTGGAGTTCACTCAGACTCACGTTCATTGAGTCCGTGATGCCATCCAGCCATCTCATCCTCTGGCATCCCCTTCTTCTCCTGCCCCCAATCCCTCCCAGCATCAGAGTCTTTTCCAATGAGTCAACTCTTCACATGAGGTGGCCAAATTACAGGNTTTCAGTATCCTATCTTTTTGCCTTTTCATACTGTTCATGGGGCTCTCAAGGCAAGAATACTGAAGTGGCTTGCCATTCCCTTTTCCAGTGGACCACATTCTGTCAGACGTCTCCACCATGACCCGCCTGTCTTGGGCTGCCCTGCGGGAATGGCTTGGTTTCATTGAGTTAGATAAGGCTTTGGTCCTAGTGTGATTAGATTGACTAGTTTTCTGTGAGTATGGTTTCAATGTGTCTGCCCTCTAATGCCCTCTTGCAACACCTACCATCTTACTTGGGTTTCTCTTACCTTGGGCATGGGGTATCTCTTCACGGCTACTCCAGCAAAGCACAGCTGTTGCTCCTTACCTTGGACGAGTTTCTTCATATTTTTGCTCAAATCTTATTTTAGTTTATTTTCACAATAATGCGCCAATCACCAATCTATTTCCTTGCAAATTCATCCTTCATTTCTGGCTTTAAGAAAATAGGGATGGTCTCTGTAAATAATTTTTGTTTGTCTGCTGTTACAAGTTAACTTTTGCAGGAGAGAGTACTTGAGAGGCATTACAAGGGAAAGGTTTTTCTTCTTGCTTTCAGTATGCTATCTCAACAGGCTCCTGCTGGGTATAAGACTGTTCCAGAGTTTGACTCCTACCATCTAAGGCGATTCTCCAGCTTCAGGCTTCTGTAGCACAATACTTTTCTCCAATATCTGGGAACCTGCAGAGTGCTAAGCTCACCTCAACAGCATCAAGAACTTCTCCTGACACCACCTTCAGGAAATTATGTTTGTGGACACCTTTTGCCCAAATGCAAAATGGTAGATTCCAGCAAGGTGCAGTGCATCACAGCCATGTGTCCTCAAACAATATGTTAATTTCCATTTAACTTTGTACTTTATACATTTTTAGTAGTTTTTGAGAAATGTACAATGAAAATAGCAATATTATTAATAACTTAAAAAGATAGTTTTGACTTATTTTTATATATCTTGTGTAATTAAAAATTATTTATTTGCATCAGATACATGCAGCACTTTTATTGTGCTTCAGCTACTCTATGATCAGCCATTCTATGTGCATTGAACAACACATGAGAATTTGAAATTCACGATTTGCTGTAACTGTAAACAGTCTGTTGTATTTTTATAGTTTATTATTTTGTCCATCAATATAGTGATTGAGTATTCAGCAATATGGCCAAATATAAGTTTGACAGATAAAATGTATTATTTTCCTATAAATTAAATGACAATTTTAATTTTTGTTAAAATTATTTTCCTGTCAAATAAACTGAATAAATGTATTCTAAATTCTATAAAAATAGAAAACAAACTCCAGCAATCTGGGCAAATGAAGATATGGAGAAAGAAGGGAAGAAATAGTGAGTCAGGGATAGACAGTTACAGAAAATGAGGCTATGGAGACAAATTATACTGAGCATTCTCTGCTTTATATTATTCTTCTTTGGACAGTTCTTTCAGAAAGCAATGGGCCAGAGCTGAAAACTAGATTTTTGCTGTTGTGATTAAAACCCAGTTGCCAGATACTGCCAGTGTCTTATATTCTAGAAACACATTTAAATGATAATAACACAGCAGTATTGACGATATTCTAGCTCATATTCATTTGACAATGAGAAAGTATAGTGTGCTTTGATTGTAATTGCTGTCAGACATTGCAGTGGTTCTCCTATACATGTTTATTCTAACTTTATTTTCTTTATAACTTGAAATGCTGTCACTCACCAGTCAGCAACCAGAACAACAGGAAACACGTCAGGTCAATTGAGAATTTTTCATGTTGGAAATGTTAGGCCTAAAAATATAGTTCTGCCAAAAGCTGATTTATAGTGGTGATGTTGGTTATTTACTGTGTTATCATGAAATAACTCTGTTGTATTTTTGTGATTTACCAAGTGCTTTATGTAAAATTCTGGGTGGTGATTTAACACGGCTCTCTAAATAATTTTCTTCTCTGAGGCTCCTGATGCTCATTCTGATTTATGATGTCAGACTGAAGATAAGAGGCTTCCATATAAAAGAGATCATTTATAAAAGTAGGACTCTTTCTATAGCAGCCATGCTAGACATTGAAAGGGTCTCATTTTAAGAGCTAAAATGCCTACAGGCACTGCCAGAAAGTGTCTGGTCTCCACAGCTGTCGAAATCCCATCTAATCTGCCCAGCCAAGACAGCCTCTAATGCTCACTGAACTTCCCATTCATCTTGAGAAGAGCTCTAACCAAATTTGTAAGGAAGAAATAGGCTTATGTTAGGGAACAAATCAGTTTAGTATTCTCTTTTTTTCTCCTTTCCTTCCAACAAACCTAAATGATTATGTAGGTACATACTCTAGTTTTGAAAGAACAAGGTAATTTGCTATGATGCATTCTATCTAATATCTGGAAGAATATAGAAGGTAAATCAAGTTAGTTATCCCACCAGCATACCTAATAGATACTAATAATTTATTGTAGAGGGAATACTAAGTGAACAGTGAACTATTATCCAATTAATGTGATCAATACAGGTAGGCAATGGTCCATGGCTAATTGAAACCTTACTAATGATTGATAATAATGCTATTGTCAGATTGGCAGTGGACATAAGTTATCTGTCATTATGTTTGCCCAAATGAAGAGAATGATGCCATTTTGTGTCTGTTTACTTTTGCATATTTTAAAATATGACCAACATGAACCAATCTGCATAGTAGCTTAAGATTTTTAAATGATAATAAAGAACTGTGAAATTACCCTAATTACGGGTTTGTTTAAAAAACCAATGCATCAACAAGTAGATTTTTGGGATTATTTCATTAGTTACTTTGGGGATAGCATCCTGGCCTATATCTACTTGGAAACTATCAGTACTAATTTTTGTGACCAATACTTCTTAGAAATAAGTGTAGCATGCAGTTTGACTTGACTGAAAAGCTCAAAATGAATCTTGAGGATCTTACTAAGAGTAACACATGTTACTCTAGCTGCATGTTTTCAGATATAATGTAACTTGTTATTAAATTTAAAGCAATCTACCTCTTATCAATAAATAATAATAATATATAATTTCTAAATATGCAGATTTATGATCAGAATAAATGAATAATATGCTTTAAAATATTTTAAACAACTATATATTATTAAAAAAATATAGCCCTCTGTACATTAAGCCATTCACTTTTGTATATTTGTAAAATCAAATATATGAGGTTCTATCAATATTCATAAAATATTCAAAGGTTATATCAATAACATATATCAGTTCTCACATATAACTTTAAACTATATTTTCTTCTCTCTGTAACTCTGTTTCCTGTTTTATATTTCTACTTATTTCACCCAAGCACTGGTCTCTGGTGTTTCTCAGTTTCTGTTCTAATGCTGGAAACAGATTTCCTACCTTGATGAATGAGCTCTGCCAGAGCTTATATACTTTGATGCCCTGGCACCTCTTGCAGTAATAATGAAAACTGCTGCCTCCTAATAGGTATTGCTGTTAACTCTAGTGAGAAAGGGGATTTTACAAGATGATTTATTGACTACACAAAATGATTCCAAAACTGATTTCCTGGCTGACAAGTAACAATAATATTACCAGTTGATATTAAACTTACATAAATGGAAAGTTAATATAAAAATCTGATTTAAAAAAGACTTCTGTACTGACATACCTAAAATGAAAAGATCTAAGTCCTATATCTTAATGGCTTGCAGGCTTGAAAATCTACGGCATGTAATGAGTAGCCAAACACCAGGTGGTTGTGATAGCTCATAGATAACCTGGAAAGAATAATTACCTGTAGACCTATCCAATTCCTTGCTGTGCTTTTCTCATCATAATGGTCCAGAAATTGGTCTTCCTATACTTATGGTCATGGCATTTTAAAAAATCAGAGTGCAACATGAAATACCACGTACTCATTTATTAAATGTCTTAAACTACGGCCCAGCCTTCAGAAATAAAATCCAATTATATTAACCATGCTCTAAAAAAAATATTATCTCTTTGCTCTATAAAGGTGGTGGGAAAATAATTTTAACTGCTCCCTGCATGATGGGTGGGTGAGTGGCAGTTCTGGCAATAGCATTATGAAGTGGGATATCTCTATTTATTTATCTACTTATCTGTCTATCCTAAGTGTGGACTAAAATTCCAAGAGGAAAAACAATTTGTACTGAATACACAAAGCTATTAAAATTTGGAGTCAAAAATCACAACCTACTTCAATATTCTTACCTGGAAACCCCATAGACAGAGGAACATGGCTGGCTATAATCCATGGGGTCACAAAAGGTTGGACACGACTGAGCACACACACAATTTTATAACCAATACTCTTTTCATTATATTATTACAGATATCAAAATGTTTGATTTATTACTGTGACTATTACTGGTTTATTGAGGAAAGAAAATAGGCATGTTACATAAAAGCTTATAATAAAAGATGTAAATTTGCTTGCTTATGACTTTTGTGGGATTCTCCAGAAAACCAAAAATAAAAACAAAAACAACATCAAGCATCCCCTTTATGCCACAGTAAAGAATACAAAAGACTTTTAAAGTATATTCTGTGAAGCAAAGTTCTTTGCAGATTTCCAAAAAGGAGATTGGTTTAGTCACTGCCTTCACCACTTCATGGCACCCCTTTGTACTGTACATCCGAAGACATTGTTTGGTAAAAGACATAACTCAAAATATGCTAAGATTGAATCAGCAGTCACTTATATACTCTTCACTTGGAGATAAGACATTTGAAGAGAATTATCTGAGCTTACCCAGGCAGACAGAAGGAGACCTGGGATTCCTCATTACTCTCCTGATTCCCTGAATAGAGCTCTTTGCACTTAACCAAGCTGCTTTCCTGATATTTGACTAGCTTTGGAAACTGCAGATTCTAAAGGCTATGAATCCAAATGCTTGTGCATTTGGCTTTTCCTTTGTACATTTTATAATAGCTCTGTGGCTGTGGAGAAGGTAATCTACTTCTCAGTGTGCACGTCCTTTTACTACCGGCGATAATCTACCGAGTTCTGGAGTTCCCATAATATAAGCAACTCCCTTTGTGACTTTAAATTGCTGTAGGTCTGTAATGGTGCTTGGCACTTTAATAATTAGTCTACAGGGAGCTTTAATAGAGTAGGGCAACTGTTTTAATTAACTTAATCCCCAGAACATGAGTTGACCATTAGACATCAAATCACAGTTTAGCTCCAAGTGTATTTGAACTCTGAGGAAATCACATTTGTAACTACAGTGGGGATAACATTATCTTCTGTTATAAAACAATGCAGCTGCAGCTTATTTGGCTTCACTGGCCTCTGACATCATGGTAAATGGAAGTCATTATTTCTATTGGAATGAATGTATAATAGAAACAGTTTAAGAGTTTGGCTTTGGGTAGTGTAGAAATGATGTGTGCTGGTTGGCCTGATTTACAAGAAGCAAAAGACAAATAGAAAGGAAAGCCATTTTAAAACTTGCAGAGTGCATATTTTCAGCTGAGTAAAGAAATGCATGCTGCAAAGTGACTTAGAAAGTTAATTTAGCTCAAAAAGAACAATATTGCAATAAGATGTTTTTATGGTCTGATAACTTACTTTATGTTATTTTTTTAAACTATAGGACTGACTATTTTAGTCACTCATTTATTCAGGCACCTTTATTAAACATGAGTTATGTATAGGGAAAATGCCAGGTGCAGAGGACAGGCAGAAAGCTATTTGCAACCATAATAAAACCACAATCTAGAGTTTACAAAATATACTTTCATCTATATAAGGGATTTTGTTCTCACAACAAGCTGAAAAGACTTTTTTTTCACTGGTTCATGTATTCCTTTCCACATTCTACATCAATTGAAACATCCATTATTTAGGCAGGGCAATAGACCCCAGGGGGAAGAAACAAATAAGACACACAAGGTAACCTTCAAGAACTTAAAGCAAAGTAGGTAGAGCAAGCAAGTAAAAGGGCAATTAAACACTGTGTGATTAAGTCAGATACAAATGTTAATTATAGGGTGCTACAAGAGGACACAGGAAAGAGACACATTGTCTTGAGATTCCAGAAATTCTCATTGATGACTTGATATTTGGATTAAAAAGCTGAAAATCAAGAGGTGTAGTCAGACCTCAAGTTGGATAAAGTTGTTCCAAGAAAAATTAGTAAATGGGCAAGGATTCAGATTCAAAACAAATTTGGTCTGATTTTTAATTTTAAAGAAATTTTTCTGCTGGAGAAGAAAATGTATAACAATTGCAAGGATACATTGATTATTTTAAAAAGAAGGGGAAAAGGTGGAAGCAGTGATAGATTTCTTCTTCTTGGGCTCTGTGGATGATGACTGTAGCCATGAAATTAGAAGACAATTGTTTCTTGAAAGGAAAGCTGTAACAAACCTCAACAGTGTTTTAAAAAACAAAGTTATCACCATGCCAGCAAAGGCAGTATAGTAAAGGCTATAGTCTTTCCAGTAGTCATGTATGGATGTGAGAGTTGGACCACAGAGAAGGCAGAACACTGAAGAATTGATTCTTTTGAACTGTGGTGCTGGAGAAGTCTCTTGAGAGTTCCTTGGAAAGCAAGGAACTCAAACTAGTCAATCCTAAAGGAAATCAATCCTAAATACTCACTGGAAGGACTGATGCTGAAACTGAAGCTCCAATACTTTGGTCATCTAATATGAACAGCTGACTTATTGGAAAAGACCCTGCTGCTGGGGAAGATTGAAAGCAGGAGAAGAGGATGAGATAGTTGGATGGCACCACCAATTTAATGGACATGAACTTGGGCAAACTCAGGGAGATGGTGATGGACAGGGAGGCCTGGCATGCTGCAGTCCATGGGAGCTAAAAGAGTCATGTTGATGACTGGACCACAATAACATACTGCTTCTCAGATTTGTTCAAAATATACATACTATGTGTATGCATACTCCTAAATACATTCACACCCAGTATAACATTTTCTTCTCCAAAACGAACTCTGAAAAGATGATTCTACCTTAACACTTTAAACTATGCTTTCTATTGACATGAATTACAAAATCATTGAGTCACAGAAAATCAAGTATGGGAAAAATCTTCAAGTAATAGAATGCTTGAAGCCTTAATGGATTTTTATATTTCTGACAAGTCTTCTTTTTGTATAAATTAGACTATCACTATTATAATATCAGGAATATTTAGATGACCCAGATGGATGGTATGGGGAGTGGGAGGGGAGGGGATTCAGGATGGGGAACACGTGTATATCTGTGGTAGATTCATGTTGATGTATGGCAAAACCAATACAATTAGTAAAGTAATTAACCTCCAATTAAAATAAATAAATTTAAAAAAAAGAATATGCATTCCATTTTGAGCATCTTCAATACTATTAAAATTTTCTTTGGCTTTCCACACATTTTCCCAAACACTATTTCTGAAGTTTATTTAGGTAAATCTAAGCTCTGTTCAAGAGTAGTTGCAGTCATTTCATTTTATCAGAGGGGGATACTGTTCAAGACCCCAGAGAATGTCTGAAACCACAGATAGTACTGAACCCAATATACACTGTATTTTTCTACACTTGCTAAGTCACTTCAGTCGTGTCCGACTCTGTGCCACCTCAGAGACGGCAGCCCACCAGGCTCCCCTGTACCTGGGATTCTCCAGACAAGAACACGAGAGTGGGTTGCCACTTCCCTGTTCAATGCATGAAAGTGAAAAGTGAAAGTGAAGTCGATCAGTCTTGTCTGACTCGTAGCGATCCCATGGACTGTAGCCTACCAGGCTCCTCCATCCCCGGGATTTTCCAGGAAGGAGTACTGGAGTGGGTTGCCATTGCCTTCTATAATAAAGTTTGATTTATAAATTAGACACAATAAGTGATTAACATCAGTAGCGTAATAAAATAGAGCAATTGTAACAATATATTATAATAAGCGGTATGTGAATGTAAACTCTCTCTCAAAGTATCTTGTCATATTGTACTTACCCTTTTTGTAATGGTGTAAGATGATCAAAGGCCTAATGATGAGGTGAAATGAGGTGAATGAAGCGGGCATTGTGATGTAGTGTTAGGCTACTTCAGTTGGTGGGTCTGCATTTGCAGATTTGATCCCTGATTGGTTGCATCTGTAGATGCAGAACCCCTACACAAAGGGCTGACTGTGTACACCATTTTATAAGGCACTTGATCATCCATGGGTTTTGTTATCTGTAGGAAATTCTGGAGCCAATCTGCCATGGATACTGAAGGAGGACTGTATTCACCTTCTGATGAAACATTAGAACTGCTTTGGGTGATCCTGGATTATCCAGGCATACGACATTGATGGTTTGATGCCAGGAGCAGATGATGTTGATGACTAGAGATCCCAGCGGGAAGGGAGTGGGACTGCGGGACATTTCATCACAGAACTCAGAATCACACAAAATTTAAACTTATAAGCTGTTTATTTCTGAAATTTCCGTTTAATATTTTGGACCTCAGTTGACATTAAGTAACTGAAACTGTGGAAAGTGAAACAGTGAATAAAGGGGAGACAACTGGATTTGAATTTATGAAGATGTACATCAGGTTTCTTATAGATCTATGCATTTCAGGTCCACATACATCCACAGGAACCTTGTTATAGTTCAGCAATTAGGTTATAAAATTTTGAAGTTGACTAATTTTGCTTTCAAGAGATGTACTATCAATGAGTGAGACAAATGTGTAAAATATTAACTCTAATATTAGACAAACGATGTGTGTGTCCAAAGTAAATGGAACATGCCACCAAAACTCAGAACAAAGATCTGTATGCTCTCACCCAGATTTTAGAGAAAATGTTAGAAAGGAATGGGTATTTTTAAAGTGATCCTCACAGAATGGAAAGGCTAGGTCTACGATGAGATAAATGGAAATCTGGGTCAAGAATGGGGTGTCTTGGGTAGCTCAGCTGATAAAGAATCTTCCTGCAGTGCCTGAGATCCCAGTTCAATTCCTGGATTGGGACATTCCCCTGGAGAAGAATACTCATTTCAGTATTCTTGAACTTCTCTGGTGAATCAAATGGTAAAATATCCACCTGCAATGCATGAGACCTGGGTTCAATCCCTGGGTTGGGAAGATTCCTTGGAGGAGGGCTCCAGTATTCTTGCTTGGAGAATTGCCATGGACAGAAGAACCTGGTGGGCTAGAGTCCATGTTGATTACAAAAAGTTGGACACAACTGAGTGACTAAGCACAGCATGGCATAGGATAAGGATAACTCTGTGCATGATCTGTTCAGTGTTTATAGTGACATGTTTATTGCAGGGTGTTTTTAATAATGTAAAAGGGGATAGAATTAAAACAAAAAAAGACTGTGAGTGTAATGTCATGGAAAAAAAAGTCATGAGCTTCCAAACAAAAACAGAATGTTCTAATATATGGTATCATTTACACGTGAAATTTAAAAAATAATCCAAATGAATATGTATACAAAAGGGAAAGAGATTCACAGATATAAATCAAAATCATAGTTACCAAAGGGAGGGAGAGAAAATTAGGAATATGGCATTAGCAAATATAAATCACTATGAATAAAATAGATAAATGAAATTTACTTTATAGCACAAGGAACTATTTCCAATATTTTGTAACAACTTATTAATATGATGAAATAGAATTGCAAAAAAAAAAAAAAACAACCTAAGTCATTGCATTGTACGAGTAAAACTAGAGCAATATTGTTAATCAACTGGACTTCAATTAAAAATAAAAACCATAGAAAGATTCTACTTCACCAAAGTAATCAATATAGATCCTTCCTCTCTGGCACTTTATAATGGAGAGAATGACTATGCTGACCAGTTAATCTCTTCTATTTTAATATAGTGCTTCTTTGAAAGTTGGTTTTCTGAAGTAAGATTCAGACTTTTATTTTTTAGCGTAAACCTTTTCACTGTTATAAAATTATCCTGTTGGAATTTTGGCTTCCTCACACAATCCCAGAAGTCCTTTAAGCATAACCCCAAATCTCTCCATAAATGTTCCTGAAATATTCTTAAAAACAGCTTAATTTTAAATGGTTAAAAATAGCTACTAAAATAGTCAAATCATTAAAAAAAAAATTGAGACAGTCTTAAAATTTGAAGCTTTGAGTTTCTAAATACTGTTATCCAATATATATTTACTATTACATGGATTCAGCTTCAGCTGGGATAGCATAATGATATATTTCCAAGTGCATCCATAGCAAAGGAAAAGGAGTTACCAAAACAGTCCTTCCCTCTAGAGTCAATGACCCTCTAGCCAAGTCATTGGCTCTTCCCTCCTATTTGGTCTGTTTCCAGTTTAGGCAATTCTAAGGGCAGAAATTCCCATCATAGCAAAACACTGAATCTGTTGGAGTGATCTCTGTGTTTCAAACATTCAAGGGACTTCTATACTTCAATATATGTTCTGAAATAGTATTACAGGTAATCATTACAATAATTTAAAAAATGCTGCAATAAGTCCTAAAGGAACTTCTTTAGGTGTGAAACACAAGAGAAGAAAAAAACAAAAACACACTCAAAACAATTGATAACCCAAAAATAATAATAGGAACACAAATATCAATAATTACCACAAATGTAAATAGACTAAAAGCTCCAACCAAAAGACACAGACAGGCTGAATGGATACAAAAATAAGACCTGTATATATATGCTATCCACAAGAGACCCACTTCAGACATAGGGAAGTACAGACTGAATACTGACATAGGACAGTACTGAATACAGTACTGACACATACAGACTGAAAGTGAGAGGATGGAAAAAGATATTACAAACAAATGGAAATCAAAAGAAAAACTGGAGCAGCAGTACTCTTATTGGATAAAATGGACTTTAAAAAAAGGCTACTCTAAGAAAGAAGGAAGGACACTGCACAATAATCAGGGGATCCATCCAAGAAGACAACAAAACAACTGTAAATATTTATGCATCCAACATATAGGCACCTCAATATATAAGGCAAATTCTAATAACCATTAAAGGAGAAATCAACAGTAACATAATAACAGTGAGGGTGATTTTAACTGTCCATTTACACCAATGGATAGATTATGCAGACAGATAATAAGAAAACACAAGTCTTAATGACACATTCTATCAAATAGACTTAATCGATGTTTATAGGACATTCTATCTGAAAGGGGCATGCTCAAAATTCTCCAAGCCAGGCTTCAATAATATGCGAACTGTGAACTTCCAGATGTTCAAGCTGGATTTAGAAAAGGCGGAGGAACCAGAGATCAAATTGCCAACATCTTTTGGATCACAGAAAAAGCAAGAGAGTTCCAGAAGAACATCTACTTCTGCTTTATTGACTGCCAAAGCCTTTATCTGTGTGGATCACAACAAACTGTGGAAAATTCTTAAAGATATGGGAATACCAGACCACCTGTCCTGCCATCTGAGGAATCTGTATGCAGATCAAGAAGCAACAGTTAGAACTGTTGGAACAGACTGATTCCAGATCAGGAAAGGAGTACGTCAAGGCTGTATATTGTCACCCTGCTTGTTTAACTTATATGCAGAGTACATCATGAGAAATGCTGGGCTGGATGTAGCACAAGCTGGAATCAAGATTGCTGGGAGAAATATTAATAACCTCAGATATGCAGATGACACCACCCTTATGGCAGAAACTGAAGAGGAACTAAAAAGCCTCTTGATGAAAGTGAAAGAGAAGAGTGAAAAAGTTTGCTTAAAACTCAACATCCAGAAAACTAAGATCATGGCATCTGGTCCCATCACTTCACGGCAAATAGATGGGGAAACAGTGGAAACAGTGACAAACTTTATTTTTCGGGGCTCCAAAATCACTGCAGATGGTGATTGCAGCCATGAAATTAAAAGAGGCTTGCTCCTTGGAAGAAGAGCTGTGACCAACCTAGATAGCATATTAAAAAGCAGAGACATTATTTTGCCAACAAAGGTCTGTCTAGTTAAAGCTTTGGTTTTTCCAGTAATGTGAGAGTTGAAAGTGAAGTGAANAACTTTATTTTTCGGGGCTCCAAAATCACTGCAGATGGTGATTGCAGCCATGAAATTAAAAGAGGCTTGCTCCTTGGAAGAAGAGCTGTGACCAACCTAGATAGCATATTAAAAAGCAGAGACATTATTTTGCCAACAAAGGTCTGTCTAGTTAAAGCTTTGGTTTTTCCAGTAATGTGAGAGTTGAAAGTGAAGTGAAGAAGGAGATCAAGTTAGAAGTGAAGAAGGAGAAGCCACAATTGATACCACAGAAATACAAAGGATCATAGAGACTATTACAAGCAACTATATGCCAAACCGAATCCAACAACACATTAGAAGCATCATACACCATAATCCAGTGAGATTATCCAAGGGATGCAAGGATTTTTCAGTATACAAAAATTAATCAGTGCCATACACCACATTAGCAAAAAACCATATGATTGTCTCAATGGATACAGAAAAAACTTTCAACCGGATTGTGTCCAGCTGTACAAGGCATTGTAAAGGCTTGGGCTGCTACTTTGTGACAAAAAAGTTTGGTATCCAAGGATATGAGGCAGATGACTGTTTTACCTTTTAAAAGGAACATTTTAACTTATATATTGAGGGCAGGAGAGGAGAAAGAACACAAACTGGGAGACCAATTAGGAAGCTATTTTGATAAGCCAGAGTGATAGCTATGGGATATAGAGAGAAGCCTTCTGAGTTTTTATTGAAGTAGAGTCAATGTGATTTCTTAACTGATTGATATGGTATATGAGAGAAAGAAAGGAGTCAAGGATGTCTTCAAAGCTTTGACTGAACTCCCATGACAACCTTAAAGTCTGAACCTGTTCCTTCAAAGCTACCGATTAGATCATTGGGAAAAAGACTAAAATTGAGAGCACCAGTGAAATAACAGGAAAATTCATCTTGAAAACTCCTATTGCCTCAGGCTGAATCATAACTTTGTACTGTCCACAGGAGGCACAGATCTCTATTCAAATGAATAACATAAAAAGCAAAAATCTTAGGCAAACTATCAAATGAAAGCTCTGCTAAAATAAGTCAGACTCTTTTGAAAATTCAGAATCTCAAAATGACATCTAAACCATACATGTGTATAGCTTCATACCTTGACCTTGAACCAACTCAGGAGTGCCAGCTTACCCATTGGGAACAGTGGCCATGGCATCCTACACCCATTATAATTTTAAAGGTGCCCAAGAATGCTTTAACATATTACAAAATCAGAAAAATATATTAATATAACCAATCTGAATTACATTCATCATTATGCTGAAACAGCCATAAAATGCTCAGTTGAAGAAAGGACCTGCAAACACAAAAATGCTTAGGACTTAGGAAAGTCAAAACATGACCCAGAGGTCCAGATCACAGATCTACATACTACAGTAATCTAGTATTATTAACTTTATTCTTTTTCACCAGAACATCTAATTTTTTATCATCAGAAATTCGAAACTCCATCTATCAAATTATTATTTCAGGTGGATATATTTTTTATAAAAATAATGCACCTGGTTTTTAAATATTGTCAATTAACTTGACTTCAATGCACTTTATTTCTTTGAAATTAAGCATTATGGAAGTACAGAGAAACACAGTAATATTTTCTCTTTCAAAAGCCACTGTGTTCTCCTTAAGAAATTATTTTTTTGATATTCTCTGTTAAGAGTTGAATTTTGGACATATGATTGAAAAATCAAGGGAAATAATTGCACAAAGGTGATGGACCAAGGCAATCTGAAACAGCAGGTAAATGTAACCCCATATCTGATACTCCACAGAATTGGCAATGCTGTATTTTGCTTAGCTGGAGGAGTCTGAAAAGGATTGATGGACAATAGCACAAATGGAAAACAAAATGAAACAGTAGAGCTGAATCTGTTTCTTTTTGCAAAGTGAGCCAAAAAACGTTTTAAACTGATTAAAAAAGGCTTCAGTCAATGCTGTGATACTTCAGTTCAGTTCAGTTCAGTCACTCAGTCATGTCCAACTCTTTGCAACCCCATGAATCACAGCACACCAGACTTCCCTGTTGATCACCAACTCCCAGAGTTCACTCAGACTCACGTCCATTGAGTCAGTGATGCCATCCAGCCTTCTCCTCCTGCCCGCAATCCCTCCCAGCATCAGTCTTTTCCAATGAGTCAACTCTTCGCATGAGGTGGCCAAAGTACTGGAGCTTCAGCTCTAGCACCATTCCTTCCAAAGAAATCCCAAGGCTGATCTCCTTCAGAATGGACCGGTTGGATCTCCTTGCAGTCCAAGGGACTCTCAAGAGTCTTCTCCAACACCACAGTTCAAAAGCATCAATTCTTCGGCACTCAGCCTTCTTCACAGTCCAACTTTCACATCCATACATGACCACAGGAAAAACCATAGCCTTGACTAGACGGACCTTAGTCAGCAAAGTAATGTCTCTGCTTTTGAATATGCTATCTAGGTTGGTCATAACTTTTCTTCCAAGGAGTAAGCGTCTTTTAATTTCATGGCTGCAGTCACCATCTGCAGTGATTTTGGAACCCACCAAAATAAAGTCTGACACTGATTCCACTGTTTCCCCGTCTGTCTGCCATGAACTGATGGGACCGGATGACATGATCTTCCTTTTCTGAATGTTGAGCTTTAAGTCAACTTTTTTGCTTTCCTCTTTCACTTTCATCAAGAGGCTTTTTAGTTCCTCTTCAGTTTCTGCCATAAGGGTGGTGTCATCTGCATATCTGAGGTTCTTGATATTTCTCCCGGCAATCTTGATTCCAGCTTGTGTTTCTTCCAGTCCAGCTGTGATACTTAAGGAAAGACAAATAATAAAAGTAGGCAAAAAGTTATGCTCTTCTACATTTTTTTTTAAATTTCCTGAGAACTCTCTCTTGTGTTTAAATTTTTGTTTTTGCCTTTTTTGCTTGCTTGCTAGTACATAGATGGCAGCATCAAGACCTAAGGCCTGAGGTCATTTCCTAAACTTTCCAGAAATATTCACAATGGACAGTCCAATGGTTAAAAGGCCCTTAAATGCTCATTCTTGGCACAGAAGAAGGCCTTGAACAATGTCTTGGGCTGAGGTTCTGCGGGAATTGGAGAAAGAAGGAGCAAGTATGCTGGGATTGCAGTGTGTGGAGAAGGCAATGGCAACCCACTCCAGTGTTCTTGCCTGGAGAATCCAGAGACAGAGGAGCCTGGTAGCAGTGACTTAGCAGCAGCAGCAGCAGCCGCAGGAGTGTGGTAGTGGAGTGTGCTTGAGATATTTATGAAATATCAGCATTCAGAACCAAGGAGAGGGACAAGAGAGAGTCATACAGTTCAAAGTTAGTGGGCAAGAAATCAACACCTAAAATACGAATTGCTGCCTGAACTGAGAGAATCAAAGGCCAAAAATGTCCCTCAGGGGACTTCCCTGGTGGTCCAGTGGTTAAGACTCCAAGCTTCCAGTGTAAGGATATGGGTTCGACCCTTAGTCAGGGAACTAAGATCCCGCATGCCATGCAGCATGGCCAAATTATGTATATATATAAATGTCCCTCAAAGCCATGCATTTACCCACAGTCTTTGTGTCTACTCCTTCCTTCATTTTTCTCTTGTCCACTGTGAGAGGCAGTTTAACCTGATGATAAGAAAGCTGACTGGTTTTAAATCCAAGTTCTGACATTTTCTGGGGTTACTTACGCAGCATGAACTTCCCACAATAGCACATTCATTAAATAGGCATACTAAGAGTAAACACCCCATTTGTTGGTTTTCAAGTTTAAATTTGATCATTTATAACCAGCACAGAACTTCACATAGTACAAATGCTAAGTAAATATTGCCATTATTTTTATGCTCTTTGATAGAAAAAACTAAGTTAAATTTGATAACAGGATACTTTAAAAATTTAAGGCTTACTTTCATGTGGGAGTTAATCTTTGGCTCCTTACCTCTTAATAGTCAGTCCCATGCAACTCTTTTTTGAACCCACTAAAATTTATTGGAAATAATATTTAAATTATAAGGAGTACAATTTTCTTGGTTATACCCCAAGAAACAATATATAATTTTCGCTAATATTTGTTTAGTCTCTTTTTCTATCATCCAGTGTAATAGATTTAAAATTGTTTAACAATAAGTAGTTTATAAACAATTGTTTTTCCAGAAACCATCACTATAAGAAACAGCCCCAAATGGCTGAATTGGCATTTCCAGTCTTTACAAACAAACAAACAAACATTCGAAAATAAATCACAAGTAGACTAATAAATAAGATACAATAAGTGTGGTTAAATTTAATAATCTATCTTTTTTAAAAAAAAGTCATTCTGAAATTACTGAAGTACTGCTGTGGTATATCTATTCTTATGATTCAGTTGTAATGCTTCTATTTGTTGAAAACTTTAGAACTAAACTTTTTGATGAAAATAGGATAAAATGCTCTGCCTCATTGTTTAACAGTATATAAAAAAGAAGATAAACTGATAAAAAATATAATTTACGTTTCAAATATGAGCTGCAAAACAGAAAATGATGCTGGGCCATAGATACTATTTCCTTTTCTTTAGCCAACAATTGGCATTTTATTTCTACGTCTGAGACTGTTATTCGACTTTAAGACTGCTTTATTCATCTCCACATTCTTCCCTGAGCATTCTGCTTGCTTTTCCTCTCACAGTTCCTGGTACTCATGTGCCCTTATGAAATGTCTTGATGTATGAATTATTGCAATTCATTTGAGCTTATTTAGGGAGTAAAAAGTATATGTGGGCCCTGTGTTTAGAGCTGGGCATAAGACAAAGAAGAAAACAGACTGAATCCCTGCCCTCAGTTGACTTGTATTGTCATACGATACAGTCACAGCACTTGTGAGGCTAAGTCACATCTGGCCAACAGGGAAACCTACAATCTTGAGTATAAGAAGAGCTTCATCACTATGAAGCTCTGAGATTCAGGGACTTGTGAAGGTATTCTCAGGAATGAGCAAATTAAACCATCATAACACTGCTTCCCTTTCACATATGGAGTTTTCTGGGAGGAAAAATACAAATGTCAAATAATTGAATTTCTATGTGCAAGAAGAAAAAAGTTCAAATTGCAAACCTTCCCAGTTGGTGAAGAACGAAGGAGTGGCTGCTTATATTGGGGATGGGGAATGTTAATGCCTCCAAATTTTTGGAAAAAAAAAAAAAAAAAAACTCTGAGCAAATTTAAAAATTAAAATTTCTACTTCACAGGCTGATAATGAATTTGTAAAAGGAAAGGAATAAAACTATTCTGTGGGGTAACATAAAAGACATACTCTACTTGTGGCCCATGGGAATGTCTAAGGATATCATGATTTTTGGAAAAATAGTTATTTTCTTTATATGACTTCACAGGGTATTTGAAGTATATTTATATATATATAACTGGTGACTGTCTGTGCTTTGACTGATAAGTCAGGGTCACCAGAAGAATTTCTTTTCTTTTTTTTTTTTAGGTACATACATTTACCTCTAACTGACTGCAATACCTCTAAGTGGGATTGGATCCTGTGATAACGTTCTGCAGAGAAACAGAACAAATAGGATATGGATATATCTCTATATCTATGTGTCTGTTCTCAGTCCCCAGTCATGTCCAACTCTTTGCAACCCCATTGACTATAGCCCACAAGGCTCCTCTGTCCATGGCATTTTCCAAGCAAGAATACTGGAGCAGGTTGTCATTTCCTACTGTAGGGTATCTTCCTGACCTGGGGATCAAGCCTACATCTTCTACATTTCCTGCATTAGCAGGCAGATTCTTTACCCCCGAGCCACCTGGGAAGCCCATATTTATATCTGTATCTATATTCATGCATGGTAAGTTGCTTCAGTTGTGTCTGACTCTTTGTGGCATTATAGACTGTAGCCCACCAGGCTCCTCTGTACGTGGGATTCTCCAGGCCAGAATACTGGAGTGGGTTGCCACACCCTCCTCCAGAGGATCATCCAACGCAAGGATCAAACCCATGTTTGTTATGTCTTCTGAGCTAGCAGGCAAGTTCTTTACTGCTGTGCCACCTGGGAAACCCATCTATATCTATATCCATATATCTTTATATCTATATGTATATGTTGGTGTTCAGTTACCAAGTCATGGCCAACTCTTTGTGACCCCATGGACTGCAGCATGCCAGGCTTCCCTGCCCATCACCATCTCCCAGTTTTCCCAAGCTTGTGTCCATTGAGTCAGTGATGCCATCCAACCATCTCATCATCTGTCACCCTCTTCTTCTGCATCAGGGCCTTTTGCAATGAGTTAGCTGTTCACATTAGGTGGCCGAAGTATTGGAGCTTCAGTTTCAGCATGAGTCCTCCAAAGAGTATTCAGGGTTGATTTCCTTTCAGATTGACTAATTTGATCTCCTTGCTTTCCACAGCACTCTCAAGAGTCTTCTATATCTGTGTATCTATATCAATATTTATGTCCACATCTATATCTGTATCTATATCTCTGAAAGAGAGAGGAATAGAAAGAGAAATAGAGAAAAAAGAAAGAGAAAAATTTATTATGAGGTATTAGCTCATGTGATTATGGAGTCTAGGAAGTCCCTAAATCTGCTGTTCTAGTTTGAGTCTAAAGGCCTGAGAAGAATAAGCCAATGGTTTAAGTCTCAGCCCAAAGGTAACACAAGGCACTGTTTCAGCTCCAAGTCAGGTGGGCAGAGAAAGTGATTTCTCTTACTTTGCCTTCAGTTTGATTTGGGCCTTCAGTGGATTGGATGAGGCCCATCCACATTGGTGAGAGCATGAGCTCTACTCAGTCTACAGATTCCAATGTTAATCTCCTCTAGAAACACCTTCACAGGCCCAGAATAATATTTGGCCAAATATCTAGGACTTCCCTGGTGGCTCAGATGGTAAAGCATCTGTCTACAATGCAGGAGACCCGGGTTCGATCCCTGTGTCGGGAAGATCCCCTGGAGAAGGAAACGGCAATCCACTCCAGTATTATTGCCTGGAAAATCCCAAGGACAGAGGAGCCTGGTGGGCTACAGTCCATGGGGTCGCAAAGAGTCGGACACAACTAAGCGACTTCACTTTCACTTAAATATCTGGGAACTCTGTGTCCCAGTCAATTTGACACATAAAATTAACCATTATGGATCTACTCCTGTGCTATTCTGATAAAGCCCCATGGGATAATCAAGAATAATTTTGCAGAGATCATAAAATTTACTCTATGGATTATTATGTGCCTTTGTTGGGCGAATGGAGTTGTATGGATCCTAGACTGATACCAAGTTCTGTGTATATTTGTTGAGGTGCTCCAGACAGAAAAGGGATTTATTGATAGTATCAAAAATTAAAAAAGAGGTTTGCCCCTCTCTCTCTCTGCCACTCTCACACACTAATCACATAGTAGTGGATAGTAGAAACTCTCAAGACTGAGACATAAGTATGTGAAGCCTCTGTGTGTCACCTCGCTGCTAAGGCCAGTAATCACAGTCATATCTTACCAAAAGAAGATTGAAGTTCTTGAAGAGGGTCTGGAATGGATTACAGGAAGCAAAAGAGAGGTAAAATATTTGAGCAAGGAAGATGGTAGCTCGGTGAACCATCTCTGGAGAAGATAAAATAAATTTTTCTCTCCTAAAAATTAGAATGAAAACATAAACTATAACAGGTTTTTATAGGCAGGTTGGTGTTAGAAAAAAGAGACATTTGAACTCATTTGAAAAATGCACTGGCTTGTTCTGAAAGATAATCAGTACTTGGCTCTTTACCAAAATTTCTCTGACATCAAGCAAATGCAGTTTATGTTTATCCAAAGAAAAGCAGAATCTATGTCTATAGGTTTAATATTAACTGGTAGTGAAGGTTCTCTCAAAATAGATGCTTATTTTAAAAAGCATAAATTCTTATTGGCTCTTCTACTCTCCTGTGTAGCCCTACCACTGAGCACAATGGTGCCTGGACCTCTGCATCCATCTCCATTATAGAAATGCACAAAGATGTTGGGCCAGAGTCTTTGATGTTTTACATCTGCTCAAGGTGCTTGCTCTTTTAAAGGAATTCTATTATCAATGATTTTGCAAAGAAAAATGAAACTGTTGGGTCAGGAACTGTTTATCTAATTTGTCTTTCATGATTATCTGGATATTTTAAAGGAAAGTGGGCTTGAAGGAAGAAGTAATGAGTATTTAGCTCTGAGCACAAGGAATAATTCATTCCAAATATACTTGGCTTTTAGCCAGGCTTTCCAGATTTTCATTTATCTTTACTTAAATTCAAGTGTGTGACTGAAGCTAAAGGTCACTTTATTTACCAAAAGCAAAATGTCAACAAATAAGCATTCTCTATCCTGCTTTTCTCAAATCAGCATGCAGAGGACAGGACACAATGCTCTAAGACCTTCTTCACAGACATATTAAATGAAAGAATTAATCCATACAAACTATGTTAATTCCTAGTCTACTTACTCACAGGAACAGAAAGGATAATGTGTCAGGAATCAAAACCTGTGTTCTAAATAATCCAGATCAGGAATCCATGGGAATAATTGCAACGATTCTGGAAGATCTGGCCTGAGAAGTAGGACACATTGGTTCCTAGGGCATCAGAGCTATCAAGTGCCTATATATCTGTAGACAAACTGTTCTGACCCTCTGGCCCTCACATTTAACTTCCTGAAAATTGATGATAAAACTTTCTTTGAGAGCGACTGCTGTAAAATGAAACAGGACCCTGGAAATGGTGGGAATTAGATATACTGCAAGAGCTAAAAAATATTATATACAGTTGAATTTTAACAAAAATGATTATGACAGTGTGATCATACTAACTCTAGGTGTGGACACTCTTTTTGGAATATAATTGATTCACAATGTTATGTTAGTTTCAGATGTACAGCAAAGAGAATCAGTTATACATATGCATATATCCATCCATTCTTTAAATCTTTTCCCATATAAGTTATGACAGAGTATCAAGTAGAGTTCCCTCTGCTATACAGTAGATCCTTATTAGTTATCTATTTTATATATAGTAGTGAATATGGACACTTAGGATGAAGCTTCTGTGTCCTTGCACACATGGGGACACATCCATGAATTCTATCATTCTGCAATCACTTTTTTGAAGCCCTATTATGTGCCATGCACTGTGATAAATGCTGTGCAAGGCAGCAGTAATAAACTATAACACTGTTACAGTGGGAATCAATGTTTAAACTTGAGAAATCAATGGGAAGTTGTATTAGAATGTGAACACTGTTGTGATATAAAGCCCAGGAATTTGGGGACCACCTAGGAGAATACTCTTGAGAGTCCCTTGGACTGTAAGGAGATCCAATCAGTCCATTCTGAAGGAGATCAGCCCTGGGATTTCTTTGGAAGGAATGATGCTAAAGCTGAAACTCCAGTACTTTGGCCACCTCATGCGAAGAGTTGACTCATTGGAAAGACTTGATGCTGGGAGGGATTGGGGGCAGGAGGAGAAGGGGATGACAGAGGATGAGATGGCTGGAGGTCATCACTGACTCGATGGGCATGAGTCTGAGTGAACTCTGGGAGTTGGTGATGGACAGGGAGGCGTGGAGTGCTGCGATTTGTGGGGTCACAAAGAGTCGGACATGACTGAGCGACTGAACT
The DNA here is from genome assembly GCA_006410615.1 of Neotragus moschatus. NCBI lineage: Eukaryota > Metazoa > Chordata > Mammalia > Artiodactyla > Bovidae > Neotragus > Neotragus moschatus. Next base: position 4,255,035 of record SJYA01001089.1, read on the forward strand.
GAACTGAACTGAACTAGGAGATACACTGAACTCAGACATCCATGAGGAAAACATCCAGCTGAAGGGATGGACTGTTTCAGGGACAGTTGCCTGTGTTGTTAGAAGTTGAGGTTCAATTCTTAGAGAAATACTGATAAGTAAGAGTTAAAGTGCAACTTCCATTTTTTTGGCTTTTAGGAGAAATAATAACTAAATTTATTCTATATTGTGATATAGCATTCTTAAAAATTGTATATTCTGAAAAATTGTGCATAAAAAATAGGACTTGTGGAAAAAAATTGGACTGATGCAGATCACTCTAAAAGCTATCATAAACAGAATGCTCATAAAACACAACTATAATCCTAATAAAAACAGCAGCTTCCAGGTGGTGCTAGTGGTAAAGAATTCACTTGCCAATGCAGGAGACATGAGAGACGCGAGTTCAACCCCTAAGATCCCTTGGAGGAGGAAATGGCAACCCCTTCTAGTGTTCTTAAAGCATCTGGCTATAATGCAGGAGACCTGGGTTCAATTCCTGGGTCAGGAAGATTCCCTAGAGAAGGAAATGGCAACCCACTCCAGTATTCTTGCCTGGAAAATTTCATGGATGGAGGAGCCTAGTAGACTACAGTCCATGGGGTCACAAAGAATCAGACACGACTAAGCGACTTCACTTTTCACTTTCTAGTATTCTTGCCTGGGAAATCCCATGGAAATCCCATAGCCTGATTGTCTACAGTCCATGGGGTAGTAAAGAGTTGGACACGACTGAGCATCTGGGCATGCAAAGATGTATTAAATCCTTCAGAAACAAAAACTGCTCTAGAAATGATAGGACTTTACCTTAAAAAGGTAAGAGACAAGTAGCTAAAGGGAAGTTGTTAAAAAAAAAAAAATGCTGGGAAGACTGTGTCACAAGGACAAGGTTAAAATGCATACAAGTCAGGAAAACATCCAAAATAAAATAGGTGGTCAATATGAGCCCTGGGAGAACAGTGGACATGGCTGACGAACAGGACCAGTTCCCCAACTGCTTGCTGTGCTCAGCTGATAATTACCACAAAATTAGCTGACTGGGAAGTATCCCTTTTGAACGAATGTGACTTCTCCATTATGCTAACATCAGCCCTTTATTTGTCAAGTGCATATGAGCTGATTCACCTTATAAAAACTTCCATTGTTGCAGAAGAGATGAGATAGTTATTAAAATATGATGATGGATTCTGAGGAGTTCTGCCCTCGGGCACATTATCTTGCTTACCATACTTCCTCACACTTTATGTGAGATGAATAAATATGTGTTCCATGAAAGCCTCTAAAATCTAGTACTCCTTGGTGGTATTGTGCAGGAAAAGCTAGTCTCACTGTGTCCACCTTTCCTAAGCTCCTGGTGCTTGGTACTTCAATTGCTTGTCATCACTCACTTACTTCTTATTCATTTATTAGGAAAAATGTATAATTTCTTTAATTTTAAGGGAAGTTGGAGATCAACTGCTACTTATTGATTGAGCACTGTATTATGCTTGCCACTAAGTCACTTCAGTCATGTCTGACTCTGTGCAACCCCATAGACATCAACCCACCAGACTCCCCCACCCCTGGGATTCTCCAGTCAAGAACACAGGAGTGGGTTGCCATTTCCTTTTCCAATGCATGAAAGTGAAAAGTGAAAGTGTAGTCGCTCTCTTAGAGACCCCATGGACTGCAGCCTACCAGACTCCTCCATCCATGGGATTTTCCAGGCAAGAGTACTGGAGTGGGGTGCCATTGCCTTCTCTGGTATTATGCTTAAATAAGCTATTTAATCTTAAAGGCCAAACTGTTTGCTAAGTTTTATAAGTTCAAGCAAAAAATAAATAAATAAACAATTGAAGTTCATGAGGATTGGGTAATTTGTCCAAAAATATGCTCAGGTAGAAGCTGTTGGAACTATTGTATAAATCTAGGTGTATCTTCCTCTCAACATTTACACTCTCTTCCCCATCTCTTGCTAGTGCTAAATGATAGTAGTAGAAGGCTTGAAAGTGAAAATGACTCAGTCATGTCCAATTTTTGTGACCCTCATGAACTATACAGTTCAGCTCAGTTCAGTTGCTCAGTCGTGTCCGATTCTGCAACACCATGAACTGCAGCACGCCAGGCCTCCCTGTCCATCACCAACTCCCGGAGTTCACTCAGACTCATGTCCATTGAGTCTGTGATGTCATCCAGCCAACTCATCCTCTGTCGTCCCTTTCTCCTCCTGCCTTCAGTCTTTCCCAGCATCAGGGTCTTTTCCAGCGAGTCAGTTCTTTGTATCAGGTCCGCAAAATATTGGAGTGTCAGCTTCAACATCAGTCTTTCCAATGAATATTCAGGACTGATTTCCTTTAGGATGGACTAGTTGGATCTCCTTGGAGTCCAAGGGACTGTCAAGAATCTTCTCTAACACCACAGTTCAAAAGCATCAATTCTTTGGCACTCAGCTTTCTTTATTGTCCAACTCTCACATCCAAACATGACTACTGGAAAAACCAAAGCTTTGACTAGATGGATCTTTGTTGGCAAAGTAATGTCTCTGCTTTTTAATATGCTGTCTGTGTTGGTCATAACTTTCCTCCCAAGGGGTAAGCATCTTTTAATTTCATGGCTGGAATCACCATCTGCAGTGATTTTGGAGCCCAAGAAAATAAAGTCTGTCACTATTTCCACTGTATCCCCATCTATTTGCCATGAAGTGATGGACTGGATGCCATGATCTTAGTTTTCTGAATGTTGAGCCTTAAGCCAATTTTTTCACTCTCCTCTTTCACTTTCATCAAAGCCTCTTTAGTTCTTCACTTTCTGCCATAAGAGTGGTGTCATCTGCCTATCTGAGGTTAGTGATATTTCTCCCAGCAATCTTGATTCCAGCTTCTGCTTCATCCCACCCAGTATTTCTCATGATGTACTCTGCATATAAGTTAAATAAGCAGGATGACAATATACAGCCTTGATGTACTCCTTTTCCTATTTGGAACCAGTCTGTTGTTCCATGTCCAGTTCTAACTGTTGCTTCCTGACCTGCATACAGATTTCTCAAGAGGCAGGTCAGGTGCGCTGATATTCCCATCTCTTTCAGAATTTTCCACAGTTTATTGTGATCCACACAGTCAAAAGCTTTGCCATAGTCAATAAAGCAGAAATTGATGTTTTTCTGGAACTCTCTTGCTTTTTTGATGATCCATCAGATGTTGGAAATTTGATTTCTAGTTCCTCTGCCTTTTCTAAACTCAGCTTGAACATCTGGAATTTCACAATTCATATTTTGCTGAAGCTTGGCTTGGAGAATTTTGAGCATTACTTTGTTAGTATGTGAGATGAGTGCAATTGTGTGGTAGTTAGTCCATTGAATTCTCCATGCCAGAATATTGGAGTGGGTAGCCTTTCCTTTCTCTAGGGGATCTTCCCAACCCTGGGATCAAACCCAGGTCTCCTGCATTGCAGGCAGATTCTTTACCAGCCGAGCCACAAGGGAAGCTTAAGAATACTGCAGTGGGTAACCTACCCCTTCTCGAGCACATCTTCCAGAGCCAGGAGTTGAACTGGGATCTCCTGCATCACAGATGGATTCCTTACTGAGCTATCAGGGAAGGCTTATTCATGTCTATGTAATGTGTTTTCTTACAGAAATCAAAATCTTCACCTTAAGTGGTAAAGATTTGCATTAAAATGTTATTAATCTTCTCCGATTAGATAAAAGGGAATGTTGTTCTTTCTTAAATTTCACATATATAGTTCCACTTAAAACAATCTGAGAAATTGATGTCTAGAGCCTTCAGTTTAAGTGGACTCTACTGCCATTAATTCTTGATCCAGCTCCTAAATAGAGCTGGTAAAACTTCTTATATTAATAGAAATAGAAATGGTTGATCTCAGTTTTTAAGAGCTTTAAGAAACATTGAAGAGTTTTTGGATTTCTGTCTGGCCATATATATTTTTACAAATACCCTAGAATTTTGATAGTACTTTTTTTTCAGACACTGGAAATATAATTGAAAGGATCAATTAATTATTTAGTACAGTATGTGTCTTAACTCATAAAAGAGTCCAAATAATATAACCTCAGTTTTCTTGCCCAGAGAAAGAAATTTCTTTTCTTTAAAAGAAATTTGTTCCACAGCTGGGTTCTGACTCCAAGTTCTGTCAACTTGTTGACAAAACGATTTTCTTCTTATCTATTGTGTGTAAAGTTCTGATCTTACTTCCCTAATAATTCCATTATTTGCTTGTAGTCATAATTGATTTTGCTTTCAGTTCAGTAATTCATTCAACTGTTCTATGTACTGGGAATATGTTGATAGAAACAAAACATAACAAAAGCAGGTTTATGTTTTCTTGTATTATATATTCTGATGGGGGGAAAACTTTTAGGGAGAATTTATAAGCAATAAAAAGTTAATTTCAGATTTGTTTTATAAAACTGATATTTAGTTTTATTTAGAGGGATAGTTCAGATCCATCACTAAATAATCAAAAAATACATTTTTCTTTTCTACATATTAGCAATTTAATGTATTTTTAAAATATTATACATGTTCAGTGACTGTGATTATCTGATTAGCCCTTACTAAGACTCTTGTCTTATAGAGAACAGGAGCCTCAAGAAATGAGAAACGCTTTCTATAGGGTATAAAAAGTACAAGGGCTTCCCAGGGGTAAAGAACCTGCCTGCCAATGCAGGAGACGTAAGAGATGTGGGTTCAGTCCCTGGGTTGAGAAGATCCCTGGAGGAGGGCATGGCAACTCACTCCAGTATTCTTGGCTGGAGGCTACAGTTCATAGGGTCATGGAAAGTCAGACACATCTGAAGGGACTTAGCACACACTCACACACAAAAGTTACAAAGTATCAGATGAAATGCTAGAGTCCTTGGCATGGTGCAAGGAGCGAACAACTTCCTTTAACCATGTGGGTGGGCACTATGACAGGGTGATTGTTTTGAAGCATCTCTGGTTAATTGCACTTAAAAAAAATGACCATAGCAATATATTGCTGCTACTGCTGCTAAGTCGCTTCAGTTGTGTCCAACTCTGTGCGACCCCCATAGACGGCAGCCCACCAGGCTCCCCTGTCCCTGGGATTCTCCAGGCAAGAACACTGGAGTGGGTTGCCATTTCCTTCTCCAATGCATGAAAGTGAAAAGTGAAAGTGAAGTCGCTCGGTCGTGTCCGACTCCTAGTGACCCCATGGACTGCAGCCCACCAGGCCCCTCTGTCCATTGGATTTTCCAGGCAAGAGTACTGGAGTTGGTTGCCATTGCCTTCTTTGTAGCAACATATTGGGTGTTACAAAATTTTTCAGACTCTTCTGAGCAAAAGGTGAATTCTGAATGTTGTTCCTTTAAAAAAGGAATCACATGTGGTGACATGCTTTGTGTGGTAGAAGTAGCACTTCAGGGATTTCATGGCTAACAAAAGTAATAACAGCTTTTAGCTGCTTCTCCTTCTCTTTGGGGATCTGAAACTCGAGATACATGAGTTGATGTATAGGTGTCCATCTGGTGTGAAGTTTCCATATTTAACAAGCCATATGGCAATAGATAAAGATGTCCAAGTAACTCTCAAATTTCAGTACCTAATCATTTGAGTCTTAATGTCAATCTCTAGAAACATAAATGAACAAACCAACCTCAGCCTTCTGGCTGACCTAGCTCATGCCATGTAGAACAGAGATGAGCTATCTCCACAGAGTCTTGTCTAAATTACAGATAAGTGAGAAAACAAAATGCCATTGTTTCAAACTCAGATTTGTGGTGGTTTATTATGCAGTGATGCAACTGAAACACTTACATATATATAAATCAAGAGATAGTACCATGGACATGTTACAGAAACTTAATGTGTCTTACATAACTCAGAGGGACAGTTGAGAGACTTGCCCTATTGAATGTGTTAACTCTTAAATACACAAAAAAACGCACCTCAAACTGAGATTTCTAGAACCCTTTTTTGTTCCACTGAATAGTTGTCTTTCATAATAGAAAAGTCAGAAGTAGGAAATGCATGCTGCTACTGCTGCTAAGTCGCTTCAGTCGTGTCCGACTCTGTGCTACCCGATACACGGCAGCCCACCAGGCTCCCCTGTCCATGGGATTCTCCAGGCAAGAACACTGGAGTAGGTTGCCATTTCCTTCTCCAATGCATGAAAGTGAAAAGTGAAAGGGAAGTCACTCAGTCATGTCCGACTCCTAGTGACCCCATGGACTGTAGCCTACCAGGCTCCTCCACCCATGGGATTTTTCAGGCAACAGTACTTGAGTGGGTTGCCATTTCCTTCTCCTATTTGCTCTTAAATCATTGTCTTTGTGGCATTTTCTGGGTAAAATTCAAGCAAAACACTAACTGGTATTTTTTAAAGAGTTTTGCTCTGTATATTATAAAGTGATTAAAAGTAAAAAAGGGAAGTGAATATGGAAAATTGAAGTATTTGGCTCCAATTTTTGCCCTGCTTTAACCTATTCTCTGTCATATAACTTTACAGTGCCAGCCCATTATGGACAAGCTCCACCTCATCTCTTGAATTTGAACTTGGCCTTATGACTCATGATCAGTGGATGTTAGTAGACTTGAAGCCATGAAAAGGCTTATAAACACCTTTATATAATCTTCTTGTGCATTTGTGTCTCTGTTATTTCCATTAAAACATGCCTGAGGTTACATATAGGAGGCTGGAGTCAAATGCAGTAGAGCGGAAAATACCAGTAGCCTAGTCTCCCAAGAAAGGACCATCTAAATCAACTGACAGCCAGCCAACCCAGATGTAGAACTGAGGCAGGCAGAGATTGAAAACAACACCCAACCAAGGTCAATATAAATCTCTTTCTCTTGGACTCATGAGATTATTAAAAGCATATTGTTGAAGCTTGCTGAGTTTCTGCATGGTTATTATGCAGCACTGACACAGTGAATATAGCTTATATTAATTTCAACAAATGACTTTAACATTACAATGGAGAAGAAAGTTGCACATGTGTAAGAATGGAATGTTTACTTGACTAATAATTTGACAATGCGTTTTTGGTGTCTATATTTGTAATTCTGATACCTTAAAATGTCTTGTAGTGTCATAAGAAATACAAGGTTGTCTGAGAAAGAATAATTAACTCAGGATTGCAGTGTGCAAAAGATTACAGGAAAAGATGAAATGCAACAGAATATGAAGTAATGGGAGCAACCACTAAAAAAACTAAAAAGAAAGATATAACTGATATGCTAAGAAAAGAGAGAAAGTGGAATCATAGGAAATGATCAGTTAAGACCAAACAACGTGATTTTACTGAGGACTGTGGCTGCGCAGATGCCAGAGGTAAGGTGCAGGGACCGAGTGGTCACTGCTTTTCTCTGTCCACCCTCCAGTGGCCAGCCTGGCTAGGGTTAGGTAGTGAGAGGCTCGTGGAGGACCTGGGCCTGGTCTTCTCCTTTTGTCCTTGGGTGTTAGGTGAGATGCAGAGTTGACCACCTACACTGACCTTCATTGTCCCAGAAACCCTCATTATCTCCAAGGTGAAGATCAAAAAAGTTCATTCACATCAGCCTCAAAGAATAGGCCCTGAAATGTGTGTTTTGTGCCAATTATATCACAAATATTATTTATAATTAGGCTTTGGTAGTCCTGAGAAAGGATGCTTTCTGCTGTCTGTATATGGCTTGGAGTTCCTATATATTTTTCATTATAAAGTTCTGCTGGGGTGAATCAAATGAATCACCATTTCACTTCATTGTCTTGGAATGTCTGACAGGACATAGTGTCTAAAAACAGTTGAGTGCAAACAGGTGGTTTGATGATAAGTATTAATTAAAACCAGATAATGTTATTTTGGGCTTCCCAGGTGGCAAAATGGTAAAGAATTGGTCTACTAATACAGGAGACATGAGTTCGATTCCTGGATCAAGAAGATCCCCTGAAGTAGGAAAGGGCAACTCACTCCAGTATTCTTGCCTGTGGGATCATAAAGAGTCGGACATGACTGAATGACTGAATAGACACATTGTTTCTTAAACCTTTAAGCTATTTAAACAACAGTGAATACATGCTGGACATGTTGTGGTCTGTTATAGGAATATTTGTGATTCTCTGAATGTCAGCCATGCTATCAAAAGGCTTATAAAATTTCCTAAAAATGACAAATTCTCATTTAATATATACAAGAGTATTCCAAGGATTAATAAGTCAAAGGAAGTTTTTAGGAACTATACCGATACTTTGATTACCTAGACCAAGTTGTCATTACAAGCATATCTTAGTGACTCCTCTTTGAATCTGATCTCAGCTTGTATGGGATCGTCTGTCCAGGGAGAGAGTAGAACCCTTTCAGTGGTTGGTAAAGAGTATCAATATGCCTTGCATTGTTGTGCTTATATGCCAAGAGGCTGCAATGAAGATCAATTCAATGAAAAAAGCTTTGTGCCCAATCAGATGTCAAGTCCATGTCTTCTCCCACCAGTATGGCCATTGGGGCTGCAGAGTTAGCCTTGAAAGATTCTAATTGGCATCTTCAGTCAGAAGCTGATCGTGTATTGCAATTGGCACGGGAATGGATCCTCTTGGAGTTATTTCTGAAACTGCTGTGATGTTTCAAACAAAAGATTACAATAAAGTCAGCCCATTCTTTGTCCCTCAGTTTCTGATCAATATGGCAGCAGGCCAGGTCATCATTCAATATAAAGTCAAGGGCCCCAGTCAAGCATTACCCACAGCCTATACCACAGAAATTTATGCAGTGGGAGACTCTTAGATTTATAACACATGACTCTATTGATGTGATGGTGACTGGAGGTACAGATTCTCGCACCAGCTGTTTATCACTTGCTGGATTTTCCAGAGCCTGAGCTCTGATCCTAAGTCAGCATGTCGACCGTTTCATCCAGAGATGGTTTTGTAATGGGAGGAGGTGCACTGGGCTGGTGGTAGAAGAAACGAGCCGGCTGTACAAAGAGGGGACGGATTTATGCAGACATCTTGAGCTATGGACTCTCAGGTGAAGCCGGTCACATGACCACCCCCAATCCTGGAGGAGAGGTGCTTTAAGGTGTATGGCTGCTGCTGTAAAAGATGCAGGTGTATAACCTGAAGAGATATCCTGTATCGACGTGTATGATACTTCCATACTCTTGGGAAACACTGCCAAAAGCAAAGCCATCAAGCATCTTTTCAAAGGCCATGCATACTCCCTTGCCATTTCCTTCACTAACAGAGCTGTGGGACACCTGCTGGGGGCTGCCGGGGACACTGAGGAAGATTACCACCCTGGCTTGCTGTTATAGAAAACTGCCATCTACTTTAAACCTGGACTGTACAGAATCACAGTCTGGTCTCAATTGTGTTCCATTCAAGGCATGCACAATCCCCATTATCTACCTCCTGCACCAGAGTGGTACATTTGGTACAAGTGATGAACTACAATGACGCATCGTTATCATACAAAATCCATAGTTTACATTAGGTTTCACTCTATGTCGTGTATTCTATGAGTTTGGACAAATGTATAATGAAATATATTCACCATGATAAAATCATACAAAGTACTTTTACCATCCTAAAAATTCTCTGTGCTCTGCCTGTTCTACCCTCCCTTCCCTTTAACCCCAGGCAACCAGTGCTCTTTTTTAACTGTTTCTATAGTTTTGTCTTTTACAGATATCATCTAGTTGGAATCATATAGTATGTAGACTTTCATATTGCATTCTTGCACTTAGTAATATGCATTGCATTTACTATTCTTCTGTGTCTTTTTATGGACAGATCTTTTTTTTAATATATGTTGACTAATATTTCATTTTATATGATGCACCACAGTGTATTTATGTTTCTACTGAAGAATATTTAAAGTAAATCCAAGATTTTGTAATTATGAATAAGGTTGCTATAAAACATCCATATGCAGTTTTTTGATGGAAGTATTGTATAATTCACAAAATACCCAAGACTGCTATTGAATTATATGATAAGAGTATGCTTAGTTTTGAAAGAAACTACTAAATTGTGTTCCAAAGTGGCTGTATTATTTAGCATTTTGGCAAGAACAATAAATGAGAAACTATTCTCATTTATTTTCCAGCAATAAATGATAATTTCTATTGCTCCATATCTTCGTCAGCATTTGATGTTCTCAGTGTTTTGTATTTTGGCCACTCGAATAGATACATAAGAATTTCTCTCTCTCTCTCTCTCTCTCTCTCTCTTTTTTTTTTAATTTGCAATTCTCTAAGCTGAGCGCCAAAGAATTGATGCTTTTGAACTGTGGTGTTGGAGAAGACTCTTGAGAGTCCCTTGGACTGCAAGGAGATCCAACCAGTCCATTCTGAAGGAGATCAGTCCTGGGATTTCTTTGGAAGGAATGATGCTAAAGCTGAAACTCCAGTAGTTAGGCCACCTTATGGGAAGAGTTAACTCATTGGAAAAGACTTTGATGCTGGGAGGGCTGGGGGCAGGGAGGAGAAGGGGATGACAGAGGATGAGATGGCTGGATGGCATCACTGACTCAATGAACGCGAGTCTGAGTGAACTCTGGGAGTTGGTGATAGACAGGGAGGTCTGGCGTGCTGCGATTCATGTGGTTGCAAAGAGTCGAACACGACTGAGCGACTGAACTGAATTGAATGACATATGATGTTGAGCATCTTTTCATATGTCTATTTACCAAAGGTATGCTTTCTTTGGGAGGTGTCTGATCAGGTATTTGTCTATTTTTAAATCAGGATGTTAGGTTTTTGGGATGGGGGAGTTTTATACATTCTTTATTTATTTTGGATAGTAATTCTTTATCTTTTCAAAAAAAAATTTTTCTCTATCTGTGGCTAGTCTTCTCATTTTCTTGACATTATCTTTCTCAGAGCAGAAGTTTTTAACTTTAGTGAAGTCCAGCTTATCAATTATTTCTTTCATAAACTGTGCCTTTGGTGTTATGACTTCATTTTGTAGCAAGTGTTTCTCGGCCCAGAATTAAGTGGAAAGTTGAAGCAATAGGTTTAAATTCTTGTTATAAAATAGCTTTCTGTGTGGGAAAATGAGAACTAAAGAGGTTTCAAAGGAAATAAGAATTATAATAAACATTTATTTAGTATGTGTAAAGTTCCTGGAAAACACCTAAGACCTTAGCATTTAATGTTTGATTTAATCCATACCACATTTATATATACATGGTCCCATGTAACAATCATTTTACAAATTAGAAATGTGAAACTAATAGAGATCTGTTGCATTCCCAAGGACAGGTAGCTGGTTACTGTTAGAGCCAAGATTTAAACACAGAAATATCCAGTACAGGATTCTGTAACACCATCATATTTATTCACTTCACTAATTCAAGAATGCTTCTGGAGAGCAGTGTGCAAGTGTTCAAGCTCACAAGTGGATTTGGTTATAAAGGCAAGAAAGAGTTTCAGTGGTTTGAGAAAATGAAGCAAAAGGCTTTTTCAGTATTTTTAGAGCCAAGTTCCTTGGCACCTCTCTCCTTTCATACCTTTTTATCATTTCATTATTAAGAGCCTTGGATAATCATTAATTATGCACCATCAATTATGCTTATAATATCATTTCAAATAGATACAATATCTGATTGATTTGACTAAAATAACCCCCTTGTTTGGTTGTCAATTTGCATAAATTCACATGCAATGAGGTGTTGCACAGTGATTCATTAGAAGTTGAAAACAGCAGCAACAACCTGAACAACAGGAGGCACAGGCTCAAAAATAACTGTCATTTTCATCTGGAAAGGAATTCCATGAAAACTGATTTTCCTTTGTCTAAAATTGTGATGAGGAGTTTGAGAATTTATGCTACCATAGACTTTACAGGGCACTACTACCGGGGAACACAAAACCAGGACCACTGGCAAAACATCTGTCCTCCAAGTAATTAAAACTCACTCCTATGCTATGTTGGACCAAGGCTTTGATGGCAGGGTGATGGGTTCCCATGCTGGTGTTCTCATTACAGGGCTGACTGAATTTACCTATAAGGCCAGGGAGTTCAATGAGCCACTTTCCCTTACTGACTGGAAGTGAGATTTCTGTTGAAGATGAATGAGGTGAATGGACAAATTTACTCTTTCTCTTTGTTTCTTTGATGATAACAATTTCATACTACTATATACTAGGCATGCATTAGGAATCATAGACAATTTATTGAATATTCACAATAATCTTAAGAAGTTTATGATAATAACATATTTCCATAGGTACAAATTTTACAAGTGCCAAAGCACTAAAATCTCTGACAAGATCCTAAGTCTAATGGACTCAGATCTCTCCTATATTATCTCCCAGAACTTATGTGAAACTATTTAACTAGGACCCAGAAGAACCTAGAGATAGTGTTATTCATATATGGGACAGATATGTTTTAAAACTATATTAAGATAATTTCTTCCATTTCTAGTGGGGCTGCATTACTTAAGCCACTACTGGTCCAGAGACAATTTCGAACAAAGCAGGGTTATAGAATATATTTTCTGGAACTTTTTCTTGTTATATTTGAATACCATTTGTTATTTTTATTCTACATTTCTGAAGAACAGCAAAGCTATGGTGAATAACATAGTCTCTATGGCATTTTTGGAATATAAGTAATATTTTCATTCCCATTTTACAGATGTGAAAATTCAGAAATTTACTTGCCCATAGTTGCAAAGGACTTGACCTCTAACCTTATTCCTCTGTATCTCTGATTTCAGGTGACCATTGTACTCACAATGGCCCCTTACTTTCCAGAATATTTATACAAGAACATTTACAGAATGCAATGAGTGTCACAAATTAAGGTACTTTTCTATGAAGTCCCTTACCCTATTAGAACATATGGTGCCTGAGTCCCACACTATTATGATCCAGAAAAATAATTATTATTTATTTTTCTGTCTTCTCTACTCTAGAGATCAAGTGCTGAATGCTGGGAAACCTCTGGCTTCTAGTCTCGTTCATCAACTATTATCTGGGCAAGCATCTTTTGCTGGACATTTTCACTTTATGTCAGACTAATTTCCCAATATACACCAATGATCACAATAACTTAAAAGTTAATAAAAGTCCACTAAATTTATGTCCTTAGTATGTTTAAAGGAATAACAGTATGCGTTATAAAATAACAAGAAGTAGTAACAAAACAAAATAAATGGATATCTATCAAGTACTGATGGGTATAAAAAGTAACCAAGAGGAAATTTCAGAAAGAAAATATATGCAATCATTAAAATAAAAGTATCCTTAACGGCTGGAATAACAACTAGCTTAGGCATAATTACAGAGAATATTAGTATATTTGTAAACTGGAAAAAATACTAAGGCAGTTATTAATCAAGAAAAACCTATATAAGTGGAAAAAAATTTTTAAATGAAGAAATTAATGAAATATGAAGAGGAACCTAACATAACAGAAGTTCAATAGTGTATCTTTAGACTCTTTCTTTGATGCTATTAGTTGGAGAACAGATGTGTTCAATCATCTATGTTGATGAGAGAAAAAGAAAATAATAGACTGTGAATCTTTTATTTTTTTGGCCACATAGGAGCGAGGCATGCAAGATCTCATTTCCCTTATCAGGGACTAAACTTGTTTCCCCTTCAGTAGAATCACAGAGTCTTAACCATTAGATTGCCAGGAAAGTTCCTAGACGGAGAATCTTAATAAAAAGCAAAAGTTTGGAGTCAATTGGAATCTCTTTTTTTAGTACTCTTTTTAATATCTTTTGGATATATAGACAAGTCAATATGCTACTTCAATGTTTTGTAGCCTTTATTTGATTATTAAAATCTCTTTACACAGAACTGCTACTTTCAAACACAAGGCTGGGGATTAAACCACAGAATTTTCCCCATTCTTGATGATGCCATAGTGGTACCAGAAATAGACATCCTCTTCTTTGCTGGTTTTTTGAGGCATGACTATCATAGCAATATGAAAATGAGGCTCTGGTTGATGAGATTTTTCTAATACAAAGAGAGTGGAAAGGATGTAAGTTAAATAACAAAACCTCACTAGCTGAAGTGTTTGCTTTGGGAAATGAAATACTTTTTTTTGTCTAGGATGAGTGCTCATATGCAGTGTGAGACAACTGTCAGCTCAGTTCAGCTTAGTTCAGTCTCTCAGTTGTGTGACTTTTTCTGACCCCATGGACTGCCGCACATAAGGTCTCCCTGTCCATCACCAACTCCCAGAGTTTACTCAAATTCATGTCCATTGAGTTGGTGTTGCCATCCAGCCATCTCATCCTCTGCCGTCACCTTCTCCTCCCACCCTCAAACTTTCCCAGCATCAGGGACTTTTCAAATGAGGCAGTTCTTCGCATCAGGTGGCCAAAGTATTGGAGTTTCAGCTTTAACATCAGCCCTTCCAATGAATATTCAGGACTGCTTTCCTTAGATTGGATTGGTTGAATCCCCTTGCAGTCCAAGGGATTCTCAAGAGTCTTCTCCAACACCACAGTTCAGAAGCATCAATTCTTTGGTTTTAAGTTTTCTTTATAGTCCAACTCTCACATCCATACAACTGGAAGACAACTGTACCCTTGCTAATATAGAGATTCATCAACTGTGAAGTAATATTTCTTGTCAAGTGGCAGCCACACGGCGCTGGAGCAGTAAGCAGCACAGACAATGTCAGGAGCGGTGGCTGAGAGGAGATACCCCACGTCCAACGTCAGGAGCAATGGCCATGAGGAGATCCCCCATGTCCAAGGTAAGAGAAACCCCAGTAAAACAGTAGGTGCTGAGAGAGGGCATCAGAAGGCATACAGACTGAAACCACAATCACAGAAATATAGCCAATCTGATTACATGGATCACAGCGTTGTCTAACTCAATGAAACTAAGCCATGCCGTGTAAGGTCATTCAAGATGGATGGATCATGGTGGGGAGTTCTGACAAAATGTGGTCCACTGGAAAAGGGAATGACAAACCACTTCAGTATTCTTGCCTTGAGAACCTCATGAACAGTACGAAAAGGCAAAATGATAGGACACCGATAGATGAACTCCTCAGGTTGGTAGGTGCCCAATGTGCCACTGGAGATCAGTGGAGAATTAACTCCAGAGAGAATGAAGAGATGGAGCCAAAGCAAAAACAACACCCAGGTGTGGATGTGACTGGTGATAGAAGCAAGGTCGATGCTAGAAAGAGCAATATTGCATAGGAACCTGGAATGTTAGGTAGATGAATCAAGGCAAATTGGAAGTGGTCAAACAGGAGATGGCAAGAGTGAAAGTTGACATTCTAGGAATCAGCAAACTAAAATGGACTGGAATGGGTGAATTTAACTCAGATGATCATTATATCTACACTGTGGGCAGGAATCCCTTAGAAGAAATGGAGTAGCTATCATAGTCAACAAAAGAATCCAAAATGCAGTACTTGGATGCAATCTCAAAAACGAAAGAATAATCTCTGTTTGTTTCCAAGGCAAATAATTCAATATCACAGTAATCCAAGTCTATGCCCCGACTAGTAATGCTGAAGAAGCTGATGTTGAAGGGTTCTATGAAAACCTATAAGACCTTTTAGAGCTAACACCCAAAAAAAGATGTCCTTTTCATCATAGAGGACTGGAAAGCAAAAGTAGAAAGTCAAGAAAAACCTGGAGTAACAGGCAAATTTGGTCTTGGAATACAGAATGAAGCAAGGCAAATGCTGATAGACTTTTGCCAAGAGAACACACTGGTCATAGGAAACACTTTCTTCAAACAACACAAGAGAAGACTCTACACATGGACATCACCAGATGGGCAACACTGAAATCAGATTGATTATATTATTTGCAGCCAAAGATGGAGAAGCTCTATACAGTCAAGAAAAACAAGATCAGGAGCTGACTGTGGCTCAGATCAGAAACTCCTTATAGCCAAATTCAGACTTAAAGTGGGGAAAACCACTAGACCATTCAGGTACGACCTAAATCAAATATCTTATGATTATATAGTGGAAGTAAGAAGTAGATCTAAGGGACTAGAACTGATAGAGTGCCTGATGAACTATGGAGGGATATTCATGACATAGTACAGGAGACAGGAATCAAGACCATCCCCAAGAAAAAGAAATAAAAAAAAAGCAAAATGGCTGTCTGAGGAGGCCTTACAAATAGCTGTGAAAAGAAGAGAAGCAAAAGGCAAAGGAGAAAAGGAAAGATATACCCATTTGAATGCAGTGTTCCAAAGAATAGCAAGGAGAGATAAAGCCTTCCTCAGTGATCAGGGCAAAGAAATAGAGGCAAATAATAGAATGGGAAAGCCTAGCGATCTCTTCAAGAAAACTAGAGATACCAAGGGACCATTTCATACAAAGATGGGCTCAATAAAGAATAGAAATTGTATGGACCTAAGCCCTGGGTGTTCTTTGGAAGGAATGATGCTAAAGCTAAAACTCCAGTACTTTGGCCACCTCATGCGAAGAGTTGACTCATTGGAAAAGACTCTGATGCTGGGAGGGATTGGGGGCAGGAGGAGAAGGGGATGACATAGGATGAGATGGCTGGATGGCGTCACTGACTCAATGGATGTGAGTCTGAGTGAACTCCGGGAGTTGGTGATGGAAAGGGAGGCCAGGCGTGCTGCGATTCAGGGGGTCGCAAAGAGTCAGACATGACTGAGTGACTGAATTGAACTGAACTGAACAGAAGCAGTAGATATTAAGAAGAGGTGGCAAGAATACACAGAGGAACTGTACAAAAAATATCTTCACGACCAAGATAATCATGATGGTGTGATCACTCATCTAGAGCCAGACATCCTGGAATGTGAAGTCAAGTGGGCCTTAGAAAGCATCACTACATACAAAGCCAGTGGAGATGATGGAATTCCAGTTGATCTGTTTCAAAGTCTAAAATATTATGCTGTGAAAGTGCTGCACTCAATATGCCAGCAAATTTGGAAAACTCAACAGTGGTCACGGGA
The DNA here is from genome assembly GCA_006410615.1 of Neotragus moschatus. Taxonomy (NCBI): domain Eukaryota; kingdom Metazoa; phylum Chordata; class Mammalia; order Artiodactyla; family Bovidae; genus Neotragus; species Neotragus moschatus. The sequence goes on from SJYA01001089.1 coordinate 4,271,921, forward strand.
CTCCAAAAAGTCAGTTTTTATTCCAATCTCAAGGAAAGTCAATGCCAAAAAATGCTCAAACTACCGCTCAGTTGCACTCATCTCACACGTTACTAAAGTAATGATCAAAATTCTCCAAGTTAGGCTTCAGCAATACATGAACCATGAATTTAAAGATGTTCAAGTTCATTTTAGAAAAGGCAGAGGAACCAGAGATCAAATTGCCAACATCTGTTGGATCATGGAAAAAGCAAGAGAGTTCCAGGAAAGAAATCTATTCTACTTTATTGAGTATGCCAAAGCTTTTGACTGTGTGGATCACAATAAACTGTGGAAAATTCTGAAAGAGATAGAAATACCAGACCACCTGAACTGCCTCTTGAGAAATCTGTATGCAGGTCAGAAAACAGCACTTAGAACTAGACAGAAAAACAGACTGCTTCCAAATAGGAAAAGGAGTACATCAAAGCTGTATATTGTCACCCTACTCATTTAACTTATATGCAGAGTACATCATGAGAAATTTTGGGCTGAATGAAGCAGAAGCTGGAATCAAGATTGCTGGAAGAAATATCAATAACCTCGGATATGTAGATGACACCACCCTTATGGAAGAAGGTGAAGAAGAACTAAAGAACCTCTTGATGAAAGTGAAGAGGAGAGTGAAAAAGTTGGCTTAAAGCTCAACATTCAGAAAAAGAAGAACATATCATCCAGTCTCATCATTTCATGGCAAATAGGTGGGGAAACAGTGGCTGAGTTTACTTTTGGGGGCTCCAAAATCACTGCAGATGATGACTGCAGCTATGAACTTAAAAGACACTCCTTAGAAGGAAAGTTATGACCAACAAGGACAGCATTTGAAAATCAGAGACATTACTTTGCCAACAAAGGTCCGTATAGTCAGGGCTACGGTTTTTCCAGTGGTCATGTATGAATGTGAGAGTTGGACTGTGAAGAAAGCTGAGTGCCGAACAATTGATGCTTTTGAACCGTGGTGTTTAAGAATAATCTTGAGAGTCCCTTGGACTGCAAGGAGATCCAACCAGTCCATTCTGAAGGAGATTGGTCCTGGGTGTTCTTTGGAAGGAATGATGCTAAAGCTGAAACTCCAGTACTTTGGCCACCTCATGTGAAGAGTTGACTCATTGGAAAAGACTCTGATGCTGGGAAGGATTGAGGGCAGGAGGAGAAGGGGACGACCGAGAATGAGATGACTGGATGGCATCACCGACTCGATGGACGTGAGTTTGAGTGAACTCTGAGAGTTGGTGTACCCTGGCGTACTGCAGTTCATGAGATCGCAAAGAATTGGACACTGAACTGAACTGAAATATAGTGGAATGAGAGATGTATGAGAGTTTAGTTATATAATACCTTCCAGTATATTTAAATAGTAATGTGTTTTAAATATTTAATAGATATGAATTACCACTACACCTTCTAAAATATTGTAATTGCATATAAAATCCTTGTTCTTCCAAAATGCATTCAGGAAAAGTTATTTAAATAAAAAAATAGGTGTTCCCAGGATGAAAATCGTATAAATGTATGATTCTTATGCTTCCACTTATTATGCAGGCTTAATAAGTAATGAGTTTTTATAAGAATGAAATATTATTGTTATCCATTCCAATCAATTGGACTTAAAGTACTGTCAGTTTTCAAAAGTACATTGCTGAGTTTCTATCAGTTCTGCAATAGGTCACACTTTTGTTAACATACTTTTTGTTTTTCTTACTGCAAGAAGCAATTGCATTCTGAAATAAATGTTGTAGTTTGCTCAGCAATGTTACAATGACATAAACGCTCATTAATGTAGAGTACATTAAATATCATGTATTGTCTCTGAAGCAGTAAATGCCACCTCATTTCTGTTTCACTATTTTTAACACATGGTAACTGGAGACATAGTTTCAATAGGTCAAATATCTTTGATCCCTGCTGTAGAAATTGCTAACACTTTAAAAATTAGTTGAAGTTAAAGACTTGCCTGTCCCCTGGTTTAGAAAATACTAGTTAGGGCAATGTCATTTTGTATGATAGTGAGATTCATCATGAAGTTATACTCATCATTTGAGGCCTGACTGAATTATATCTCTGCTTGAGGCATTTATCTTATTAATTCATGGCATACAAAGATTGGAATAAACCTTAGAACTCATCATGTCATACCCTTAGACCAGCATTTCTCAAATTTTGTATAAACCTTGCATCAGCAGCACATCTCAAAACCACCTATAAAATCAGATTCTTTATAGGGTGAAGCCCAGAAATCTGAATTTAAATTGGCACTCTAAGTGATATTATACATTATAAAATTGTCAAACTGCTACTCCAGCTGGGCTTGAAATCTTTCTTTGACAACTTTCGTAATAGTTAAATATCTTTGGAGAAAAAGATGCAACTATGTACATTCTAACACAGGTCAAAATCTAGGCAGTTCTATTGTAAATATAATTATGCCCGTTAGATTGTCAGTTTCTTGCTTCCAAACATCTATTGTAGCTTTATGAAACAATAAAGACATTTCTAATCCTTCAAATACATTTTGACAATTTATGTAGCGTTAGTTATATCCTCACATTATTTATTAGTTTTAAAATATATTTATTGGCGTATAGTTGATCTAGAGCATTGTGTTGGTTTCAGATGTACAGCAAATAAATCAGTGATACATATACACGTATCCACTCTTTTTTAAGATTCTTTTCCTATTACAGAGTACTGAGTAGAGTTCTCTGTATTATTAAGTTTTACCACTTTCTCCTGACATGGTTTCAGGCTTCCTAACTCTGCCTAGTTGTTAGTATCCTGATAAATTTCTATTTGAATATATTCCTCTTAATGTAGTACATACAGAATCAAATGCAATATTCTTTATGATAACATGGGTGCCACAAATTAAAAGAATGAATGAATGAATAAAAGGATACATTTTAAGTGAAAATGAACATCTTTGGAAAACTGCTGTGCACCTCTCAAGTTCTTAATAGTCTTTGTTTCATGTATCCCTGCCCTAAACATGTGAGGCAGGTGTTTTATTATAAAGTGACTTTTAGTGTTTTCTTTTATATCACATCTTTAACTATAGTTGCATTAGCATTCAGAACATGACCTTTTAGCTGTAAGAGTTTATATTTGCTTTCTACACACTGTGCTTATACAGGATTTTATTATCTTTAGTATAAGCAATGAAATTTCTATTGACCCCCCCATTGACCTCAATGTTGATAATTGCTCATCAAAGTGTGAATAGGATTACTTGCAAACATATGAAAGAATGAAATCTCATGACATCTTGTTAAAATAAGAAACACTAGGATCATCAGTTTTATTATCATAGCAAGTATTAATTTATTGATCAAAATTAGCCAGTGATTAAACAAATTTCTACCTATTATTTTATTTAATCCTCAAAATACCTTCATATGGTATTGATAGATATAAGACCCCAAAAGTAACGGCAAGATCCAAAAATTTTTCAGAGAAAATCAACAGATCATGTACAAAAAAATGAGATGAAAGTCACCAGGATTTTCAGCAGTAGCACTGAAAATGGAGTAGCTTCATGTTTTTTCTAAAAATACAACAAAAAAGAATAAAGGTTCCTAGAATATTAAGTAGGAAAATTTGGGAACTGAGAAGAGAACCAAATATTTTATGACTACACTGAGAGGCATTTGTTGGATTTCCTTCTTCCTTCTTTCTTTTCTTGCTATTTTCTCTCTTTCCTTCCTTCCTTCCTTCCTTTCTTTCTTTTTTATTTTATCTTATTCTTTATATTTATCTTAGGAAAGTAAGCTACTAAAAAAAGTAATTATTAACTTGACAACAAAAGCAAAGTAAGTTTTCATAAAATGAAACTTATGTGACTCAGATAAAAAACAGTTTATTTCCTTATATAGTCATTGTTTAATATTGATATAGACATTAAAATTGCAATATAAATATACTTGGCAAAATAGGAGATGTGTATATGTGTGTGAGAGAGAGAAAGAGCAAGGTCAATGGAAAAGAAATAAAGCTCTTCCAAAAAAAAAATTCACAGGTAATTTTCTAGGAAATTGCCATTTATAAAGAATTTTTTGTTCAATTTCAACTCTAACATATAAAGAACTGAGAAGTCTTTACTCCTCTTACATTAAAAAAAAAAAAAAAGCTTAGAAAATAACAATCAATAATGATTACAGAATCCATGGAAGAACTGAGTTCTCAGGGCAAACTGCCGTCCTAAAATCTGGAGAGACAGGCAAATACAAAACTCACAGCTGATTGCTGCCTATCTAGACCACAAACATTAGAACCGTAAACTGATAAGAACACGTAAGTAGTCACTTTTACAAGTTGCTGGAGGTTGAGTATAGACTAGTTTGAGTGTAAGAAACTCCTAGTGGCTGCAGTCTTGTGTGTGTGTGTGTGTGTGTGTGTGTGTGTGTTTGTGTGTGCACAGGGAGTGGGGAGGACCACCTTCAAGAGTTTTACCAACTGCACCAGGTCCTCAAGGGAAAGAGTCAGGAAAGATTGCCTCAAGACTCTGAAAGTTGAAATGAGGGATTAAGCGTAATAAAATACACATGGCACATTCTACGTGCAAAATATCTCCCAGAAAATAGTAACAAGGGACATTTTCTAAATTGTTTATCAAGCTTTTACCATAAAGGGGCTAAGGAACAAAAATCATATGATTGAACCAATGCAGAAATACATTTAACAAAATTCAATACTCACTCATGACAAAAACATTCAGCAGACTAGGAAAGCATGAGAGATTTCTCAACTTCATAGAACATTTCTAAAAAAAAAAAAAAGAAAAGAAACCAATAGCAAATAACATACTTAGTGGTAAGAAATGATTCTTTTATCTTAAAATTTGGAAATGATAGCAATGTCCTTTCCCATCAATCATAGCATCATACTGGAATTCTTAACTAGCACAACAAGCAAGAAAAAGAGCTAAAGAATAAACAATAAAGATCTACATATTGGAAAGGAATAAATAAAAACATCTTTGTTCACAGATGACATGAATGTGTATGTAAAAAAGTCCCCCAAACCTATAAACTAATTAATGCTAATTAGATAGATACATTGGAGAAGGAAATGGCAACCCACTCCAGTGTTCTTGCCTGGAAAAATCCCATGGATAGAGGAGCTTGGTAGGCTGCAGTCCATGGGGTCGTGAAGAGTCGGACATGACTGAGCGACTTTGCTTTCACTTTTCACTTTCATGCATTGGAGAAGGAAGTGGCAACCCACTCCAGTGTTCTTGCCTGGAGAATCCCCGGGATGATGGAGCCTGGTGGGCTGCTGTCTATGGGGTTGCACAGAGTCGGACATGACTGAAGTGACTTAGCAGCAGCAGCAGCAGCAGATAAATAGATAGGTAAACTTCCTCGAACTAACTAGTAGAGGAAAGACACAGTATACATGGCTAATGAAGTAAAGTCAATTACTTTCCCAAATAGCAGCAATAAACAACTAGAAACTGTAATTCAAAATAATATCATTTATGGTAGCCTCCCTAAAAACACAAAATTAGATATCTATAAATCTAACAAAATACCTATGCAGATTTATATGCAGATTCCTTCAAATTCAGTATCATTAAGATGTCAGCTAAAAAGTAATGCACAGCCTGAAAATTTAAAATTGTGCTTTATTTGGTGAGGACTTAGGCCAAGCCAGGAATGTACCCTTTCAGAGAACTCTGAGGGACTTCTGTGTAGGGAAAAGGAAGCAGCTAGGATATCTAAGAGTTTTTGCAGCAAGGGTTAGGTAGGCAGAACTTCAAAGGACTACCATTAATTAAATAAAACAAGATATTTCTATGTTTGCAATGAAGATGCAAACCTCTGGGTTCTTTGAAATCATTCCTTTGATTCACATCTTAATTATTTAGGACCAGTATCCTGCATTTGTCCATCCTGAATCCCCTCAGAGTGCAAAATGGGAGTGCACAATGGGGAGTGACTGCAGTGGCTGATTGCTTGGCAGCAGGACAGTCCATCTGTCTCTATCCTGAATTCCCTCGGGAGTCATCTGCTGAGGTAGCTGCTGTGACTTGATGGATGAAATATCTTTAGTTTACAGATATGGCAGTCAATGTTCTTCATTTCATAACATCAGTACTTTACACCTCTATGAAGTACTTTAATGAAACCTCAATTAAATCTCAGGAATCTATTTATGGGTTCAGTTCAGTTCAGTTCATTCACTGAGGCATGTCTGACTCTTTGCAAACCAATGGACTGCAACATACAAGGCCACCCTGTCCATCACCAACTCCCCCAGAGTTTACTCAAACTCATGTCTCTTGAGTCAGTGACACCATCCAAACATCTCATCCTCTGTCATCCCTTTATCCTCCCACCTTCAGTCTTTCCCAGCATCAGGGTCTTTTCAAATGAATCAATTCTTTGAATCAGCTAGGCAAAGTATTGGAATTCCAGCTTCAGCATCAGTCCTTCCAATGAACATTCAGGACTGATTTCCTTTAGGATGGACTGGTTGGATCTCCTTGCAGTCCAAGGGACTTTCAAGAGTTTTCTCCAGTACCACAGTTCAAAAGTATCAGTTCTTCAGCGTTCAGCTTTCTTTATATTCAAACTCTCACATCCATACATGACTGCTGGAAAAACAAAAGCTTTGACTAGATGGAACTTTGTTGGCAAAGTAATGTCTCTGCTTTTGAATATGCTGTCTAGGTTGGTGACAACTGTTCTTCCAAGGAGCAATCATCTTTTAATTTCATGGCTACAGTCACCATCTACAGTGATTTGAGAGACAAAAAAAAAAAAAGAGTCTGACACTATTTCCACTGTTTCCCCATTTATTTGCCATGAAGTGATGGGACCAGATGTCATGATCTTCATTTTCTGAATGTTGAGCTTTAAGCCAACTTTTTCACTCTCCTCTTTTACTTTCAGCAAGCTGCTGTTTAGTTCTTCTTAGCTTTCTGACATAAAGGTGGTGTTATCTGCATATCTGAGGTTTCTGATATTTCTCTCAGCAATCTTGATTCCAGCTTGTGCTTCACCCAGCCCAGCATTTCTCATGATGTACTCTGCATGTAAGTTAAATAAACAGGGTGACAATGTACAGCCTTGGCATACACCTTTCCCAATGTGGAGCCAGTCTGTTGTTCCATATCCAGTTCTAACTGTTACTTCCTGACTTGCATACATTTTTCTCAAGAGGAAGGTCAGGTGGTCTGGTATTCCCATCTCTTTCAGAATTTTCCACAGTTTATTATGATCCACACAATCAAAGGCTTTGGCATAGTCAATAAGGCAGAAGTCGATGTTTTTCTGGGGTTCACTTGCTTTTTTGATGATCCAATGGATGTTGGCAGTTTGATCTATCTCTGGGTCCTCTGCCTTTTCTAAATCCAGATTGAAATTGATTCACATGCCTTTTTGACATACTCTCAACAACTTGGATGGGCTTACCTTGTGGCTCAGCTTGTAAAGAATCTACCTGCAATTTAGGAGACCTGGGTTCAATCCCTGGGTTCGGAAGATCCTCTGGAGAAAGGAAAGGCTACCCACTGCAGTATTCTGGCCTAGAGAATTCCATGACTATGTAGTCTATGGGGTCGCAAAGAGTCCGACATGACTGAGCACTTTCACTTTCACTTGCTAGCATGTGAGATGAGTGCAGTTGTGCTGTAATTTGAGCATTCTTTGGCATTGCCTTTCTTTTGGATTGTAATGAAAACTGACCTTTACCAGCCCTGTGGCTGGAAATTCTATTGGTATCTGTAGACAGTAACAACCTAGTAGCAGAGACCACATTTAGTGTACAGATCTAGATTTCTAACACAATTTTCCAATGAAAAGACCCAGGTGTACTTGAAAATATTTTTTGTTGTTCAATTATTTAGTCACTCAATCATGTCTGGCTCTTCAAGACTCCATGTGCTATAGCACTTCAGGCTTCCCTGTCCATCACCAACTCCCAGACCTTGCTCAAACTAATGTCCATTGACTTGGTGATGCTGTCCAACCATCCCACCCTCTGTTGTCCCTTCTCCTTCTGCCTTCAGTCTTTCCCAGCATCAGAGTATTTTCTAGTGAGTTAGCTCTTCTCATCAGGTGGTCATAGTATTGGAGCTTCAGCTTTAGCATCAGTCCTTCCAATGAAAATTCAAGATTGATTTCCTTTAGGATGGATTGGTTGGATCTTCTTGCAGTCCAAGGGACTCTCAAGAGTCTTCTCCAACACCACAGTACAAAAGCATCAATTCTTTGGCTCTCAGCCTTCTTTATGGTCCAACTCTCACATCCATATGTGACTACTGGAAAATCCATAGCTTTGACTATATGGACTTTTGCTGGCAAAGTAATGTCTCTGCTTTTTAATATGCTATCTAGGTTGATCATAACTTTTCTTTCAAGGAGCCTGCATCTTTTAATTTCATGGCTGCACCATGCTTTCACCATCTGCAGTGATTTTGGAGCCAAAGAAAATAAAATATGTTTCCATTTCCGTTGTTTCCCCATCTATTTGCCGTGAAGTGATGGGACCAGATGTCATGATCTTCGTTTTCTGAATGTTGAGCTTTAAGCCAGCTTTTTCACTTTCCTCTTTCAACCCTCATCAAGAGACTCTTTAGTTCTTCTTCACTTTCTGTCATAAGAGTGGTGTCATCCTTGAAAAAATGCCCTATTCTAAGACTGGGGCAGGGAATCTGTATGGAGATCCTGGAGCCAGTAGAGAGCCAGAAAGTACAGAAGCATTCAAAAGTTTAACAAAGCAAAANCTCTTTCAACCCTCATCAAGAGACTCTTTAGTTCTTCTTCACTTTCTGTCATAAGAGTGGTGTCATCCTTGAAAAAATGCCCTATTCTAAGACTGGGGCAGGGAATCTGTATGGAGATCCTGGAGCCAGTAGAGAGCCAGAAAGTACAGAAGCATTCAAAAGTTTAACAAAGCAAAACAAACAACAACAAAATGCCCACATTGTTGAAAGTGAAAGTCACTCAGTTGTGTCCAGCTCTTTGCAACCCCCTGAACTATACAGTCCATGGAATTCTTCAGGCCACAATACTGGAGTGGATAGCCTTTCCCTTCTCCAGGGGATCTTTCAAACCCAGGGATTGAACCCAGGTCTCCTGAATTGCAGGTAGATTCTTTACTAGCTGAGCCACAAGGTAAGCCCACCCACATTGTTGAGAGTATGTCAAAAAGGCGTGTCAATCAACTGAAAGAAGACCCAGTGCCTACAGTTGGAATCTGAATCCCACAGTAAATGAAATGCTATTGAATTACACCACAAAATATAAAATAAATGTCCATGGGTCACCCTGATATACCTAAATACTTTACCAAGTAAATACATGAGAACAAAGTGAAATATCTGGAAACAAAAATTCCAGTAGTTTATGTACCTCTGTCTCCCTCAAGAGATGGAGCATAACTGCCTGTATCTTAAATATGATCTTTACTTAGTAACTTCCCTCCAAAGACGACAGTAGAGAGTGGGGGAGGGGGGAAACGTTCAGCGAAGAAATCTGACAAACATGCAGCCAAATGGTTTTGGTTAACATCAGGTTGATAGTATATATCCTTGATATGATGTAGTGAAATGGCACTTTATTTTCATAGCAGTCCTCTGCCAAACCATAACCCAGTAAATCATAAGAAAAACATCATATATATATACATATATTTATATATATATATATACAATTGAAGTAGTATTGTACAGTATATCTAACCAGTACTATATCTCAAATTTTTCTCTAAAATTGAGTGTTACAAAAATATTGTATTATTAATATTATTTTTAAGAAAAATCCAAGTAAGTAGAGAAGAAAGATCTTCAAATATTTGCTTCTTAGGAGCAGGATTCAAGTACTGGAAATGGCAAGATGGACTATGATAGTTTTTCTTTTTAAATTAATATTTTTCAATAAAATTAACAATGCATATAACTTATCTAGGGACAAAAAGGGAGAGAGAGAAGGGGAAAAGAGGAAGGAATGAAGGAAAAAATGGAGAAAGGAAGGAAGAAAGATAAAAGTCTTAGATTATCCAGCTCCAAATTAGCCAGGTACTAGTAGGTTAACTGGAACTTAAACTCAATTCTTTCTGATGCTAAAGCCTATAGGATTAGTCACATGTTTTTGACCTTTCACAAAAAGAGGACAAAATGGCTACAAGAGCAAAGTAATTTCTTAATTACTTAACTATAGTTAAAAGGCAAAAAAATTCATTTCTTATCCTTCAGCAAATTCACTGAAAATGTATTCAGTGCCAGATGTTATGGAGCTGAATAACTTGTACTCTGAGAGAGAACTTGGTCATCTTGCCTCAACAGTTGCAAGCAGTTAATTCAATTCTACCTGCTTTGCCTTAAAATCTTTTTAGAGCTGATCTTCATAACCTCTATTGTCATATCTTCTGTTTTATTACTGGATTTTTATTTGCTAGGTCAGATTCTGGGGTGCACTCTTAGTTTAGGTTGATGGGAGAACAGATTCAACATTTTTATACAAAGTGAAAACTTGTTTGCAGAGCTTAGGAAGAAAATAACCTCTCTTGGATTGAAGTGAGAAAGTTCTACTGCAAAGTGTAAAAGCTGCTTTGCACATCATTGTATTCATTTATTAATCAGAGGAGAATAATATATGATTTTTAGGTCAGGGCGTATAGTGTTTTTCTTCTTTGATGCTTTATATTACCCATGTAGCCAATAGAAGAATATGTGGGGTCATTTCCCTCACTCTCCCCCCCTTTTTTAATAGTAGCCCAGAGAAATGAAGCTAGTTTTATGTGTAATTATTTTAAGATTGAGTTAGATAATTCTCTTTTTCTTGATTCTTTTCTCCTGTTGTGTTTTCAGTTGAGAAGGAACACAATCTTTTTAATGAATTGTGACTATCTGGACTGGAAACAGCTCTATAGATTTAGACCTAACTCCTGGGGTCAGTTTGGCTCTTGTTTTTTTAGAGCCCAGGTTGGGTTTTCATGAGGCCATGTGAGTTTCTTCTGCATCTGATGGGAAAGGGAAAAATGTTTTTATGTAAAGATTCAAAAAAATGACTAGGAGAACAAAACAACAATTCAGTTCAGTTCAGTTCCGTCGCTCAGTCATGTCTGACTCTGTGCGACCCCATGAATCACAGCACGCCAGGCCTCCCTGTCCATCACCAACTCCCGGAGTTCACTCAGACTCACGCCCATCGAGTCCGTGATGCCATCTAGACATCTCATCCTNTATTTTGTTGGCTTTGTTTATTTATTTATTTTGCTTTTTCATTTCTGTCTTATTGTAAAATGAAAATAATAGCCAGAGGAATAAAAGCTCAACTTATTAATTTTTCTCTCACTCTCTCTTTCCCTTTTCCTTCCTTTCTTCCCTCTTTCTGCATCCTTCCAGTCCAAAAATTTAATGCTTCTTTGAGAAATAAAATGGCTCTGGTACCAGTACAATTGTGTGTAATATATTTTAAAATAAACCTGAAACTGATTTGTCACTGGATCAATCCCTCCCTTATACACACACATACGTATTAATTATTACCTACAATACCTGTTCTATAACACATCACTACTATTAACTAGTACTAATTCTGATTATGAGTAAATGTTAACAAGTACTGATTCTAGTTCTGGTTAGGAATCTCAAAGCCATGTAATCTTTCTAACTTCAAGAGTCAGTTAAACAGAAAAATAAAACATAAATTCTCAACTTGGTGAATGTCTAGGATGTTGTGTCAGCTTATTAACTTGTGTGAACTTTCCCTAAAAATAGAACTGGGTGTAAAATAGAAGCCCCTACAAATCTGTTCCAATAGTTCAAAATAAACAGGGCTATTCCTAAGAACCTTAATTCTAATATCTCAACCTGGGAGATTTATTTCTATATGGAAGTCTATATTACAGTGTAATGTCAACCAAAGAGTNTAACTTGTGTGAACTTTCCCTAAAAATAGAACTGGGTGTAAAATAGAAGCCCCTACAAATCTGTTCCAACAGTTCAAAATAATCAGGGTTATTCCTAAGAACCTTAATTCTAATATCTCAACCTGGGAGATGTATTTCTATATGGAAGTCTATATTACAGTGTAATGTCAATCATAGAGTTCTTTTCAAGCAAATGCACTGTAGACAGCACCATAATATTATGAGGTCTTCTTGTGGCTAAATCTGTTGCACTAATCCCAACACCCTGAATACTCCTTTATGGGCTTCTCATTAGCAGAAATCTCCTTTTGTTTACAGTGTGAATAAACACAAGCACCATAAAGTTCGGAACATCCCTTTCCACAGCCTTTTTCTTCAGTTATTTGGTCTCAGTACTCCCTTGCTCAAATTTCAAAAACAAAGTATTAATGATTATACTATTCTGGAAGAGAAAAGGAGACAGAAAGCCTGGATTCTTTGACTAAATCTTCCAACTATGAGATTTATAAACTTGAGGAGTCACTTGACCTCATTGTATTTGTTTCTTTCTCTACAAAATAGGAAAAATTTTGTCAGAGTGGCAGAGTTGTTGTAAAAGAGAAACAAAAAAACAAACAGGTTTTGAATTGGACAGTGTTGGGAAAAAAAGTTGTTTTCTGTTTATATTCTACCTAGTCAAGCTTTCAATAAAAGGTACACATATGAATTAAGTGGATGATTATTTAATGGATGCATAAATCTGTAAGTAAAAGAATCAGGTTTTCACTTACAACCTGTGGGTAATTTGTGTAAAACATATTTATTGATAAGATACTGTTATTCACATATTAATGCCCCCCTCAAATGTCATATCTAATCCATCAAATCTGTGAATATGTTAGCTTACATGGTAAAAGGGACTTTGCAGACATAACCAGCTTGAGAATTTTGTGATGAGAAGGTTATTCTGGCCCCTCAAATATAATCACAAGAGACCTGATAAGAGACAGGCAAGAGGAACAGAATCAAAGAAGAAAGTGTGATAAAGAAAACAGATGCTGGAATGGTAAGAGGGAGGGGCCAAGAACCAAGGAATGTGTGCAAACTCTAGAGGCTGGAAAAGTTAAAGAAACAAATACTCCCTAGAGAAACATGGGATATTCTTCTCCCTCAGAAGCAGCTCAGCCTTTGATTTAGAATTTCTGATCTCCATAACTGTTAGGTAATAAATCTCCATTTTTAGAAGTGTAGGATAGTAAATTTATACTGTTTTAAGCCACTAAAGTTGTGATAATTTGTTACTATTGCATTATGAAACTAATATAGATTACATTATCTATTGTATTTCATCACCCATTCTAGGTGATGGAAATACATAGATGAATGAAATGGAGAACCATGCCAAACATTGTGCTCTATATTTTACATGAATTCAGGTCATTTTTTACAACTATACAAAGTAGGTATAATAGGTTCCTTCTTTAGAGATGAGGAAACTGAGTAATTTGTCAATTGTCATACAAGTAATAGGTGAACTGTCTGTCTTCAGAGTCTGTGTCCTTTATACTTTCATTGCATGTGTGCCACATTGCTGCAGTCGTGTCCAACTTGGTGACCCTATGGACTGTAGCCTGCTTAACTCCTCTGTCAAGACTGGATTCTCCAGGCAAGAATATTGGAGTGGGTTGCCATGCCCTTCTCCAGGGGATCCTCCTAACACACAAATCTCTATGTCTCCTGCGTTGGCAGGCGCGTTCTTCACCACTAGTGCCACTTGGGAAGCCTGTACTTACAGTACCACCTCCAAATAACCTGATGGTACATGGCAGCATAATGTAGGCTATGCACCAAAGATTTATTTGCTGAAATACAGCCAGCTTCGAGACATGGAAGAGGAAACCAAGTGAGAAAAGATTTACTTTGAATAGAGTCATTTGAAGAGTTGGAAGTGAGCTTACATGGCACATAATGAGTACACATACCCAAACCTACTAAAAAGAAAAGTTCTCCTTTAATTCAGATTTTCTTTTAGTAAGTAATTGCTCCATAGGCATTCATTTCAGATAATTATTTGTAAATGTTTTTATGAACCTTTTTATTTATAATTTGAAAAAGCAAAATAAAACAAAAATGATACATTTCCCTTAACACACTTATTACTATGAAGTATTTGGAAAATCATTATGTAATTATTCATGAAACTACTAATAGCACTCTTTCTCATCTCAAACAGTTTTCTCTCTTAATACTATTTAATTTTTCCTTTTTCTTTTTGCTCCTAGCTGTAGGTTTCTACTTTTGAACAGAATAATTATAGATGTATATTTCTTCTTATCATCTATGCCTATAAATAAAATACCCATAGTAAACACTTTAATTCATGGATAATATTCAAATTGTGTGATGTTTAATGATGAAAAATCTTATACAGACTATGAAATATTACTCAAAAGGAATAGGAGGAACCTGGAAATTTAAGGTCAGATTCATGATCTCAACATATACTCAATGAGAAAAATATAAGTTGGCTCATTAACTTTTAAGAAAAGAAGACTCACAAAAACAACCCTTTCCTTGAACAAGAAAGAAAAATATTTGAAGTGCAGTAAAATTATAAATGTTGTTTATATTAAGGAAAAGATTTTAACAAATTGATCTTTTAAACCATAGAATAGCTTGAAAGTAAATCTAATAAAAGTATTTATGGATAAAATTTACTAATACATTCTCAATTGTGTTGAACATTTTGAGTTTTGGTCAAAAGCAAGTTGAAGAACCCTGAGAGCCACAGAAGTTACTTCTAGCCCCGAGTTCATCTTATTGATTTGTTTTCACTAATTGGAAAGCAGATTTCTTAGAAATGAGGGGGGAAAAAAAGTATCCTTTTATAAGGATAGATTTTTTAACGAGGGTGAAAACAGTTTCAAGTCCATTTTTCAAGTCCATTTTTTAACGAGGGTGAAAACAGTTTCAAGTCCATTATTTTTTCCTTAATATAATTGCTTTTAAAAGATTATTAGCTTAGTAGAAAGAAATTAATAGGGGGCTTTTAAGAGTTCTACTTTAATTTCAGGGATTCGCCTCATTAAAAATTAATTGCAGAACCAACTGATTTGTGTCTATATGAAGCAGTGAAAGGGAAGAATGGAAGCAAAAATATTCCCCAGTTTTACTTAAATATTTCTGAAAATAAAAGTCACTTGAAATGACATTAAGANTTATTAGCTTAGTAGAAAGAAATTAATAGGGGGCTTTTAAGATTTCTACTTTAATTTCAGGGATTCGCCTCATTAAAAATTAATTGCAGAACCAACTGATTTGTGTCTATATGAAGCAGTGAAAGGGAAGAATGGAAGCAAAAATATTCCCCAGTTTTACTTAAATATTTCTGAAAATAAAAGTCACTTGAAATGACATTAAGAAAAACTTCTTCCTTGAGATATTTAGTTTTTCTAGTAGAAAATGTGGTGTTACCGGTGGACGTGTTGCTCTTATGCCTTATAGCCAGGTGAGAAATTTTCCTTCCTGAAGAGTGCATGAGCGCTCAGTCTTGTCCCACCCTTTGTGACCCCATGGACTGTAGCCTGCCAGGCTCCTCTGTCCATGGGATTCCCCAGGCAAGAATACTGGAGTGGGTTGCCAGTTCCTACTCCCGGAGATCTTCCCTGCCCAGGGATTGGACCCATGTCTCCTGTATCTCCTGCATTGGCAGGCAGATTCTTTACCACTGTGCCACTTGGGAAACCTTCATTTTATGATAATTTCCTTATAAATTAAACATTTAAATTACCTCCATTATTTGTACCACTCTGCTGCAAATTTAACACTGAGTTTAATAAATTGTATATATTGCTCAACAATGTATTAATATATGTCATGAAAAGAAAATAGATATATGCTGACTCTATGAGTTTTTCATTCTAAGAAAGGTGTTAGCTGAAAACAGAAACCTAAAAATCTTTGAAAAGAGTGGTAATAGCACACTTAGCACTTTTCTAAGTAATTCTATTTTCATTGTCTTAAGCTATGTGAAAACTTTTGTGCTTGATAACCTGAACTCCATAAGAAGTACTATTAATATTTGGAGGATAGTGAAGGAATTAATATATTTGTTTCATCCCTGGTGGAAGACTTGATCAGCTATATTGCAATCAACTGCTGCTACTTCCAAAGACTTCATAATTAGAGGCCAATGACCACAAGGCCAAGGTAGACCTTGCAATTAGACCCAGGAAGTGTCCTCCAAAATATAATGATATCTACAGCTATTTAAGGGGAACAAAGATAATACTGATATCAATGGCACTCCAAGTAGGTTATAACAAGGAAGTTTTTGAATGCAGCAACAAATCAGAGCTACCTTAAGGACATATTTCTGTTGAGGGAGCAGGTTGAAAAGGCCAAGAAAAATTCTTTT
The DNA here is from genome assembly GCA_006410615.1 of Neotragus moschatus. NCBI lineage: Eukaryota > Metazoa > Chordata > Mammalia > Artiodactyla > Bovidae > Neotragus > Neotragus moschatus. Next base: position 4,288,209 of record SJYA01001089.1, read on the forward strand.
TGGATTTTTTTTTTTTAAATGTTACCATCTATTGGGCACCCCTGGTGTCTCAGACAGTAAAGAATCCACCTGTAATGCAGGAGACACCGGTTTGATTCCTGGGGTGGAAAGATTCCCTAGAGAAGGGAATGGCAACCCACTCCAGGATTCTTGCCTGGAGAATCTCTTGGACAGAGGAATCTTGCAGGTGAGCTACAGTCCATAGTATCACAAAGATTTGGACATGACTGAGTGACCAAGCAGGCATGCACCATTAATTAAATCAGTGAAAGAAATCATTGGAAATCCACAGTTTTCCAATAGAAAAATCCAATCAACTAATAAGAATACATTGATTTCTCATTTGATTTTTAATATGAATAGAGAGATCAAGATATTTTCATCTATTATCACTTTTTATTGAACCATGTTTTGCTAATTCTTTAGAAGAGTAGAATGCTAAATAATAAAATAAAAATTGAGCAAATTTTGATTGAGATCTAGGGAAGTTAAGAATTCTGGGGCTCTGCATAATCTTATCAAACAATTACATGGTAATTTCTAATTGTTATCTAAGGCCATAATCCTGGATTCTGTGTGGATAAGGCCCAGAGAGGTCTGCACAGCAATATGGAGAAATAAGAAAGAGGTATAATGATAAATAGGTCAGGAAGAACAATGAATATAAGTTAACTAATTCAAAAATTTCTTTACAGATAGATCTGATTTCATTAGTTAAGAATCTTACATTTAATATATGATCATTAAATTCAGTGTTGAGACAAAAATATCCTTTTAAATGTGCAAATCACTTATCTCTTCATTTTTTAAATGATGGAAATAATTTTATTAGTTTTTAGACAGCTCTCAGTCCAAAAGGGAGAGAAGAAACTTGGAAGCTAGATTGTTTGTGTTTGGTTAATATATGTGTGTCATATGTTAAAGAAATCTAATCTTGCTTCAATATTTGCAGAAAGATATGCCATTTATTAAAAACTCTGGGGCAGTCATTTTACTGCAAGTGTTCTTTGCTNCAAGAAGAGAAGGGGGTAACTGAAGAGTAGACAATTGGATGGCATCACCACCTCAATAGCATGAGTTTGAGCAAACTCAGGGAGACGTGAAGGACAAGAAAGCCTGGTACATTACAGTTCACGGGGCTGCAAAGAGTCAGACACGACTGAGCTACTGAACCACAACAAATGTTTAAATTGAAATTGAATTACAAAATTCTGATAATGTTTGCAAGAACCAATCTATATGATACATAAGATTTTCTGAGAGATGTAAAGAGAAAAGAAAGGAAGGGTGTAAAGTGCACAGAATGCATTTCAACATGCATTTAGAGAACATTATTCTGAACCAAACACCAAGTTTAATATGGATCACAATGATAATATCAAGCCTCAGATCTGGCCTATATAAATCATAAGTTACCATGGTAAGTATTATCATAGTTAAGAAAAAATCCATAAATGCTTATCCTATAAAATACACGATTATCAAAGTAATCAGTGCTAATAAATGTTTCATTAACAGTAAGTCCAATATTTATCGTGAAAAAATTGTTTCAGTAAAGATTTCTAAATAATTTCCTAAAAATAAAAGACAATCAATGGCTAAGANCTCAGATCTGGCCTATATAAATCATAAGTTACCATGGTAAGTATTATCATAGTTAAGAAAAAATCCATAAATGCTTATCCTATAAAATACACGATTATCAAAGTAATCAGTGCTAATAAATGTTTCATTAACAGTAAGTCCAATATTTATCGTGAAAAAATTGTTTCAGTAAAGATTTCTAAATAATTTCCTAAAAATAAAAGATAATCAATGGCTAAGAGAACCAAAGAAAGAAATATTTGCTATTAAACTTTTTTATATCATGATTATAGAATATTATCAAAAGCAAGAACCAAAAGATGGGTAAATAAATCCTCTTCCAAAGTATTAAAAAAAAAAAAGTGCTAAAAAATGACAACAACAAATATGTCCGTGTTGTTGTTCTTGTTCAATCACCAAGTCATGTCTTACTCTTTGCGACGCTATGGACTACAGCCCACCAGATTCCTCTGTCCACGGGGATTCTCCAGGCAAGAATGCTGGAATGGATTGCCATTTTCTTCTCCAGAGGATCTTTCTAGCCCAAGGATCAAACCTGGGTCTCTGCATTGCAGGTGGATTCTTTATCCTTGAGTCTTATAGAAAAACCCAAATGAACTCTTTGGCCAACCCAATATTTTGTACTGTAACAAAATTTTAAAACTATGTTTCTTTTAAGTAATCAGTTGTAGCTATTCTTCTGAAAGGCATGAACTCTAGAAGGGAGCACATCAATATTTAGAGCTCATCTACTTTACTTTTATATTTTGAATGGAAAAATACAATGTCAACTGTGCTTCCAACATGAGGAAAGAGATTGTACATTTCATGGTGAAGCAGCTGTATGTGATACCACAGTAAGTGTTCTCTCTTTACCAAGCTGCATTTGTCTCGACTTCATTAGGAATGTTATCCCATGTCATCTGCAGCCTAAACTTTCTGAGCTCTGAGTATATTGTTAGCATTTTCTCTGATAGTCATGGTGGTCTTTGCCTTCAGTCTTTATTTTCTTTCTAAAATTGTAAGCTTACAGTTAATTTTTAAATGTTAATGCCTCTGCTGGCTACTATTTCAGTTTCTGAACATCTGGATAGGGAATAAGAACATGTTTGTTTGTTTGTTTTTTTAAACTGTATACAAGGAAAATGGTATTCTTAAACATTTTTCTTTTCAGATATTATGATCTTCATCATATTTCCAGTTTCCATTTACTCAAGTCCAAACTACTTCAAGTGTCTTCATAGGACTTTCTGTTTTGATTCCCCCCCTATTCTAAATAATCTCATAAATTGTAGTTTCTTCATAAAGTTATTTGATCATATTTCTTTTCTTCAGTATCTCTAGTGCCTTTCTCTAATTTCCTTTCATTTATCATGAGTTCATCCCAATCTATATAAGAATAACATTTCTAGTCTTATCTTTTACTACTTTCTCACATAATTAATGCAAATTAATTGCATCCTGTGTTTCCTTTTTCCATAGTGGTTCCTGCTCCTTTCTAACCATTAGGAATATTTTTATCTTGCCATTTATTGATGTTTCAGTCACTTTTAAGTTTAGCTGAGTATAGTTCTCTATAAGTTCTATGCAAACTTACAGGTATTTAAAATTCGATATATTATTATTTTAATAATTACTTATTGTTTTTAATAACCAGGCCTGTATGTATCTACCTACCTGTTTCTTGTATACCTTGCTTAATGACATTTTTAGAAAAAAAAAAGTCATCAAGGAAATAAATCTGTAAACATCCTTAGCTTCTTTCTCTTCTATAAATCAATTCATCAATTCTAATGCATCATTTGAACATGTCCTTTCCACTACAATCCATACAAATGCTTCTTAAATCAGGTATTTGCCAATTTTCACCAAGGTTTTATAATAATAGTCAGGCTGACTGCTCCCTGTCAGTTCCATCCACTCAATGACCATTAGCATGGGTATCTATGGCTAGATGTCTTAGAAGCATATCATATTCAGTATATTTCAAACTAAATTCACAACTCATCTCTCTCAAAAGCTCTTTCTTCTCAAGCCCCCCCATTTTTAATGACATCCTAACCAATCTGGTTATGCAAGCCAGCGACCTCAGGGAACAGTGTGCTGAAACCAGGTCCTTCCTGACTTATAAAAGTCAGTTGTTTACATTTCTCCAAACTCTGAATTGGTAACATCATGCTGATAGGTTGAAATTCATTCACCTTCATAGGAATATTTATACCGTGGAAACTGGCAACTTGTGTAATTCAGCACTTTCAATTTTTAAAATTTTTCTTGTTTATTAATGAGCCCATTTACCATAATATCCCTGAGAGCAGTCACCATGAGAGCTATTCTCTTTTTCNAAACTCTGAATTGGTAACATCATGCTGATAGGTTGAAATTCATTCACCTTCATAGGAATATTTATACCGTGGAAACTGGCAACTTGTGTAATTCAGCACTTTCAATTTTTAAAATTTTTCTTGTTTATTAATGAGCCCATTTACCATAATATCCCCGAGAGCAGTCACCATGAGAGCTATTCTCTTTTTCCAGTTCACTTTACATGAGTCAGGGTTTTAAAGATGTTTAACTTATCTCATGTTGATCTATTCTTTTAATTCTGATGTGTCCATTTATAGTCAAAGTGTATCACTGAAAGAATTTCCTCAAAATTTGTATCCTTTCTTCATGGGAATACTCCTACAACATTGCTATTTAAGTGTTCTTTCTGTAATGAAAATCTGATTATATAAATCTATTTAACAGTCACAAGAGCTCTGAAATGCTAGAAAATAAAGTATCAATTCATACTCAAGTTGTACAGGCCATTTGTAGACTGTGTGATCTTTACTTATCTCTCCAAAACACTCTTCTGCTTGGTGTCTGCTATCCAAATGCTATGTGTATAGAATTATTTTCAATTCCTTCAGATTCAAGCAGACTTCTCATATAATTTCAAATGCCACTCATTCTCATTTCAATGTCCATTTTGCAAGCTCAAAATGCTTTGCCTGTCCAAAATCCAACTGTAAAATCTCATCTGGCAAACTATTCCAGCTTTCTTTCACTTAGGCTCATTTCCTTCTTGTCCTCTAAATAAAACTTCTGTTTCTGCTTTGCAACATGAAAACACACACATTCACATTTTTAAGTTAATTTTTGTATTTTTGGGTCCTGGCCTAAACTTGGTGACTGTCGTACACATAGCAGATACTCACTCATTCTGAAAAAGATCAGTTTCAATGGCAGAGATCTCTTTTGCTCATGCTTCACTTCAAGTCAGAAGGCATTTCCTATATGCCTTCTGTGCACCAAGAATTGTGTGTATTGGTTTTAGACCTTTTGTAATGTGCATACTTTTGAGCCTTTAGGTTTGATAGGGCACATACTATGCTAATGAATTTATGAATTATGGTTAATATATTCATTGTGCTTACATATGTATATATTTATTTGTCCATCTTCTATTTACATTACAAAGGGGAATTCTAACTGCTAAGTGCATATGTGTGCATTAATTTTAATAATATGCCTATGAATTTAACTTCAAGTATTATCATTCACTTTCTACAAGTGAATTAACTAGATGGAAATTAAGCAAAATGTAACAACATCACACAGAAAATAAATGGAGAAAATAGTAGGTCTGCAATCTGGCTCTGGAGTATCTGTTTTTAACTGCTATTTACTGACTCAGTTAGTAGTTGATAAAATAACCCAGACATTTACAGAAAAAGTGCAAAGACGGGTCTTCCTTTAAATTTGAAAATCACCTCAAACTTTTGTTTGCTGTATTGCAAATATAAAACCAATTTCTTGGATGGGCTTAGGAAAAGCATCATGGTAACTGAGTTAATTCTTTAGTATACCTCTTGATGGAAAAATAGGTGTTACCAAGAAGAAGTGTGTGGGAATAAGAGCATATTTATGGAATACATGGAAAATTAAAAATAAGTATTTTACAGAAATTATACGAAATTGGAAGAGAGGCCCAACTTAAGTAAATGGTGTTTAATTATGCTAAAGTAAAATTTGTTGAAAAATACACACACAAAAAAGAGATCATTTTAACATAGGCCAATTATTTTCACTTTATGGAAGTCTACGTGAATTCATTTCTTTGAGAAAAATGAAAATATATTTTTCTTCTTTGTAGCTCAGCGTAGCATGTTCCTACATCAGAAATATTTTGTTCTGAAAATAGTGTTAGTAAGATATCTGAAACACTGTTTAAACACGTGGATTTTGATGATTTTACATTTGAAATAAAGCACAGCTCATGCAAAGTACTAATTGATTTATAGCAAGCTCAGTTGACTGTGGATTCATGGAGTGCAAATGTACTTACAGTAAGTGTTATGACCTCTCAGGGGAGAGTCCACAATATTGAGCAAAACAGCTAATGGAAAAATATTAAGCAATTTCTGCCTAGCTTCTAATGTGTCTAAAGGGAGCTTTTGTTTTGTAGACTATCTTGCTGCTTTTGCTATCGTATCAGATTTTAGCCAAGCTTATATTCTCAAATTATGAGGAAGGAAGAAAAAGATGAAGAAATGGAACTATAACATATTAAGATATGAGCACAGACTAGGAAAGAAAAGAGAGGCAGGCAGCCAACCAAATCCCATTTATGTACCATATCGGTCTGCTCTTCCCCTATGTGCTTTGCTACCAAATTCCTTCACTTTCTCCTCTCTATTCAGGATCTCTCAGCTAGCTGGACTGAAAAGATAAGGACCCATTTCCTTAGGAGAATCAGTACTTGTAATAGCTGATCGACCTACTAAGTGTTGAAATACCCAAAGTAAGGTGCCTCTAGATCTGGAAAGGACAACCTGCCTCACAAAATCATGGCTTCCCAGAGACATTTGGGAGCTTATTGATTTCAAGAGGGTTGAAATCCTGAATGTACGTGCTGTTTTCTCAGTGGAGTTTATCAGGGCACCGTNTGCTATGATGCCTGAAATTGAAATATTAAACTTGCTCTGTGCAGTATGTAGCCTATATTTCAACTGCAAATACAAGAGTGGAAATTTAAAAATACTGATATAAATACTTTTAAGTAAGTGCCTAATACAAGGCATACATGTAAGTAAGCATTACTCACTCTAGTTGTGCCTGACTATTTGCGACCCCATGGGCTATAGCCTGTCAGGCTCCTCTGTCCATGAGATTCTCTAGGCAAGAATACTGGAGTAGGTTGCCATTTCCTTCTCCAGGGGACCAGTTCAACCCAGGGATTGAAGCTGGGTCTCCTGTATTGCAAGCAGACTCTTTACCATGTGAGCCACCAGGGAACCCAATGTAAGACACAGATCAGTACAATAGACATGTGTGGAAAATTCTAGATTTTCTGTCAAGAAAGGATTTGTCTTGGTTGCTGGGAATGTGGATCAGGGGACAGCCTCCAGCTGTTGGCTCCTTCAGCCTACCTGAGGATTTGCCTCAACTGCAGAGAGACACCTCACTGGAGGTTACTCTGTGGCTTTGACAGCCTATATCTGGTTGACTGGATGAGTTAAGCATATAAATATTTGGCATTTTGGCACAACAAAAATGAGCCCCACTCCAGATGCACACAGGAGATTGACCAAAGTTTATTAAGTCTGTGTTGCAATTCAATTTCTTCTATTGTCCAATTTTTCTTCTCTCCCCTTCCTACCACAAGTTTGGTTCCCTAACAAATATTAATCTCCATCTCAGTGTCTCCTGAGAGAAAACATAAACTGTGACCTTTAGAATGGCTCAAGGATATAATAAGAGGTAAATAAACAAGTAAAAAAAAAATAATAACACTGGAAGAATAAAAGGTCAGTAGATTTGGAACTGGGAGCATCACTGGAGAAGCGACATTCAGAAAATAATAGTAAAAGCTATACTACTGAAATAAGATTCTGTGCCTTGCACTATGCTAAATGGTATACACACTTTATACATACTGTTATACATATTATTCATTTAATATCCAAAGCAACACAATGTCAGGCATTCATTAACAGCCATATTTTATGGATGAGAAAAGTTACGCATAGAGAAGACAACTTATTTTCCTATATTAATGAGTGTCAGAGTTGCTTTTAAAACTATTTTGCTGAATTCAGAATTAGTCCATTTAACTAGTCTTAAAATTCAAGCTGGAATTAGTGACAAGAGAATTCAAATTGTAACCATTATTTATAAGATTTATAGAAAAAAGTTTTAACAGAATACTCTCAAATGCAGGCTTGTCGTTTTTCTTATCCTTATTTCTCATATCCAGGACCTTAGAGCACAGGGTCTTTCTATTCAGTTAGCATTTTTACTGGATACTTCCTTTCCAGTTCTAGACTGCTTTTTGCAACAATCTTTTGAAAATTACATCTCCTAATGATATCAATTCCAACCCATCCTCACCATTTCTCTTCATATATTTTGGCACCTGAATCATAGGTTAGCTCCAAACCTTTGCTTTAATGATTGGTAACATTAAAACGTATGCAAAGGAACCATTTGAGACTATAGGTTTTCTTAACCTTTTCTTTTCATCCACTTCTACTCTTTTCCACTTAAACAATTTATTCTTAGGATAACATCTTAAACAGTCTTACTATCTGAAGATGTAATATCTTTCATATCTTAAAATCTAATATTCCTCTGATTGATTCTAAATCACTACTCTTTAAAGTCCCCACACTTCTCCCACTAAAGTTGGTGTTCAGCTTAACCTTATCAAAATCACACTTTAATTTCCCATTTTTAACTCATAAAAATCCATATGGCTTCATGTTTCCTTCCAATTTAACCTAGAAACTTTGCTTAGAATTTCAAGGATATTCTCACTAGTATCTATTATTCTTGTATTTTTAAATGTAGGCACTTCTTATGTGTAGCCTATAAATTGTCAGTCCTATGCCATCCAAACACAATTGTTTTCTGTGATGCAAGGATGAGGCATGTCTAAAAATAACTCTAATGCTTACTCTAGGTTTATTGGAAGAATGGGCTATCAAGACTCCTTCTCCAAGCAAAACAGCTGCACTCAAGCTAGATTTTCCATGGAGTCAATGTTTTTCCTTTCTTCACAGATGATGGGAGAATTTTACAGGTGTCCTGGTCTGTAAATAGTAGATGCCTGACTTTCTCAGACCAACTTCTGGAAATAGCTGCTCCCAAACTCAGAAATTGCTTGTCACTTCAATGATAATTTTATTTTCGAGCTTGACCTGCAAATAGAAAAAGCAATAACACATAGATGTTATGTCATGTTTCTAATAACTATATTTATTCCTCTTTATTTTGAGAGTAGACCCGAGTTTTCCGGCACTGAGAGAGATTATTACTGTTATAATAACCACGCTGATTCCTTGTAGGCTCAATTTTTCTCTCTTCTGGAGCAATGTGATGAGAGCGAGATATCCTCCTCATGTACTAGGGTCTGTATTATAGAAGAGAAACCCTGAAAATATGAATCTTGCATATTAATTACATCTTATCTCCTTCACCTCTTGAAAGAAGGAGAGAGCTTTTCTCTCTCTAATGACAACAAATTTTCCTGGGGAAGAGAAGGGTAAAGACTCTGGGTTCTTAGCCTTTGGAATGGAATCAATGTCTCCAGAGGGGAAATAGCACAAGCCTGCAGGTTTACAACCCCTGAAATTTCTCCATGGCTCCTGCGGTGAGAAAAGTTTTGTTACCTTTTGAAGAAGAGTAGATGGCTCTAGATCTATCATGCTTGAAAGTATGAAAAGCAAATAAATCTGGAGTAAAGAGGTATTCTTCAATATATCAATTCAAGTTGCTCAAGAAGCCAAAATGCAGAAAAAAAAAAAAATCTAAAAATCTCTCGAGTTCCATAGTACTTGGTAACATAAATGCATTCTAAGGGTTCGAATGCACCTGGTTCCACTCACATAATGAAAGAGCAGGAGACTTTTAATCCCTCTTACTTATCTTAAACTTCTATGGTTCTCTAATGAAATCGGATTTGTATCCCATTCCAGGTGATACGATGGAGATTGGCCAGGGACTGGTGCCCTCGTTGTGGTGACTGAAGAATCAGGTTTGCACACAGACTTTCTTGGGTTTCCTGCTCCTATATGCTGATATTTTCCACCAGGTAGTCTCTCAACATTGTTCTGCAAATATTTTGCTCAGTTTTAACCAACTGCATTACTGACTTCCTATAATGTCTGCTTTGCAGGTTTTAAATCCTCTACATTTCAACACTATTTCAGGCTTAAGAAGTTCCTTCTCTTTTTTATTACATACACACACATACACAGTTATCAATATTCTTACCTTCTACCCCTTCATCATTACTTAGCTCCAACACTGAGCCTTCCACAGGACCCTTAATCCTAACTCCGTCTATCAAGCACATGAGTATTTTAATAAAGACCTTTTTTTTTTGGTCTAACAAAATTTTATTTAAATAACTTTTTACAGTGTGTTAACTATGTGATCTTGGTCACAAGTGTTTCAGTTTCCTCTTTGGAAAGCTGAAAGTATTAATAACTACTCTCTGGAGAAGGAAATGGAAACCCACCCCAGTACTCTTGCCTGGAAAATCCCATGGATGGAGAAGCCTGGTAGACTACAATCCATGGGATTGCAAACAGTTGGACACGATTCAGTGACTTCACTTTCCTTCTTTCTTTCTGGGGGAAGATTACAAGAGATAAAATATATAAAGTACCTGTCCTTCACTTACCTTAACCCCACTGAAAAAAAAGAGAAAGTCTTCTTATTCTTATAGATAATTCTTTGGCTCACACCACTCTCCAATTGCATGACTCCTTTTCTGTCTTTTCTTTCACTGCTAAACTCCTGAAATCTTAGTATTTATTTACTCATTGTGCTCACTGCATTCATGGCTTCATCTTCAATTGCTTTCTCCTTTTCTGATTGTTTTGTGCTCAGTCACTACTTTCTAATGACTAAATTCACATGACCTCATCTCAGTTCACGTTTCTGTAACTATTCTGTCACTATTCTGTAACATTTACAAGGACTGACCACATTGTTTTAAAATTGTCTTTTCCCAAATTTTTTAAGCATTTTGTCTTCTAACTCTTCATCTACTTCACTGAGCCCTCCTTGCTATTCTCTTATGTATGTGTGAGTATGTGTACCCCCTGGAAGCATTATCTTCCTTGTTTGTCCCTTGCTATGGTCAGTATCTGTGAGCTGATCACTAAGGACAAGGCTTCTCTTTACTTGATTTGAAAATGTCCCTGCACATACTTTGTTTTGTTTGTTTGGTTTGCCCATCTTGTAAACTACTGGCTTTTCAATCATTTTCAACCTTAACTAGATAACCCCAAATCAAATGTATAACCTAAGATAACAGAACTCTTTTATTAAAGGATTTCTTGTGTAACCCAATAGAGCAAAGAAACAAAAAAAAAAGGTGGGGGGGAGGAAAAAAAAAACATTAGAGAAGAAAACAAACATAATTCTATAGTCTGTCCTCTGAATTGCTGTGTGTGTTGTTTGTTTTGTAAAATTAAGAGAAAAAAAGTGGTATTCTTTAAGATGTTCATACTATCTTAAATCTTTTATCCTCACAAATCCTTCTGAAAACACTCTGTGAGTTCTTAAGATGTTAAAATAACACTCTACTATTCACTGTAAGAGCAAAATGATTATGTAGGAAAGATAAAAAGAACTTTTTTTTTTTTAATTTGACTTTTCCCGGGGATGAGGGGCAAATAGTCTCTAAAATGTCACAAGCACATAAATGTGTGTATCCATGACTCTGAAGAGGTTTTATTCATTGTTCCCACAATTTGCATCTATTTGACTAGTTTCATGAATCCTTAATTAAGCCTTTATTCATAGAAAAATAATATTTGGTGAATCTAATTTTATTTCTTGATTTGATATCGCTAAAAAAAAAAAAAAATTCTTGCCTCTATTTTCTTTTGCCTACTTTTCCTCCCACCTGAGCTTCTGTCTTCCTATCACACAACCAACATTGCCTAAAAGCTACCTCTTCTACTAAAGCTGTCTTTTCCCACATTAGCCTCACTTCCAGCATTTTATCTGGTACTCTGCTCCCTGGTTCTTCTGTGACCCTGACCTGCCTCTCCAACAGCTTCCACTGGGTAGCCCATAGCTTCTCCCTCCTCCCAAAAGCTGCCTCCTAGCAAAATCTTCCTTCGATTATTCAGAGCTGCTGCTTAGAAACAGACATGTACACAAGTGAATAAAGACTACAGTACAAATTCTACAGCCATGGAATAGACGATAGATCAGATATTCAAATGCAATAGTATTCATATTTCTTAAGCCCTAAGAAAAGATTAGATTTGCATCTTTAGCTAAGAATCAGACAAAGGAAAATATCACATTTGGGATGTCCTTAGTACAGCTAGCTCTTATTTTTTTTTTTTAATTAAAAATGAGATCTGGCTGCTCATTGCTCAAAAACCAATAAAGATACAAGGTTTGTGAAAAGTAAAGCTTGCTTTATTTTGAAGGCTGGCAATGAGGTAGGGGTGGCTAAGTAGATTCATGTCCAAAGATCTATCCTTCTCACTGACAATCTGTGGGCAAGAGATTTTGTAGACCAAGGGAGGGGGCTACATGTAGAAACAACAGTCAGCTCTGACAGTAATCTTGAAATTGGTCATGCAGTGGTCTGGCCAGTGTCATCTTGATTAAGTTAATCTTCAGTTCCAGAATCAGTTTGTTCCAATTTCCCTGAGAACAGTTCTTGGAATTATGGCAGCTTATGTCATAGCTATAGTCTGGTCATCATGTAGGTAACTTTTACACCTGGTGGGGGTTTCGATATCTACAAGATAGCTCAAGGATATGGCTCAGAATATTATCTACAGCCCTAATGTGGAACTAAAAGGTCCTTTGCTTTGCTTAATGATTATTACTATTGGTCTTACTTAGCTGTTTTTCTTTGCTTTTGCATTTCTCTCTTCTCTGATTAAACTTTTTGTTTAGCTAAAGTTTCTTTATAAGACAAAAGGCAAGTAGAGGACATGGGGTGGGAAGAGGACCATAATGTCCTGCTTCATTTTATTTTTTCTGCTTAGAATGATTTTTTCTGAGATATCTGTTTGGTTCATGCCTTCATTTCCTTCACATATTTGCTCAAATCTCAACTTGTCAGTGAGATCCACTCTGACCACTCAATTTAGTATTTAACCCTGTTCCAGCTGCCTCCTCTGGCATTCTCAATTATCTTCACTTTTTCTAATTTTACTTATTTTCCCCAAAGGAAAATCTGATAATATGTTAGATCATTAATTTACTACATTTTCATTTTTATTTTAAATTATTCACTATAAAACTTAGCTCAGCCTTCAGAATGGGAGAAAATAATAGCAAATGAAGCAACTGACAAACAACTAATATCAAAACTATACAAGCAACTTTAGCAGCTCAATTCCAGAAAAATAAATGACCCAATCAAAAAATGGGCCAAAGAACTAAATAGATATTTCTCCAGAGAAGATATACAGATGGCTAACAAACACATGAAAAGATGCTCAACATCACTCATTATCAGAGAAATGCAAATCAAAACCACAATGAGGTACCATTTCACACCAGTCAGAATGGCTATGATCCAAATGTCTACAAGCAATAAATGCTGGAGAGGGTGTGGAGAAATGGGAACCCTCTTACACTATTGGTGGGAATGCAAACTAGTACAGCCACTATGGAGAACAGTGTGGAGATTCCTTAAAAAATTGCAAATAGAACTGCTTTATGACCCAGCAATCCCACTGCTGTGCATACACAAGGAAGAAACCAGAATAGAAAGAGACACATGTACCCCAATGCTCATCACAGCACTGTTTATAATAGCCAGGACATGGAAGCAACCTAGATGTCCATCAGCAGATGAGTGGATAAGAAAGCTGTGGTACATATACACAATGGAGTATTACTCAGCCATTAAAAAGAATACATTTGAATCAGTTCTAATGAGGTAGATGAAACTGGAGCTGATTATACAGAGTGAAGTAAGCCAGAAAGAAAAGCACCAATACAGTATACTAACTCATATATATGGAATTTAGAAAGATGGTAACGATAACTTTGTATGCGAGAGCACAAAAGAGACACAGATATTTAGAACAGTCTTTTGGACTCTGTGGGAGAGGGAGAGGGTGGGATGATTTGGGAGAATGGCATTGAAACATGTATAATATCATATAAGAAACGAATCGCCAGTCCAGGTTCGATGCAGGATACAGGATGTTCGAGGCTGGTGCACTGGGATGACCCAGAGGGATGGTATGGGGAGGGAGGTGGGAGGGGGCTTCAGGATGGGGAACATGTGTGTACCTGTGGTGGATTCATGTTGATGTATGGCAAAACCAATATAATATTGTAAAGTAAATAATAATAATAAAAATATATGATAAATGGCTAAAAAAAAAAAAAAAAAACTTAGCTCCAGTAGGGTAGAGGCTTTTGCTTTGTTGGATACCAAACACAAAAGCCTGGAAATACTAGACAGTTAAAAAAATGCTATAACAATGAATGTAAAGAAGAAAGGAGGGAGAAAGAAACCAGGGAGGGATGGAAGAAGAGAAGGAAAAATGAATGAAGGATAGTAATTATAAGCCAAATAAATGAGACATTTTCTTCTTTCTGCAACTTCAATACATATTCTCCTCAGTTCATTTCAACAAATGTTTGCTAAATTCCATCATAATTTAGGGATTTCTGTGTGTTACAATACATAGATAAATGATACATTTGTGCTAAGTTTAAGGAGCTTGTAATGATTTGGGAGTACAAGCATCTGTTTATAGTGCAGTAAAGTATTACAGAGGGCTTCCCTGGTGGCTCAGATTGTAAAGAATCTGCTTCCAATGTAGAAGATCTGGTTCAATCCCTGGGTAAGGGAGATCCCCTGGAAGAGGAAATTGCAACCCACTCCAATATTCTTGCCTGGGAAATCTCATGGACAAAGGAGCCTGGTGGACTATAGTCCATGGGGTCGCAAAGAGTTAGACAGGACTTTGTGACTAACACACAAACTATTATACATGTTGGAATACTGGGTAATGAAAATGTTATGATAGATTTGCACTTTAATCCATCCAAGTTGATTCTAGATCATATGGTGGCTGAGATGGGGTTGCTATGTGAAATGCAACAATAGAGGCAGGGAGACAAGTTAGGAGACTCAGGCAATAGTCAAGTTAAGAAAGATGTGTATCTGAACGAGAAAATTAGTAATAGTGGCAGGAATAGGTTTCTGAAGTATTTAGGAGATAAAATCAGAGGAACAGGGTGAGTGATTAAGGATGAGAGATTTGCTGATAGTGTGGCACGGATTTAAGAATAAGCAAATTAAATCAATTCATCATTGTGGCAACCATGATTTAATACTGCTACATGAGAACAGAGGGATAAACACAACCCAGTGATCACAGCAAAAGCATCAGGAGAACACGATACAGAGAAAACCCAATTTGAAATGTTTGTAGTGTTTCTGCTGCTGCTGCTGCTGCTAAGTCGCATCAGTCGTGTCCGACTCTGTGCAACCCCAGAGATGGCAGCCCACCAGGCTCCTCTGTCCCTGGGATTCTCCAGGCAAGAACACTGGAGTGGGGTGCCATTGCCTTCTCCTGTAGTGTTTCTAGTCACTGAAATTTAACTGATGCTATCAAAACCAGGCAATGGGAAGTAATCAAGGGAAATGTCAGCTCAAAACACCAACATTTATTCAGTTTCATCTTATGTGTTTATGTATTTTGTTTACGCTAGGAAAGAGTACTAATATATATATATATATAAAATTTAACTCCCTGAATAATAAGAAAGGAGGATAAGTCAATCCATCCCATTTTCCCTGAGACCAAAGACCATGAGAAATAAGTTGAAAAAGATGCATGAAAATTGTGGCATTTATTTAAAACAACAATGCCATAAAAAGATTCAACACATTAACATATGTGATTTCAGAAATATCTATTAGTTATATATCAATGCATTCCATGAGAATGGACATGTCTCCAGTTTTCTTCTGTGGTTCTGGTGTCTAGTTCAGGTCTTGGTAAGTAATAGAATCTCAATAGATATTTTTGTGATGGCTGAATAAAAGAATGGATAGAAAGATTATCAACAATGTGGATTTTGGAATTAGAAATGTTTTAAATCCTAGAACTGCCACTAACTGGTTGAGAAAGCTACTTTATTTTCTGAGCTCAGTGTCCTCATACATAAATGGAAAAAAAATAATAACTCTGCCTCACAGAGTTCCTGACATTTAAAAATAATAATCAGTTATTATTTAAAACACTTAGCATAGTGACTAGCATGTAGTGTGTGTTCAATAAATGTTCATAATTACTATAATGGTTCTGTATCTATGCCAGGTAGATCTTTAAGCCACAAATAAATTTGAATTTTTCAAGGCAGCCTTCAAAAATGTTACCATTGTGTAGTTAGTAAGCCAGAGGCCAAATCCCTTTGTTGGAGTCTCCATGAGGAAAACACACCTTCAACTCCTTTCCTATAATTTCTCAGTTGCATTATTTCACCATTTTTTCTCTTGTGACTGCTCTTACTAAGAGATATGTCATATGAAATGTTCAAAAATGAAATTATTTACTTTATGGGTGAAAAGTGCTTGACAAGTGACTAGTCATTTTTTAATATATTTTATTTTCTTTGAAAATGTGGTTGAATTATATTTCTGCAAGACATGTATTTAATGGCTTCTACAAACTTAAAGATGTCTTGGGAGTGTAATGCAAGTTTCACTGTACTCCCTGGAAACTGATGGGATCCTATATAACTAACAATGTGGGTTTAATAATCTTTAGTTATGTTCCACAACCACAAGAAACCTAAAACACACTCTAACTGTTAATGGGATGGGCACAAACTGCATGATCAGGTACAATTTTCCTTTTAAAAACTTATATCATTTATTAACAAGGCAAGTGTGGAGAGAATGTAAGAGAAACTAGTGTTAGACTCAGTGACCACGTGGTGGATCAAGGGAACAAGATCTAGACTAAGAAACATAAGGGGCACTAAAGAGTTCTGGTAAAGGGAAAGAAAACTAGCAGCCAAAATGGACTCCTAAGAATGAGTCCTATTTGTGTTTTTCATACATTCATCAGGCACTTGGATATTTGATCAGTTATGCCACCCATACTAACTAAATGCCAAATAAATGTCAGATCTTTTGCTAGCTACTGTCAAAGGTAGGTGACGGCTATGAGGTCTTCTATCCAACTAATGAATTAATGCAGTCATCCCATTAACTTGACTCTTCTATGAAACTAGTAATAATCAGAGCTACCTGATTGCTAGTGCTACCTACATGACTAAATTCTGAATTCTGATAATAATAAGTTCTGTTTCTGCCCCCCACCCTCAAAAAATGGTATACTGGAAACAGATACTCAAGAAACAGATAATTCCTTCCGAGTGTTTTAAGATATTAGAAATAAATAAAACAAAATTTGGAAATAATTTATGTTTATGAGGTGTTGCCTAAAGGCAAGAAAATTTCCCTAAAAGACTTTCCTTATAATTCCTTTTGTTACTAAGTATTATTGATAGTATTTTGATATATTGGTTGATATATTGATATTTTAAAACTTGACATTATGCTTGTAGAGTACTTTTTTTAAGGTAGTGGTTTGCCAAGAATTCTAAGGAAGATTACTAAAGCCTCCTATTCATATAGAAACAATTTGATATTTATAATTGTCACTCGGGCTTCACTGTATGTAAAAAAAAATCTTATCTAGCAGATTTAGTATCCTGTTTTTCACTGCTCAACATGAGGTGCAGAATTAGAATTCTTCTCAACCTACCAAAATTAAAGATAAATCCTATTTGTCTCTCTTATTTCAATAAATAGAAAAGCTGACTAGGAATCTGGAAAGTTTATGTTATTGATATAATCTATCACTTCCCTGTTGGCTTAGATGGTAAAGAACCTGCCTACAACTCAGGAGACCTGGTTCGATGCTGGGTTAGAAAGATCCCCTGGAGAAGGAAGTGGCAACCCACTCCAGTATTCTTGCCTGAAGAATTCCATGGGCAGAGGAGCCAGGTGGGCTATGTTCCATGGGGTCACAAAGAGTGAAACATGACTGAATGACTTTCACTTTGCTCACTTAATGTAAATGAACCTATATATTTAGTATGCTCCTAAGAAAAGTGAAAGTGAAGCCACTCAGTCGAGTCCAACTCTTTGCGACCTCATGGACTGCAGCCTACCAGGCNTCCATGGGCAGAGGAGCCAGGTGGGCTATGTTCCATGGGGTCACAAAGAGTGAAACATGACTGAATGACTTTCACTTTGCTCACTTAATGTAAATGAACCTATATATTTAGTATGCTCCTAAGAAAAGTGAAAGTGAAGCCACTCAGTCGAGTCCAACTCTTTGCGACCTCACGGACTGCAGCCTACCAGGCTCCTTTGTCCTTGGGATTTTCCAGGCAAGAGTACTGGAGTCAGGTGCCAATGCCTTCTCCCATATATTTAGTATAGAGAACCACATAAAGCTCATTGTTCAATACTTTAAAATTAATACTAAATGCAACTTTTGATTGATTCAACGAGTCAACAGTATGTTACAATGTATGTGTGTGTGTGTGTGTGTGTGTGTGTGTATTTAATGTTAGAATGAATGTCAGAAACAATGAATTTACTAAAGTGTTTGCGATGTATTATATAATCTAAAAGTCTATGATTATTTGAAAAACATAAGAAAAATGGCTTAGATAATATAGGCAATTTTACTTTCCCTTTCTGAAGGAAAGATAAAATGTAAAGCTTGGAATTAATTCTTTCAATCATAATGTTTCCTAGATAACTAGCTTTTGCATACTTGTCTAAATAAAAGAATAACTTTAAACCATAAATCAAATACCAAACTTCTGTGATTAACATTCAGCGTTTTCTAAGATAAATTTTGACTAATCAGGTGGACAATATCAGAAAACAAATCTATTGTATAGTTTTACTCTTGAAACCAGGGAAATATTAGGAATTCAAGTGAAAAATAAATTTAAACACTACATTGGAATTAGTTGTACTTCAGACTGGGGGTGGAGCGGGCACTGCACATATTTATACTCAATCATGTGTACATATGTGATTGATTGATATATATGATTGATGTACATGTTACACAATCAACGTGCATGTTACATGTATCCGATGGTTTGTTTGTCAAAATGGAGGCCAAAAACTGCCTAAACCAATGGCAAAAGCTTGTAATGAAGGGTCAGATTCATCTCTTTCATTCTCAGGTAGGTGATCTTAGAAGAAACAATATCCATAAAGTACTTATGTATGATATATAGTTTTGTTCTTCCTTAATAAATTACTTTCAATTAGTAATTATATTTTTAATTACATTTACTATAAACTCTAGACACCTCAAAAACATGTAGAGAGGTTACCAACTAGTGGGAAAAATTATAATAAAAGCTTGGAAAAAACTGATTGTTTAGAGGTTCAGGGTTTTTAAGTCTGTGTAAGCTTAGATACACATTAAAGTAGAAGAAGGTACGTATTAGATATGGGAAAAACTAGTTTAATTAGGTGGAAGTGCCTGGTAATCTATATATTTTATGTATATCTGATGCAATATTGATGACTAATCAACCATGAGGAGCCTTGATGTGACAAAACTTAGCCCACCAAGCTTCTCTGTCCATGGGATTCTCCAGGCAAGAATACTAGAGTGGGTTGCCATTTCCTTCTCCAGGGGATCTTCCTGACCCAGGGATCAAACCCAGGTCTCCCACATTGCAGGCAGATGCTTTAACCTCTGCACCACCAGGGAAGTTCACAGATAAGATCTAGCCACTGAATAGAATACTATTAACATCAAGGGTTACCATGTGTAACCACTGGG
>SJYA01001089.1:4324072-4342383 GCA_006410615.1 Neotragus moschatus
AAAAAAAAAAGAAAGAAACAAAAGCAGATTAGAGTTATTTCTGAATACCTACCCACACACACTCACACACTCACTCACACACACACACACACACACACACCCCTTAACAGCTGGGCCAAGCCAAAGGATGTTTCTACTAATCCACAAAGCTTCATCCAATTTACTCATTACTTCTTCATCGACTCAACAGACATGAGTTTGAGTAAACTCCAGGAGATCTTGAAGGATGAGCTACTGAAAAATCTGTGGCTACACTTATTTCTTATTTCTCTTTTATTCAAGAGAAATTTTCTTAAAAAAAGAAAAAGAGAGAGAGAGAGAGAAAATTTTTCCCTCCTCTTCGCTGTGAACACAATTCTGCATTTAGACTTTGTTTTAAGGACAATAGTAAAAATAATTGATATTTATCAGATAGTTATTCTATACCAGACACTGTTCTAAGAATGCTATGACTTCTAATGTTTTGATCTGATTTCTTCACTAGGGAAGGCATTATTACTATTATTCCATTATCTAAATGAAGAAACCAAGTTCAAAGTGAATAACTTGCCCAGAGTTTCATATCCAGCATGGCAAAAACAGAACTTGATGTGAGCATCATTCACTTATCATTTCCCTATATAGTATATAACTTGTATATTTACCCTTTTTTTGTGTGTGATGCTCTCAACATGTCTGGAGTGGACCCAGAGAGCATGTACTGAATATTATATGTGCCTAGTCCCCAGCATGGAGAAGGCAATGGCACCCCACTCCAGTACTCTTGCCTGGAAAATCCTATGGATGGAGGAGCCTGGTAGGCTGCAGTCCATGGGGTCGCTAAGAGTTGGATACAACTGAGCGATTTCCCTTTCACTTCTCACTTTCCTGCACTGGAGAAGGAAATGGCAACCCACTCCAGTGTTCTTGCCTGGAGAATCCCAGGGATGGGGGAGCCTAGAGGGCTGCTGTCTATGGGATCGCACAGAGTTGGACATTGCTGAAGTGACTTAGCAGCAGCAGCAGCAGTGCCCAGCAGAGTACTTAACACATTTTAGGACATGTGTAAATATCTGTCAAATAATTTTCTTGTAGAGCTCAAAAGAGATAAATATTTCACTCTTCATGAGCTATTTTGACATAATTTCAACATAGACCAAGCTTTTTTCAATGCAGGTGATAGTTAGCAATTGCCCAAGAAAGATTCTGGGGGAAAAAAAAAAAAAAAAAAGACACTAGACACTGCAGCTCTGACAAGCATTAGGTGACTATATTACATAAATCTATAAATGAAGGAGCTTAAATCTGCATGAAAGAGAAAAGGGCAAAGGGATTTGAAGATTATCAGCTGATAATCCAAGACAGGACCACTCTAGGGAGGGTATTATTGAAAAATATCAACCATCAACAAAGTATGCCCCAAAGTGCATGTATAAGACAGAGATAATTGTTCCATTTCAATTAGCAGCTAAGGGAATGTAATCTTGGAATTTCAACTCAATCTTTCCGACTTTATATACTTCTGGGGAAGTTGAAGTTCCGTTGCTTAATATAGCATGACACTATGGAGATTTTTCTTAAAAAATAAATTGTATCTCAATGGTAGCAAAATAATGTTGATGGTAAAATAGACTTGTTATCATAGAAAAGCAAACTGCCCCTCTAGGTACAACACAGCACCACAGGCTGCAGGAGACAGGAGATATGAACAGGGAGAGACTGGAAAATGTGACAAGCAGAGCTAATTTTAGGCACTTGGGTTGCTAAGGAAGCTAGTGTGTAAGGTAAGCTCCCCAAGGATCATTTTAAGTCACTCATTTAGCATAACCTGCGGTCGAAGTGTGATGTATATCAACAAAATCCCAGCCATGTACCCATGGAAAAGTGCTCATTTCTCTCTCACCCAAAGCATTTGGGCCCCATGAGCTCACACAGAGTCCTCAAAGAGCCAAAAAAGACGTAATGAAGTTAGTAATGGAGACAATTAAGCAGTAATAATGTGACTTACATCTGTCACAGTCCAGATACCAGGAACTATTTATATTTAAATATCTAGACACAGATTTGGGTTACTTACCTATGGATAATGAGACTTCATGCTTTTGAGCCATTTTCCCTCTCCACATGATATGCGTTCCAGGCTTTGAGGGGGTTGCAATATATTTAGGCCAACTCATACCTGCAAAATCAGAAAGGAAGAGGAAATGTTCAGAGTAAGCAAGGGTATTAAATCCACAAATAAATCAGTGAAAGTTGACTTGAAAGGAAATATGTTTTATATTTAAATGTATAAAATATGCCACATTAACTCATAACACCTTTAACAAGTTGCTTGTGTATATATAGATGGATCTAAATGAGTGTGAGTCAAGTTGTAATAGCACAACAAACCCCTGTACCCCCATACCCCCCCAAAAATGCTTTCCTCTTTGATATCCACTTTAAGACTCTCTTCAGATTTGTCTTTTCTATTATCAAACTCAAATGACTGAGCAGATGCTGACCTTCATCCCACAGGCGTTTATTAACAGAACAGTTTCTGCCTTGCTCGGGAATATATTCTTATTTGCAACTGGCATAGAAGATACTGGGAGTTGTGAGACAGAAAGTAAAACCTTAGCTTTGCGTATGTGTGTGCATGTTGCCTTGTTTAGCGGTGGCACAGCTGACCCAACCCGTAGGGACACACCCCCATTGTTTCAGCTCAGTTTCATTATAGTTGAGTAGCAACGCTCTCTCCCTCTTGTTCCCCCTCAGTTCTTTAGCCTGCAGGTAGTACTGCAACCTGAAGTTTAACTACGATTTATTAGAGAAAGACACTTGTGTATTTCCATCTTCTTCAGTCACTGTAATTTTGAATCTGTCTATGGCATCACCTACTTCTCACCTTTGATAGAAACAGTTGTTAGCTGAAGGAATGGTCAAGATAAAATGTGTCACCGCACTTTCAGAAATGGAAGTCAAGGTGCTCAATGAACTCACTTCCTCTCAAGGAATCTGGGTTTTCTACCCTTTGTCCTTGGTGCTTTTTTTCACTTGTTTGTGTGTGTGGTTAGGGTTGGAGTGAGGGTGGTGGTGATGCTGGGGCTGCGGACACACAGAAGTTACTGAAAGGCAGGGCATCCTTGTTCTGAGGCAGCTCATCCCTGAAGATTTTGCTGTGCTCCTTGTTCTGCAATGAGGGGACCCAGCTCTCTTCTGATCCCAAATCATTTTCCCTCTTTATCTAATTTTAGCTACCAATTGACCTTCTCACTGCTCCTATCCAGACCCACTTTTGTTGGTCTCCCTAAGGGAAAAGTCACACTGCAATCAATTAATACATTGAAAATACAACTCTGTAACAAGCTAGTTTGAAGTATTTTGTATCTGACCATGTTTAGTTCATTAAACATAGTAAAATATGGTAAAACTCTGTTTGTGTGACTGCTCATTGTTTTGCTGGCTAACACTATATAAATAGGAGATTTTAATTTGAATTTGCCTAATACATAAGTTTCATCATCTCCAGTTAGGTGACTTGGCATACCAGAATCAACCTAAAAGCCATAGCATAAATGAAGTCCAAGTTGAGCTTGGAAAAAAAATAGTGAAGAGAACTGTGAAACAAGAGGCAGTACACACAATCCAGAAATAGGGCAAACATTCAAGGAGATTTCATATGAGAGACTGAACACAGCAAAATGTATTTATTTGAAGTCTAGATTATCAGCAGTCTAAGGAGACTTAGAAACATTCATCTTATGATATATTTATATGAGTTTTGTTGTTGTTGTCTTTTTTTTTTTTTTTGCTTTTTTAATGCTATCGATACTTATTCCATATTTGGTACAAATCTAGGCCATGAGTTCAGGCAGGCGTGAAGTGTGACTTTAGAACTGTGTGACAAAGTCATTTCTATTTTAAACTCAGTTCTGACAAATGATGAAAAGTAAAATCAGTCACACTGAAATTTATCTCTAGCAATCGTTGTAGGACCACATGGCCACTATTAGTCATATATTCATTCTGGTCCTCTGAAGTATACCTGGTCCTTCCCCATCCTTTGTTAAATGAAGGTTGTGCTTATGTTATACCATCTTCCCAAATATGAACTTTTCTAAATCTAGCTCTAGCAAAGCTCACAAGTGATTCTTTTGGGGACCATGCTAATACCTGTAGAAGCTCTTTGGTGGAGCTTAGGCCATCTCTATCTAAAGACATCAACCTTAATTTCTAGCACTACTTTCCATGTGTTTCTGGGCTGCTGCTGCTGCTGCTGCTAAGTCACTTCAGTTGTGTCCAACTCTGTGCGATCCCATAGACGGCAGCTCACCAGGCTCCGCCGTTCCTGGGATTCTCCAGGCAAGAACACTGGAGTGGGTTGCCATTTCCTTCCAAGGCATGAAAGTGAAAAGTGAAAATGAAGTCACTGAGTCATGTCCAGTTCTCAGCGACCCCATGAACTGCAGCCCACCAGGCTCCTCCATCCATGGGATTTTCCAGGCAAGAGTACTGGAGTGGAGTGCCATTGCCTTCTCAGGATTTTAATATCCCTGGAATGTTTCTGAAGTTTCAGATCCCACAAAACCTATCTGAAGTTTCTCTTCTCTTTCTAGTCCCTTGAGTTTGGGACTGAAATTCTTGGTTCATTTACTGCTAAAGCTTATCTTGAAGGATTTTGAGCATTACCTTGCTAGCATTTGAAATAAGCACAATTACATGGTAGTCCATATATATATATATATATGGCATAAACAAACAAATTGCATGGTTAACTTGTATGATAGTCATTGTGTCAGAGTATGTAAAGAATATCTAAACTCGGAGGAAGCTTCATTATATTTATCTGAAGTGTCTTGAGGCGAGTGGGTTCTCTCACAATTGTTCATTATATCCATTTATGGTGTTTGAGGCTTGGATATTGTCACCATAACATGTTAACAAATCCAAAAAACAGTGAATATTCAACTCTACCAAAATGCATCTCATCCTGTTCTATACACCCTTAGGCAATAGTTTCCCAACTTTGCTTTATATTAGGATTACATATGGAGCTTTATATTTTCAGAAATTCTAATCTAATTGGTCTTGGTTGGAACCCAGGATTGAACTAGTATGAATTAGCACGTCTAAGTTGTTCTAAAATGCAGTTGTGTGTTGAAAATCACTGCCTTAAAAAAATGTCCGTGTGTTACTCATCATTTGCTTATGTTGAACTTGAACTTCCATCAGGATGCACAACAGAAAGATACTGCATTTTGTTCCTGATGAATCTCTCTGATCTCTCTCTGTCTCTCTCTCTCTGCCTTTCTGTCTCTCTTGGTCATCCTGTCTCTTTCTGTCTGTCTTTCTCTCTCCTATCTCCTTCCCTCCATCAGTATCTCTGGTAGGAAAAACAACTGGTCTGCCCCCTCCAACTGCTTTGCTGAGCCTTAACTTCTTGATCACATTCTGAGTTCCACTATCACTCTGATTCCTTTTTCATGTTCTTGTGGAGCACCTATAAGGAGTGGGTAAGATGGAGGCTACCAAAAAATGAAATAAACATCATTCTAACTCAATTTTCCTTTCAGAACTTAAGACATTCTTTCCCTGCTCCAAACTCATGGACTGAAGCTGACCAATACCCTTTTGAATCTCCTGAGTGATAATTGTTTTTGCTGTTCAATTGTTAAGTTGTGTTTGACTCTTTGCAACTCTATCAACTACAGCTTATCAAGCTTCCTTGTCCTTCCCTGTTCTACATCTCCCAGAGTTGCTCAGACTTTTGTCCATTGTGCTGATGATGCCATCTAATTATCTCATCCTCTAGTGCCCCCTTGTCTTCTTGCCCTCAATCTTTCTCAGCGTCAGGATCTTTGCCAATGAGTTGACTCTGCATCAGGTGGCCAAAGTGCTGGAGCTTCAGTTTCAGCATCAGTCCTTCCAATGAATATTCAGGGTTGATTTCCTTTAGGATTAGCTGATTTGATCTGCTTGTAGTCCAAGGGACTCTCAAGAGTCTTCTCCAGCACCACAATTCAAAAGCATCAATTCTTTGGCACTCAGCCTTCTTTATGCTCTATCTCTCACACCCATGCATGACTACTGGAAAAGCCATAGCTTTGACTATATGGACCTTTTCAACAAAGTGTTGTCCCTACCTTTTAATACATTGTCTATGTTTGGCATAGCTGCATTTTAAGGAGCAAGCATCTTTTAATTCGGTGGCTGCAGTCACTGTCCTCAGTGATTCTGGAGCCCAAGAAAATAAAATTTACCATTGTTTCTACTTTTTCCCCATCTATTTGCCATGAAGTGATGGGACCATATACCATTATCTTGATTTCTTGAATGTTAAAGTTTAAACTAGATTTTCCATTTTCCTCTTTTACCCTCATCAAGAAGCTCTTTAGTTCCTTTTTGCTTTCTGCCATTAGAGGGATATCATCTACATATTTTCAGTTTTTTATATTTCTCCTGGCTATCTTGATTTCCTCATGTGATTCATCCAGCATGGCATTTCCCATAATGTACTCTGCATATAACTTATATAGGCAGGGTGACAATATACAGCCTTGGTGAACTCTTTTCACAATTTTGAACCAGTCTATTGTTCCATGTTCTATTCTGTTGCTTTTTATTATAAATACAGGTTTCTCAGGATGATCTGGTATTCCAACACTGATAATTTTCCACAGATTTTTGTGATCTACACAGTCAAAGCCTTTAGCATAGTCAATGGAGCAGAAATAGATGTTCTGCTCGAATTCCCTTGCTTTCTCTATGATCCAATAGCAATTTTATCTCTGGTCCCTCTGCCTTTTCTAAATCCAGCTTGCACATCTGGAAATTCTTGGTTCATGTACTGCTAAACCTTAGCTTGAAGGATTTTGAGCATTACCTTGCTAACATTTGAAATGAGCACAATTACATGGTAGTTCAAACATTCTTTAGCATTGCCCTTCTTTGGGAATGAAATGAAAACACATTTTCCAGTCCTGGGCCCTACTGAATTTTTCAAATTTGATGACATATTGACTGTAAAAACTTTAGGATTTTAACTAGCTCAACTGGAATTCTATCACTTTGTTCACCTCTAGCTTTGTTCATAATAATACTTCTTAAGGCCTACTTGACTTCACACTCCAGGATATCTGGCTCTAGGTGAGTGACCACACTATCATGGTTTTCCAGGTCATTAAGACAGTTTTTGTACAGTTCTTTTGTGTGTTCTTACCACCTCTTCTTAATCTCTCTTGCTTCTATTAGGTCCTTACCTTTTCTATCCTTTATTGAGCCCATCTTTGAATGAAATGATCCCTTAGTATCTCCAATTTTCTTGAAGAAATCTCTAGTCTTTCCTATTCTATGGTTTTTCTCTCTCTTTGTATTGTTCACTTAGGAAGGGTTTTTTTAATCTCTCCTTGCTATTCTCTGGAACTCTGCATTCAGTTGTGTTTATCCTTCCCTTTCTCCTTTGACTTTTGCTTCTCTTCTTTTTCAGCTATTTGTAAGGCCTCATCAGACAATCACTTTGTCTCTTGCATTTCTTTTTCTTGAAGATGGTTTTTGTCACCACTTCCTGTATAATGTTATGAACCTCCACCCATAGTTCTGCAGGCCGTCTGTCTACCAGAGCTAATCTCTTAAATCTCTTCATCACTTCCACTGTGTAATCACAAATTATTTGATTTATGTCATACCTGAATTGTCCTAGTGGTTTTCCCTACTTTCTTCAATTTAAGCCTGAATTTTGCTATAAAGTGATCATGATCTGAGCCACAGTTAGCTCCAGGTCTTGTTTTTACTGATTGTATAGAGTTTCTCTATATTTGGCTGCAAAGAATATAATCAGTCTGATTTCAGTGTCGACTATCTGGTAATGTCCATGTGTAGGCGTCTCTTGTGTTGTTAGAAGAGGGTGTTTGCTGTGACCAGTGTGTTCTCTTGACAAAACATTATTAGCCTTTGTCCTGCTTCATTTTGCACTCCAAGGCCAAACTTGCCTGTTACTCCAGGTATCTCGTGACCACCTACTTTTGCATTTCAAACACAAATGAGTGATGACATTGCTACATTTGTTGGGAAGGGGTCCAGATGAACAAGTGGAAAAATGGACTTGAACATGAGAGTATATTCCTAAGCCCAAGAGTTGAGTCATACTTTAGACTCAGCTTTGCTCTTTCATCATTGTCAGCCCTCCAAGAGCCCAGGAACCTGTGGCAGTTGAGTTACAGTGTTCTTTATGAAGGCTGCTTTAACCATAGGCCTTTTTGCTGCTTTTCTTTGAGCCAATTCCCCTCAAAGCATTTTATCATCTTGTCTGCTGAAACTCCTCCACTTCCCATGTCATTTCATTTATATGTTCCCTATGCAGCAGCATCTAATGATCATGTAATAATATGGAAGAAGAGGCAGACATGTACTTTGAGCAAGACCTTATTCTAAATAATGAAATAGCTGGTATAGAGTTAGAAAAGAACTGAGCATTTCAGTTCTAGAAGTCAGAAAAAATTTCTTACTTAGTTGAACTAATCATCTGTCTCTTTGCATGCACATGCTTTTATTGTAGATATTTGTCTCTAGACAGGCCTCCACAGTTAAATAATCAGCACAGTTACAGCTGCAGTTGTGTCTTATATATTTGGCTCTTCATTGTAGTACTCGGAAGCAAAACTACCTGGGTAGAGCTAAATCTGTTGTACAGATAATATTTAAATCACACTGCACATTAGAAATACATGTGAGAATACCCTATCAACACTAGAACACACTTGTACGTGCCAGAGTGGGGATGGGGTTGGATGTGCTGGGAGTTTGTGGCTAGCACATACAAACAATTATATAGAGAATGGATAAAAGACAATATCCTAGTTTATAGCACAGAGAACCTTATTCAGTATTCTATGATAAACCATAGTGGAAAAGACTATGAAAAGAAAGATGTATATATGTATAACAGAATCACTTTGTTTTGCAGTAGAAATCAACACAGAATTGTAGATCAACTACTTCAATAAAATAAACAAACAAAAAAGATTAGTCTACCAACATTAAGTAAAATGGCTTGCCTTATAAAGATTTTCTTAGGTACCACATATGCAAAAAATAAAGTGATGAATCAAGAAACATGCTTGTTTTAGTATTTTATGGCTAATGTATTTTGACTTTTTGAGTAAGGACTCAAAGCCACACCACTCAACAGATGCTTGATTCATTAAAGCAAATGTGTGATAACATGTTTACTTTCTCTCAGTTCTTGCTGTCATCAGGATTTGTGTCAGTCATCTTCCCCATGTCAAGTACACTTCAGAGAAATGTAGCTGATGTGCTTAGGAGACTTTGTTTATGTTTTCTTTCAGGCTCTTGAGGTTAAAAGCTTAGCAATTTGCCTTTGTGAGACAGTACTTGAGATTTAACATCAGAATGAAGGATGAATTCAAAAGACAAGACGATCAGGAGGTTTGTGGGTATTGGGAATGCTTTAAATAACAGCCTATCAAGTTTCTATGAACTAGCTAGACAAAGATGATGTTGACACTGTCTCTTTTCATAACCTTTGACTAATATGGTCTGAATCATTTAAAAAAAACAAAATCTCATTGAAAAATTTTGAGTTTTGAGGACTATTTCACACGGAGTGGATGGACACATAATTTTATTCTCTACTAATTAATTAAATGTGCTTCTAATGAACAGTATTCACATATGCCCTTGTCCCATCAAGCAGGTAAATTCCAGGAACTACTTGTTACTTCTGGATATTATAAAGTTTCATCAGTCTACTCAGATTAATAACAATAACAACAACATGCCAGATAAAAGGTGAAATAATTATTCAATGACAACAGATTGTCTCTCACATGGTAATTTCAGGTTAAAATGCTCTAGTCTTTCTATCCTCCTTAATGAGAATTTCAAAATCCTCAGAACAGAGCAAAACAGACCAGCATGCATAAACACAACAAATGTTGAATGAATATACACAGAAAGAGCCTAATTAAGGCTGGATAAACAGATATATGAACAAATAAATTCATGAAAACAAAAAATGGTGACACTGAGACATAAAAATTATAAAGAAAAATTATTTAAAATTCAGCCATTCCTGTTATTGGATTATATTATCCACATTTGTCTGTATATGGCCACAGTTTCCAACTCAAGATCATTTAAGTAGGTTCCCCATCTTGATTACAATAAAAATTGCTATACATATTTTCTCAGTTCCAATGTTTTCTTCTTCAAAGCCATAATTTTACATCTTTGCATGAAATTTTTCTTTTGTTGGTAACAACAGGTTTTACTTTTCTTGTCTTTCCTATTTATAGAAGCCAATACTTAATTCTATCAATAAAAGTTTTAAGACATCTTCAAACTCCAGTGAATTTTCACTGGGGTTGGCATTTTCTCGATGAAAGCATTCAGCCAATTTTAATAACATGTTGGTAGTGATTTTAGATTTGTTCATCCACAGTCTGTATGATCAGTGATGCTAAGGGATGTATTTAAAAAGACACGTGGGATATATATCATGTGTATGATTCTGAAACCAGCTGTTCTATAAATACTTCATTTGGTTTGTAGTTTGAATATTGCTTGGGTGCCTCCAGATGGATTTAGTGGACATTTAAAATCAATTCTCTATTTTGGTCTTTCATTGACTGGAGAGTAATTATGCAAAAGCTCATACCATCAGAATCACTCACTTAAATCAAATCTGAGAGAATATGAGCATCTTTTCCACCTGTGTTCTTAATTTTTCTTCTATGTTTACCTACTAAATCATATATCATATAGCACTGGACATTTTTTGTTAACATGAATGTCTTCTTTGTTTATCTTAGAAGCAGGGACTAAGCATACCCAATTCTAAATGCATATGCAGTATACATAGACGTGTGCATTGCTGTTATTATTATTTTTTTTACTTCATTATTTACTTGATCTATATGTATTATAGCTGCAGGGATGCTAAAAAAGAAAAATAGAAAGATACGAGGCAGCTTTGAGTAATGTGGCTTGGTGCATGCTAAGTAACTTCAGACTTGTCCAACTCTTTGCAACCCTATGGACTGTATAGCCTGCCAGGCTCCTCTGTCCATGGGATTCTCCAGGCAAGAATACTGGAGTGGGTTTCCATGCTCTCCTCCAGGCAATCTTCTCTACCAGGAAATCAAACCTGCCTCTCTTTGAAATCCTACAATAGCAGGTAGGTTCCTTACCACTAGCACCACCTGGTAAGTAAACTCAACACTGACCCTAAGTTCTATATTTTGGTTTATGGATGTGGACTAGTGCTTTAGTTAAAAACTTGCTTACCCATGAACTAGACTTGATTAACAGATTTATATTGATCAAATTCACAAAAGTTGGCATATGTAAGTCAAGATGCATTACCTTAACTTGTTGCCTCTATGATAATATCCTTCTTTCCATCCAAAAACCTTCTTTTGGATATCCAAAAAATGCTTCTCATCTGTGAAGCCTTCCTTGCCCTCATGTACACTCAGTATCGTGGTAGATATCTGTACTTGACATTTAAAGAGCACTAGTCATACTAACTGGCATCTGTCTCTGTTTATTCTACTACGTGAGCCCTTTGAGACCTTAACTCAGCCTCCACCAAATATCATATGCAACAGAGTACCTGACCTATTATGGGTACTCCACAGATGACATTAGTATTTACATCTATTTATTTACTACATAAGTAGATTTATTAGTAGTAGATTAGATTTACTGAGATTTAATAGTATATTAAGATTGATTTATTACATAAACAGTTGAGCAACTTCTTTCTCTGTGTCTTCTTCATAAATTATTGTCAATGTACCTAAGAAGACTCCCTCAAGAACCTTGAGAGGATAAGCTAGATGTTCTTTTATTTGGGGTTGTATTCCTTTCCATGGATAATTCATATACAGGAAAGAGTCAATCTTTCCAGTTAAGATCAGATATATTTCTATAAACAGATAAAGCTATGATTAGTCAAGCTTCCTTAATTATAAATGGGTTCTACAGGGTTTATTATTATTGTGGCTATGAATACCAGGTTTTATGAGAGAGCTCCATAATTTTAACAAATTAAAGCATGAAATAAGAAGCAGATATAGAAAATTTAGATCAGAATAAACACTGGTTCCACCTGTCTCAACCATAACATAAATAAATATACCACTTGAAACATTTTGCCCCTGCAAAAGTATTTAAAATGGATCTTTGGCATGTTTTTGTCTAAGTCTTTTCACAGCTGCAGTGAAAGTGGAATTATGGAAATGATTAGCCTCG
This sequence comes from Neotragus moschatus, assembly GCA_006410615.1. Taxonomy (NCBI): domain Eukaryota; kingdom Metazoa; phylum Chordata; class Mammalia; order Artiodactyla; family Bovidae; genus Neotragus; species Neotragus moschatus. Next base: position 4,336,307 of record SJYA01001089.1, read on the forward strand.
GGTCTATCGTCATTCATCTTGAGCCCAGGATGCCAGGAGTTTGCAGCTATTATTGTATCATATCCAGCAATTTACTCCAATGAAGTCTTGTGGAAATCCTATATAATGTTAGAAAGATGTGAATTTAAGCTGTATAAACATGCAGTGCACAGAATGAAAGGTAGTATAAGCTGTGATCTACAATAACTGGCATCTTAACACATGAGCATGACTAGGCTTGTGTCAATGAAGAAATCCATTGAAGACTATTAGCTTCAGTTCTGGTATATGCAACTTATCATTATCTACTGGTAATACCATTGATGAATAAATGATTCATTATAGATGCAGATGCAATATGTAAAACATTTGAAAATACTGAACTATTCATAAATGTAATATGGGCATCAAAGTAAATATGAAATTATTGCCAAATAGATAAAAGAAAATTATAGAATGGGCATCCCCCATTTGAAAGTACTTTAAACAGCCCCATGGCTGACAAATTATGTATATAAATCATGGAGATATATTTGTCTAGCATATCAAGCTCACAAAACCCACATTTGCTGAATAAAATGGAAGATATAGAAATGTTAGGTGCATAAACTTTATCAAATTAATGCATTAAATATTAATATGAAGCCATAGTGCCAAGAGGTTTTTCCTGCAAAAAGAAACTTTTTTTATTTACCTAATAAGCTTGTGTGCAAGTGTTCTCAGTAAGGATAGTTAGACCTTCTGAGAGAGCATTCAATCTGCCTGGCTCTCCAAGTAATAGCAAATTGAGGGTACAGATGATAGAATCTTAGTCCTGGATGGGAGCTCAGAAATAATTTAGTCTGCATAGATGAGGGCCCTTAGGTCCAGAGCTATTGAATGATTCACATAAGTTCACATAATTGCCTAGTGACAGAGCTGGGATTAGAACCCCTGTCAGATGACACAGAGTAGAGGGCCCTGGGCTACCCCTCCCCAGGGCAGCTAGGAAATGATTGCTAACATATCAGCGTGACCTTGATGACTTAAAATNACCAACATTAAGTAAAATGGCTTGCCTTATAAAGATTTTCTTAGGTACCACATATGCAAAAAATAAAGTGATGAATCAAGAAACATGCTTGTTTTAGTATTTTATGGCTAATGTATTTTGACTTTTTGAGTAAGGACTCAAAGCCACACCACTCAACAGATGCTTGATTCATTAAAGCAAATGTGTGATAACATGTTTACTTTCTCTCAGTTCTTGCTGTCATCAGGATTTGTGTCAGTCATCTTCCCCATGTCAAGTACACTTCAGAGAAATGTAGCTGATGTGCTTAGGAGACTTTGTTTATGTTTTCTTTCAGGCTCTTGAGGTTAAAAGCTTAGCAATTTGCCTTTGTGAGACAGTACTTGAGATTTAACATCAGAATGAAGGATGAATTCAAAAGACAAGACGATCAGGAGGTTTGTGGGTATTGGGAATGCTTTAAATAACAGCCTATCAAGTTTCTATGAACTAGCTAGACAAAGATGATGTTGACACTGTCTCTTTTCATAACCTTTGACTAATATGGTCTGAATCATTTAAAAAAAACAAATTCTCATTGAAAAATTTTGAGTTTTGAGGACTATTTCACACGGAGTGGATGGACACATAATTTTATTCTCTACTAATTAATTAAATGTGCTTCTAATGAACAGTATTCACATATGCCCTTGTCCCATCAAGCAGGTAAATTCCAGGAACTACTTGTTACTTCTGGATATTATAAAGTTTCATCAGTCTACTCAGATTAATAACAATAACAACAACATGCCAGATAAAAGGTGAAATAATTATTCAATGACAACAGATTGTCTCTCACATGGTAATTTCAGGTTAAAATGCTCTAGTCTTTCTATCCTCCTTAATGAGAATTTCAAAATCCTCAGAACAGAGCAAAACAGACCAGCATGCATAAACACAACAAATGTTGAATGAATATACACAGAAAGAGCCTAATTAAGGCTGGATAAACAGATATATGAACAAATAAATTCATGAAAACAAAAAATGGTGACACTGAGACATAAAAATTATAAAGAAAAATTATTTAAAATTCAGCCATTCCTGTTATTGGATTATATTATCCACATTTGTCTGTATATGGCCACAGTTTCCAACTCAAGATCATTTAAGTAGGTTCCCCATCTTGATTACAATAAAAATTGCTATACATATTTTCTCAGTTCCAATGTTTTCTTCTTCAAAGCCATAATTTTACATCTTTGCATGAAATTTTTCTTTTGTTGGTAACAACAGGTTTTACTTTTCTTGTCTTTCCTATTTATAGAAGCCAATACTTAATTCTATCAATAAAAGTTTTAAGACATCTTCAAACTCCAGTGAATTTTCACTGGGGTTGGCATTTTCTCGATGAAAGCATTCAGCCAATTTTAATAACATGTTGGTAGTGATTTTAGATTTGTTCATCCACAGTCTGTATGATCAGTGATGCTAAGGGATGTATTTAAAAAGACACGTGGGATATATATCATGTGTATGATTCTGAAACCAGCTGTTCTATAAATACTTCATTTGGTTTGTAGTTTGAATATTGCTTGGGTGCCTCCAGATGGATTTAGTGGACATTTAAAATCAATTCTCTATTTTGGTCTTTCATTGACTGGAGAGTAATTATGCAAAAGCTCATACCATCAGAATCACTCACTTAAATCAAATCTGAGAGAATATGAGCATCTTTTCCACCTGTGTTCTTAATTTTTCTTCTATGTTTACCTACTAAATCATATATCATATAGCACTGGACATTTTTTGTTAACATGAATGTCTTCTTTGTTTATCTTAGAAGCAGGGACTAAGCATACCCAATTCTAAATGCATATGCAGTATACATAGACGTGTGCATTGCTGTTATTATTATTTTTTTTACTTCATTATTTACTTGATCTATATGTATTATAGCTGCAGGGATGCTAAAAAAGAAAAATAGAAAGATACGAGGCAGCTTTGAGTAATGTGGCTTGGTGCATGCTAAGTAACTTCAGACTTGTCCAACTCTTTGCAACCCTATGGACTGTATAGCCTGCCAGGCTCCTCTGTCCATGGGATTCTCCAGGCAAGAATACTGGAGTGGGTTTCCATGCTCTCCTCCAGGCAATCTTCTCTACCAGGAAATCAAACCTGCCTCTCTTTGAAATCCTACAATAGCAGGTAGGTTCCTTACCACTAGCACCACCTGGTAAGTAAACTCAACACTGACCCTAAGTTCTATATTTTGGTTTATGGATGTGGACTAGTGCTTTAGTTAAAAACTTGCTTACCCATGAACTAGACTTGATTAACAGATTTATATTGATCAAATTCACAAAAGTTGGCATATGTAAGTCAAGATGCATTCCCTTAACTTGTTGCCTCTATGATAATATCCTTCTTTCCATCCAAAAACCTTCTTTTGGATATCCAAAAAATGCTTCTCATCTGTGAAGCCTTCCTTGCCCTCATGTACACTCAGTATCGTGGTAGATATCTGTACTTGACATTTAAAGAGCACTAGTCATACTAACTGGCATCTGTCTCTGTTTATTCTACTACGTGAGCCCTTTGAGACCTTAACTCAGCCTCCACCAAATATCATATGCAACAGAGTACCTGACCTATTATGGGTACTCCACAGATGACATTAGTATTTACATCTATTTATTTACTACATAAGTAGATTTATTAGTAGTAGATTAGATTTACTGAGATTTAATAGTATATTAAGATTGATTTATTACATAAACAGTTGAGCAACTTCTTTCTCTGTGTCTTCTTCATAAATTATTGTCAATGTACCTAAGAAGACTCCCTCAAGAACCTTGAGAGGATAAGCTAGATGTTCTTTTATTTGGGGTTGTATTCCTTTCCATGGATAATTCATATACAGGAAAGAGTCAATCTTTCCAGTTAAGATCAGATATATTTCTATAAACAGATAAAGCTATGATTAGTCAAGCTTCCTTAATTATAAATGGGTTCTACAGGGTTTATTATTATTGTGGCTATGAATACCAGGTTTTATGAGAGAGCTCCATAATTTTAACAAATTAAAGCATGAAATAAGAAGCAGATATAGAAAATTTAGATCAGAATAAACACTGGTTCCACCTGTCTCAACCATAACATAAATAAATATACCACTTGAAACATTTTGCCCCTGCAAAAGTATTTAAAATGGATCTTTGGCATGTTTTTGTCTAAGTCTTTTCACAGCTGCAGTGAAAGTGGAATTATGGAAATGATTAGCCTCGGGTCTATCGTCATTCATCTTGAGCCCAGGATGCCAGGAGTTTGCAGCTATTATTGTATCATATCCAGCAATTTACTCCAATGAAGTCTTGTGGAAATCCTATATAATGTTAGAAAGATGTGAATTTAAGCTGTATAAACATGCAGTGCACAGAATGAAAGGTAGTATAAGCTGTGATCTACAATAACTGGCATCTTAACACATGAGCATGACTAGGCTTGTGTCAATGAAGAAATCCATTGAAGACTATTAGCTTCAGTTCTGGTATATGCAACTTATCATTATCTACTGGTAATACCATTGATGAATAAATGATTCATTATAGATGCAGATGCAATATGTAAAACATTTGAAAATACTGAACTATTCATAAATATAATATGGGCATCAAAGTAAATATGAAATTATTGCCAAATAGATAAAAGAAAATTATAGAATGGGCATCCCCCATTTGAAAGTATNTATGCAACTTATCATTATCTACTGGTAATACCATTGATGAATAAATGATTCATTATAGATGCAGATGCAATATGTAAAACATTTGAAAATACTGAACTATTCATAAATGTAATATGGGCATCAAAGTAAATATGAAATTATTGCCAAATAGATAAAAGAAAATTATAGAATGGGCATCCCCCATTTGAAAGTACTTTAAACAGCCCCATGGCTGACAAATTATGTATATAAATCATGGAGATATATTTGTCTAGCATATCAAGCTCACAAAACCCACATTTGCTGAATAAAATGGAAGATATAGAAATGTTAGGTGCATAAACTTTATCAAATTAATGCATTAAATATTAATATGAAGCCATAGTGCCAAGAGGTTTTTCCTGCAAAAAGAAACTTTTTTTATTTACCTAATAAGCTTGTGTGCAAGTGTTCTCAGTAAGGATAGTTAGCACTTCTGAGAGAGCATTCAATCTGCCTGGCTCTCCAAGTAATAGCAAATTGAGGGTACAGATGATAGAATCTTAGTCCTGGATGGGAGCTCAGAAATAATTTAGTCTGCATAGATGAGGGCCCTTAGGTCCAGAGCTATTGAATGATTCACACAAGTTCACATAATTGCCTAGTGACAGAGCTGGGATTAGAACCCCTGTCAGATGACACAGAGTAGAGGGCCCTGGGCTACCCCTCCCCAGGGCAGCTAGGAAATGATTGCTAACATATCAGCGTGACCTTGATGACTTAAAATTTACTTCTCAGAATATACCATGATTATGGAATAGTAACCCAGAAGCTGCTTTAAACTTTATTTTTGTTAGAAATTAGGGCTATCTAGGGCTGATTTTAGGAAAAGTGAATGTAAAGAGGCATTTGTGTCTTTTTCCAAGGCCGTTAGGTGCCTGGGAAGGGAATTCTTGGGAGAGACAGATGGCTTTTGTGCTCTAACATCGTGTTCCATCACCAGTGGGAGATGTGAGAGTTCACATGATCACTGAGCTCAGTTGGGTTACATCTGATTCCTGAAGCCACAGAAGACATTGAGGAAACACTGATGCATAATGCTCCTCAGTCCCCAGACCTGCTTTCTTAAGGTAACTGCAGGGAGCTTAGATCTTTAAAAGATCAGCTCTTTCAAGTGGTTTATAAATCAGACTTACCCTAGAAAGTGCAGTTGGGCTCCCTCATCAAGCTGCCTTCCCAGATGTTGCTAAGAGAACAGCTGTGCTGACCAGCTTATGGAAAGACTCAAGAGACTGATGGACTGTTCAGGGCAGACAACCAGCTGCTTATGGAAGCAACATCTGGGTTTGACTCATGGGAATCAGTGTCAATATGCCAACAGAAATTTCAGATTTATCTGAG
>SJYA01001090.1:0-34451 GCA_006410615.1 Neotragus moschatus
CCCTTGAACTGCTAGTGAATGTACAGTGCAGTGTTGATTCAAGAAGTTTTACAAAAGAGACCTTGAAGACAAAGAGCATTTTAGCTGGCCATTGGAAGTTGATGACAAATTGAGAGCAATCTTAAAAGCCAATCCCCTTACAACTATGTGCTGCTGCTGCTGCTGCTAAGTTACTTCAGTCATGTCTGACTCTGTGTGACCCTATAGATGGCAGCCCATCAGCTCCCCCATCCCTGGGATTCTACAGGTAAGAATGGAGTNACCTTGAAGACAAAGAGCATTTTAGCTGGCCATTGGAAGTTGATGACAAATTGAGAGCAATCTTAAAAGCCAATCCCCTTACAACTATGTGCTGCTGCTGCTGCTGCTAAGTTACTTCAGTCATGTCTGACTCTGTGTGACCCTATAGATGGCAGCCCATCAGCTCCCCCATCCCTGGGATTCTACAGGTAAGAATGGAGTGGGTTGCCATTTCCTTCTCCAAACCATGAAGGTGAAAAGTGAAAATGAAGTCACTCAGTCGTATCCGACTCTTAGCGACCCCACGGACTGCAGCCTTCCAGGCTCCTCCATCCATAGGATTTTCCAGGCAAGAGTACTGGAGTGGGGTGCCATTGCCTTCTCTGTGCAACTATGTGAGAAGCTGCCAAAGAACTCAATGTCAACCACTCTATGGTCTTTCAGTTTTGTAGCAAACTGGAAAAGTGAAAAAGCTCAATAAGTGGGTGCCTCATGAGTGGACTGAAAATCAAAAATATTGTTATTTTTAAGCATCATCTTCTCTTATTCTATGCAACAGCAACAAATTGTTTCTTGATCGGATTGTGATGTACAGCAAAAAGTCAATTTTACATAACTGGTGATGGCCAGCTTAGTGTTTGGACAGAGAAGAAGCTCCAAAGCACTTCCCAAAGCCAAACTTGCACCCAAAACAGTCATGGTCACTGTTTGGTGGTCTGCTGCAGGTCTGACCCACAACAGATTTCTGAATCCTGGCAAAAACGATTATATCTGAGAAGTATGTTCAGCAAATCAGTGAGATTCTCTGAAAACTTCAAGACCTGCAGCCAATATTGGCGAACAGAATGGGTTCAGTTCTCGCTGACAAACACCAACCTCACGTTGTACAAGCAATGCTTCAAAAGTTGAAATAATTGAGCTAGGAAGTTCTGCCTCATTCACCATATTCACCTGACCTCTCGCCAGCTGACTACCACTTCTTCAAGCATCTCAACTTTTTTCAGGGAAAATGCTTCCACAATAAGCAGGAGACAGAAAATGTTTTCCAAGAGTTCATTGAATCCCAAAGCACAGATTTTTATGCTCCAGAAATAAACAAATATTTCTCCTTGACAAAAATGTGTTGATTATAATGTTTCTTATTTTAACAAACATATATTTGAGCCTAATTATAATGACCTAAAATTCATGATTGGAAACCACAATTACTTTTGTACCAACTTAATAAATCCCACAGTATACCTACTTTTCCATTAAAGAGTCACAGACAATTCTACTCCTTGCAGTGTGACCTTAGACAACTATATGGTGAGAATAAATTAAATATTTGTGTGTGTAATTAACCTTTGAAATATAATAGAAGCTCAATAAATGTTAATTACTATTATAAAGATTTCAAATAACAAATTGATGCCAAAGTTCTACACAAGAGATAACTAAATGCTAATAATACCATGCTAAATTTTCTAACTCGTGGCTTCAAATATTTTTTCTTACAGCCCATGGTAGACAAGATGACAATATATTTTATGTAAAATAACAAACATACACACAGACACATATAACAGCTTCACTTAGAAATATCTGTAACATATTTTAATATTCTATTCTATTTTTAAATATTGCAACATCTCTTCAAATTGTTTTTAGTTACACCAGAGAGATTGCAGCCCCATTTTGAAAAACAGAACTCTAAAGTTCTGCTGACTATTCAATTCTTCATGTTTATTGCCATACCTCTCATAATCAAATGATCACTGTTTTACAAAATTTGAAGATTTGTCATCCAATCCCATAACAGCCTTAATGTAAGTAGCTCCTCAATTCAAAAGACACATCCTGAAAAGTGCCTAGCTTCTACAAACCAACTCACAATTGCTGACTTCACATTAGGCTATATTTATACCATTTCTGCAGAGAAGTATATGTTTCTCATCACATCTGCAGTTCTTTTGCAGCTTAACTAATATTACATACTGTTATCACCTTTCACCATGGGGAATGACTGATGGAACAAGTATTAGTGGCAAATTTATTTCTATCATTGTTACAATGAACCTACTCCATTATGTATTTCCATATGCATTGTCACCGCCTTTATGATTTTTGTCATTATGACATACAATTGTAGCTGTGAAAAAATACCGAAGTCGATCATTGAGTACTTTCAAAGGTCAACTTGTTTAAACCTCGTCTCTTGTAAATGGAGTATTACTGATAAAGACTGAAATAATTAAACTGCAACTGCATCTAGCTAACAAGTACCTAAGATTTCATCAATCTCACTTTGGATTATGACACAGAGATGGCAGTATGTGACACAAACACTCTACAAGAGACTTTATCACATTAATAATGGCGCCAAAAGTGCCATTCACTTTAGTGGTGTCTCAGACGGTGAAGAATCTACCTGCAATTCAGAAGACCTGGATTCAATCCCTGGGTTGGGAAGATCCCTGAAGGAGGGCATGGCATCCCACTCCAGTGTTCTTGCCTTGAGAATCCCCATGGACAGAGGAGCCTGGTGGGCTACAGTCCATGGCGTTGCAAAGAGTTGGATAAAACTGAGAAACTAAGCACAAGTGCCATTTAACTAGTCAATAAAAAAATAAATAAAGAAGACTTTTAGATTTATACATGAACAAAGACTTAGCAAAAGTTTATATTAATACCTGTTTTTGAAAATAAAATTCATTACTGCACAGATACTATTGAATTTATCTTGGATATATGAGCACTACTGATATATTTGCCTTTAATTTAATTCTAAGCTCATTTGGAAAATGTGCTGGCATTCTCCATAAGGAAAATTCTAAAAATAACATTTTATGATATAAATTACTTGTAAGTCTTACTGGAAAAGTGACGTTCTTGGATTAAGAACAAAAAAGACCCAAGTCAAATGATTTCTTCTAGCTAATTCATCAAGCTTGAACTTCTCAACCATTTCTAAAACCTTGATTGTTCTTTCCTTACTCATTCTCCCTTGCTTTATATTTTTATAGGACAGATCCTATGAATTTGCTTTACACTTTGCTTTTGCTGGGCCATTTTATCTGCCCCATTATAACATTAGAAGACCATTGAGATTCTAGGAAAATATGGAAAAAAATACCAACTCCATTCTAACGTGCCTATGATTAGCTGAGACATATTATCATGTAATATATGTCCAGCTATAGAAAGGATTGGATAAGAAGAGATTTGTGTACTCTGGTCAATCCAGTTCTTTGTGCAACTCTTCTATCACTGCACTTGCAAAACTAATACCCTTTGGAAAAATATTTATATAAAAATAATCATATATTGCCAACTTTGATACGTAAGAAAAAACCTTGCAGAAGCATTTGGTTCATAAGAAATTTGGTCCATGTTAAAACCCTCGAAATTTGATACTGTCCAAAGCATCCATGAACATATTTGGATCATGCCAAATGGTTTTGGACATGTTCAAATAAGGACTTTTTGGTGTGGAACAAATGTCTTATGGACGTTTTGGACATGAGGACCAATTGTCTGCTAACTGAGAAATGACACATATAGGAGTATCGTAATAAAAATTTCAAACAGTGACAAAGAAATTGCTGAAGCATCCAAAAGCATATTAGTTTTCTGCTGCTAATATAATTTTATAAAAATGTATAAGCTTAGTGGCATAAAACACCACAGATTTATTATCCTATAGAGTTCAGAAGGAAATGGCAACCCACTCCAGTATTCTTGCCTGGAGAATCCCAGGGCTGGGGGAGCCTGGTGGGCTGCCATCTATGGGGTCACACAGAGTCAGACACAACTGAAGCGAATTAGCAGCAGCTGCAGCAGAATTCAGACAAGTGAAAGTTACGTCGCTCAGTCGTCCCTGACTCTTTGTGACCCCGTGGACTGTAGCCTACTAGTCTCTTCTGTTCATGGGATTCTCCAGGCAAGAATACTGGAGTGGGTAGCCTATCCCTTTTCCATTGGATCTTCCTGACCCAGGAATCAAACCAGGGTCTCCTGCATTGCAGACAGATTCTTTACCAACTGAGCTATCAGGAAAGCCCTCTTAGTAATGTAACCAATTACATATGCAATGCATCTTCCTCACCTTATATAAAGAGATGAGATACTGCTCAGTAGCACTAGCATTTCCAATTGAATATCGGCTGCTGGATTATGGAGCAATTTTATGAAGAAGTCGAATGGTTTGGATAGATTATATAATTATCAAGATTTTGAATATGTTTATGACCATGATTATCATTTCAATGTATTGATTTTCAGCCCTTAGCTAGTTTTTTCCACGTCTAATGTGAGCACCAGTTTAAATAATTTTCTTGGTACCTTATTAAAATTTTTATTAATTATAAAATTTAAGTAACCATTCCAGATTAAATATATCCAAAAATTATTAAAATTTGTATCAAATTGCTCTCTATTCTGAGCTTCTGGTAAATAAATTTGCATAGAAAAGATGCCCTTTAAAGACTAAACTCCAAAAAGAAGCTAGAGTCTAGGCCACTGATTACTGAAAATTTGCATCCACAATTCCTTTACTAAATAATACTATTTAGGAACTAACATTTGGGTGCTAGATGTGCTCACTGCTTCTGAAGCATCATAAATGACAGAATTAGGAACTGCACATTTGTGTGTTAATGCATGAATACACAGTAGTCTATGTATTAATTTCCCTCTCTATCTATATAAATGAGTTCATACTGAAGCTTGTGATACCAATCAACAGCTCCAAGTTTCATTCTAAACTCATTCCTTTATCATCTTTATGATCCCTTTTATATAATGGTTAGAAATCTGGCTCTCATTTCCCATTACGTATTTGTTTATCTGTTCAATACTAATATGCATATTAACTAATTACAGAGCTTAGAGCCCGTATTCTTGTGAGAAACATATTTACCAACTTCTAAATACAGACTTAAACAATGGTATCACATCAGTAATTTGAGTTTACTCGTTAAGATACTAGTGAAAGCAGAGAACAATAAACTCAAGTAAACAGGAAAGATAAAAAATATGATTCAATTTGAGTGACTTCTGTACACCTATCTTCAGGTTCACTGCTCCTTGACTGTGACAAGCCAATTAATACTCCTGTTCAATGTATTCTTCTAGATTTTCATTTGCAGCATTTCCATTAGACAATTTCTTATAATTTCCCCCTCCCTGGAGAAATTACCCATCTTTTCTTTCATACTTGGGTCTTTTAAATATTTCTATATTTTTAAAATCTGTCAGATACTTCTAAACTATATCATATCCCCTGGTGGCTCAGATGGTAAAGCAACTGCCTCCAATGCAGGAGACCCAGGATTGATCCCTGAGTCGGGAAGATCCCCTGGGGAAGGAAATGGCAACCCACTCCAGTACTCTTACCTGGAAAATTCCATGGATGGAGGAGCCTGGTAGGCTACCGTCCATGGGGTTGCAAAGAATTGGACAGGATTTAGTGACTTCACAAAGATCTTCCCTGTAGCTCAGAGGGTAAAGAATCTGCCTACAAAGCAGGAAACCTGGGTTCTATCCCTAGGCCAGGAAGATCCCCTGGAGAAGGGAATGGCAATCCACTCTAGTATTCCTGGAGAATCCCATGGAAAGAGGAGCCTGGAGGGCTACAGTTTGTGAGGTTGCAGAGAGTTGGACACAACTGAGTGACTAACACTGCTAAGTGACTTCACTTCCATTTTCATGTTATATCTGATTTTCATGATTGCTTTGTCTTCAGGGAGTGTGTTATCTTTTCTATTCATATGCTTCATAATTTTTTTGCTGAAAACCAGATACCTATGTCAGATATTAGAAACTTACAGTTTATAAAGGGACTTGCCTTTTCTAATGTTAGTTCTCTAGTAAGGGATTCTGCATTTATTAGTTAAAGCTTGGGCTATCCGTGTGGTGGTGGGGGTGTTTTTAGTTTTGTAATGTTACCTTAGCACATGCTCTAAATCCTTTTAAAAATATGTTATATTTAGAGTACAGTCTGATTTGCCAGAGTGGTTTTTTAATGCTTGTTGCCCTTTAACCTTTAGTCTTCCTTTTGCACTGTGCTTCAGATAGTCTGTCTCTTATAATTAACTCGCTCTAAGTAATTATTAGTTTTCTATGTTACTGACTGGAAGCTTTCTCTTGCTCGGATTGAAGATAGTTGGTATTCTTTGCTATTCTGGTTAAACTTTAGTCCATAGAAGACACAGTCCCTTTGGATCTAAGAAGCATGGCCTTTCCTGTGTTCCAAACTCTCCAGGGTGGGTAGCCTGATCAGCATGCATCATTACCTCTCCCTTAGAGTCAGACAGTTTTTCTTAATTTTTTTATTCCTTACCCCAGTTGCAATGGATTTCCTCATTGGTGCATGAATTGTGACAGTTTTCGTTTGCTTTCTTCTCATGATTTAATGCTTTTGTTCAATAAGAAAGATAGAATTCTGGTGGATTATTCTGGCTTTCCTACAGTGATGGCTGCTTCCCTTCCCCAGTTCTGCATCATTAGTGAGCAATCTTTGCTGTGAGAGCCAGTGGGGTTCATCTAGATAAAGCCTGTACAAAACCTTGCAAAGGTACGAAATCATTCTATATTTGCAGAGTCAAGGAGCTTCAGCCTCTTTCATCAGTGCATGCTTGGTGTACACCAGCAATTTACTCGTCATTCTAGCAAGCTCTTCCTACTGGTGTCCAACTGTCTCTTGCACCATTGAGTCTGGGCTTGCATCTCATCCCTCCCAGCAGGCAACTCTCACGCTCCTTAGATTTTAGATTTCCTATAAACTAATCATTTCAATGAGTTCAATCTGATATCTTCAAGTATAATCCATTACTATATGTCTCATTCTAGCTTGTTTTCCTTCCTTGTCAGTTATTATCCATTCCTACCATGAGAAATCTCATTGCCACACATTTACTTAATAGTAGAATTTCAGTATGTATAATGGCAGTATCAGAATTATTAATTCATCCCTCACTAGGAAATAACTTTATTAACTAACTTCCAATGCTTATGTAAAATTGATTTTACCTCTGCTCTTACAATTGCCATTCCTCCAGCCAGTTTCTTCACTACTTTTGTGATACAGTTAATTGTCTTTCATTCTGCATTCTGTCCTCAGATCTCATAACCTCCTAAACACTTGTTTTCTGAATGTCTTAACTGTGTCTTTCACAGAACAGAAAGCTTTCAGTTTAGAAAAGTCCAACTTATAATATTTTTTTTTCCTTTTATGGGTTGCTTTTTGGTGATATATCTAAAAATAACCACCAAATTCAAAATCACCTAGGTTTTAACCTATATTTTCATTTAGAAGTTCTATAATTTTGGATTTTACTTTTAAAATAATTTATAATATGTTTTGTATTAATTTTTGAGAGATTGCTTTTGCTCCCTTGAATTGCCTTTGCTCATTTGTCAAACATCAGTTAATTCTATTTATTGGGTCTATATCTGTGTTCTGCATTCTGTTACATTCATCTATGTGTCTAGTATTTGACCAATACTATGATACCTTAATTATTGTACCTTTATAGTGAGTCTTGATTCAGTGAAGTATTTCAATTTGATTGTTCTTCAATGTAGTGCTGGTTATTCTGGATCTTTTGTTTTATATAAACTTTAAAATCAGTTTGTTATAATAGTTTGCTGTGATAGTGACTGGGATTATATAGAATTGTTAGATGACATTGGAAAGAACTGATATGTTAAAAATATTGAGTGTTCCACTTCATGAATGATGACTATCTCTTCATTTATCTAGATCTTCTTTGATTTCTAATCCTAATTTGTCATGGTATACAGTCATCCACAAGTATTCACAGAGGATTGTTTTCAGGACTGGTCACAGACAATAAAATTTGCAGATGCTCAGGTCTCATAGTCAGCCCTTTATATCTTAGATTCTTTGTCTTAGATTCAACCAACTGGGAATCATAAACAGAGTGCATCATCTGCAATTGGTTGAATCTTAGGATGCAGAAGCTGCAGATTTCAAAGGCCAACTATAAATATATTCCCTTTGCTTATATTATTTGGAAAATATTGTGGAAAATTGATATCATTTCTCCTTAAAAGTTTGGTAAAGTTCACCAGTGAGTCCATCCAGAATTGGCACTTTCCTTTTTATGAAACTTATTAATAATCAAATCAATATCTTTTTAAATTATCTATTTTTTCTTTGTGTGAGTTTTGGTTCTGTTGTCTTAATGAACTGATATTTCTAAGCTTTCAAATGTGTGGTAGTATCATTTTTGAAGCATATTTTATGAAGCTTTTTACTGATATCAGTATTTCTATCTATATACTTTCATATATTCATGTATTCTACTTTGCATCTCTTGGTTACCCTAGTCAGAGATTTATCGATTTTATTGATCTTTGAAAGAACCAACTCTAGAGTTTGCAGATATTTTCCTGTTGCTTTCTTGTTTTCAATTTCATTGACCTCTGCTCTAATTGTTTTTCCATTTTTCTAGTTTTTAAGATGGAATCTTAGATTGTTGGTTTAGATCTGTCTTCTTTACTCATAATTGCATTTAATGTTATAAATCTCTAAGCATCGTTTTCATTATTTTTCTCAAATACTGATGTTGACTTCATGTTTGCTTAGTTCAAAATATTTTTCAAATATCTTCTGAGACTTATTGTTTGACCCATAATTATTTAGAAGTGTGCTGCTTAACCTCTAAGTGTTTGGTAATTTTCCATTTGTTTTTCTGTTATTCATTTCAAGTTTAACTCCACTTTTAAGACAATACACCTTATGTGATTTATATTATTTCCAATTTAATAATTCATATTTTATAGTCCAGAAAGCCATCTATTCAGTGAATGTTCCATATGAGCTTAAGAAGAATATGTACTATACATTTGCTTGACAAAATATTCTATAAAGTTCAATTAAATCAAGTTAATTCATACTGCTTATTAGGTCGACTTTATCCTTACTGATTTTCTGCCTGCTTAATCTATCAGTTTCCAAAGGAAGATCATTGAAGTCTCAGAGTTATTTGTCTATTCTATCTTGGTGTCCTATAATTTTTGTCTTTGTTTTTGTCTTTTTAAAATGTAGTTTGATGATTCATTTTTAGCTATATGACCACTAAAAGATGGTGTCTGAAATTTGACCTCTTTTCTTTGTATTATGCTTTCTTTATCTGTAATTATTTTCCGTTTTCTGAAGTCTAGTTTGTGTGAATATGAATATATACTCTAGATGTACTCTGATTAATGCTCATGATAAAATATTTGTTCATTTATTGTTTTAATGAATTATTCAGGTTTAATTAAATATTCCTTTAATTTTAGCATGTGGTAGGTTTGTGCACATATGTGTGTGCTTAGTCATGTCCAACTCTTTGTGACTCCATGGACTGTAGCCACCAGGCTCCTCTGTGCATGGAATTTTCCAGGCAAGAATACTGTAGTGGGTTGCCATTTCCTACTCCAGGGGATCTTCCTGACCCAGGGACTGAACCTGGTCTCCTGTATTTCAGGTGGTCTCCTGCATTATAAACAGATTCATTTGTTATCTGTGTTCTTTTTGATGATAGCCATTTGATGATAGTGACACTGTGCCACCTGGGCTGGGAAGTCAAAACTTTTTTGCTTAATATATCTTATTCTTTTTATTTATAGTTGGCATCTTGTAAACAACATATTGTTGGACATTTTTTTACTCCTATCTGGTATTCTCTGTTCTTTAACCGACATTTATATCACATCAATTTATACTGAATAGCAATGTAGTTGGGTTAACATCAGTCATGTTTGCAACTATTTTCTGGTTTTGTGTTACTTGTTTTGCCCTTTTTTCTATGATCTTGGAATTGGGCATGTCCTGTGAATTCATATTATTTTCTATTTTGGCACATAAATAATATTTCTGTTTTTAATTCTAGTATAATATATTCCCTAGAGATTGCAATCTATATTTTTACCTAATCCATGTAAATCTTCAAATATTGCTGTACTGTCTCATGTATAATAAAGGTTACTTGTGGCAGAGTATTTTCACTTATTTTTTTGCATCCTTCTTGTCATTGCTACCATTTATTTCATTTATCCACAATATGTTATCACCATTACTACTTTAATCAGTTATTCTTTAGATCAATTAAGTGTAACAAAATAAAATATATTAGCTTCTTTTTTCCCCAATGATCTTTCTTTATTTACTTAATTCTTAGTTTCTCATGTGTATTATTTTTCTTTTCCCTGAAAAACTACTTTTAATGCAACATGTGTGGTAAATTCACTATTAATTCTTTCATTGTTTGGGTGGGAAACTATTTTCCCACACTTTTGAAAGATAATTTCACTGCATATAGAATTCTTTCAATATTTAAATATTTCAATCAATGTTCTTCTAACTTCTATGAATTTTTATTTAAAAGTTACCTTCAGTCCTTCTCCTTGTTTCCTTGTAGTTAACATGTTTTATTTCTTCTGGCTTCTTTCAAGATAATCTCTTTTCTTTGATTTTCTGCTGTTTGAATATAATATTTGTACTTTTTTTTTTTTTTTGCATTTATCCTGTTTGGTGTTATCTGAACTTTCTGAACTTGTTACGGGACCTCTTATTACTTTGGGATATTTTTCATCCACTGGGGCTTAAATGTTTTTCTGCTCTATTGCCTTTTTATTTTCCTACTGGCGTTCCAACTAAGCAAATGCTACATCTGATTCTGATGCTTGCTTTTGTCACTTGTCTCTTCATTTCTTTTTCTTGCACCTTGTATTTTTTTTTTTTTTTCTTGAAAGTCAAAGTGATAGATTGGGTAATTGAAATGAAGACAATAGGACTTTGTAATTTTTTTTTTCAGCTTTTAATGCGATTTAAAAAACTGTATAAAACTTTAAAATCCACTTATAACACAGTTATTACAAAATATTGGCTAGCTTCCCTGTGTTATACACTGTATCCTTAACTCTGTCTCACACTCAGTAGTTTGTAACTCCCGCCTTTCCACTCCTTTTTTGTCCCTTCTTAAAGTGGCAACCAAAGTTTGTTCTCTATATCTATGAGACTCTATATTTTGTTATGTTCACTAGTTTGTTATATTTTTTAGATTCCACATGTAAGTGATATTACAGAGTATTTGTCTTTCTCTGTCTTATTTCACTTAGCATAATGCCTTCCAAGTCCATACATGTTGCTGCCATTGGCAAAAATGTTTTTTTCTTTATTTTTTATGACTGAGTGGTATTCCATTATACATATATATCACATCTTTTTCATCCATTCATCTGTTGGTGGACACTCAGGTTGCTTCCATATTTTGTCAATTGTAAGTGACACTGCTATAAACATTATGGTGCATGTGTCTTTTCAAATAAGAGCTTTTGCTTTGTATATATAGCCAGAAGTGGAATTGCTGGGTCATATTGTAGGTCTATTTTTTGTTCTTTTAGAAATCTTCATACCGTTTTCCACAGTGGCTGCACTAATCTACATTTTCACAAACAGTGTGTGAGGATTCCCTTTTCTTTACCTTCTCCACAACATTTGTTATCTGTGTTCTTTTTGATGATAGCCATTCTGACCAGTGTGAAGCAGTTTCTCGTTGTGGTTTTGATTTGTTATCCTGGTGATTAGCAATATTGAGCACCTTTTCATGTTTCTATTGGCCATCTACATCTCCTGTTTGGAAAAATATCTCTTCAGATATTTTTCCCATTTATAATCAAGTGAGTTTCATTTGTTTGTTCTTTATATTGAGTTATGCAAGCTGCTTATACAAATTGGATATTAGTCTCTTAACCACCATTTCATTTGCAGAAATTTTCTCCAATTCAGTAGGTTGACTTTTTGCTTTGTCAGTGATTTCCTTTTCTATGCAAAAGCTTTTAAACTTAATTATATCTCATTTCCTTATTTTTGGTTTTATTTTACTTACTTTAGGAGACAGATCTAATTATATATATATGTAATATATATATTGGCTTCCCAGGTGATGCTGGTGGTAAGGAACCCGCCTGCCAATTCAGGAGACATAAGATACATGGGTCATGGGTTTGAAGATTCCTGGCGGAGGGCCTGGCAACCCACTCCAATATTCTTGCCTGGAGAATGCCCTGGACAGAGGAGCCTGGCAGGCTACAGTCCGTAGGTTCACGATGAATCAGACATGACTGAAGTGCCTTAGTGCACACACACACACATATTGTGATTTATGGCAGAGACTATTCTGCCTATATTTTCCCCTATATTTTTATGATTTCTGGTGTTACATCTAAGTCTTTAATCCACTTGGAACTTATTTTTGACCATGGTGTTAGAGAATGTTCTGATCTCATTATTTTACACATAGCTTTTCAGTTTTCCCAGCAGCACTTATTGAAAAGATTGTCTTTTCTCCATGATATGTTCTTGCCACCTTGTCATAGATTAATTGCCCGAAAAAGTGTGGGCTTGTTTCTGGGCTTTTTATCCTCTTCCTTTGACCCATGGATCTGTTTTTGTGCCACTACTATACTGTTTTGATGACCATAGCTTTGTAGTACAGTCTGAATTCACGGAGCATGAGTCCTCCAGCTTTGTTCTTCTTTCTCAAGATTGTCTATTCGGGGTCATTTCTGTCTGTACAGTTTTTTATTTTTATTTTTTTTAATTTGTTCAAGTTCTGCCAAAAATGTCCTTAGCATTGGTCATAGGGATGATATTGAATCTTCAGCTCGCCATGGATAGTATGTTCATTTTAACAATATTTTTCCCAGTCTAAGAATACAATATATATTTCCATCTATCTTTATTGCCTTTAATTTCTTTCATTAGCATTCTATAGTTTTCAGAGTACACATGTTTTGCCTCATTAGGTAGGTCTATCTCTAGATATTTTATTCTTTTTGATGCAATGGTAAGTGAGTTTTTTCCTTAATTTCTTTTTCAGTTACTTTGTTGTTAGTTCTGGAATATAAACTAAGTTGTACTAAATTGGCTGATTTAGTAGTTTTCTTGTGGTGATTTTAGGATTGTCTATGCATCATATCATGTCATCTGAAAATGTTAATCTTTTCACTGTTGAATGTGTTAGATGTTGATTAGTCACATATGATCTTTCTTATATTAAGGAATGTTCCTTCTACATCCCCCTTATAGAAGGGTTTTATCATAGATAGCTGTTGAATTTTATCAAAAGTATTTTTTAGCATCTATTGAGATTATCATATGATTTTTTTTTCAATTTTTTAATGTGGAATATCACTTTGATTGATTCATGGATATTGGTATAAATCCTATTTAATCATAGTGTATGATCTTTTCAATATATTATTGGGTTCAGTTTGCTGCTATTTTGTTAAGGATTTTTGCATCTCTGTTCATCAGTTGATACTGACCTATGATGTTCCATTTTTGTGATATCTTTGTATGGTTTTGGTATCATGATGATGCTGGCTTTATGTTCATGCTAGTTCACTCTCAGTCTTCAAAATTACATTTAAATATTCCTATCAGTTTGTGGCTCTAGTAGCTTCTGATATAAGTCCAAGTTGCAACCCTCCAGATTCATCTGTCTCTTTAGACTTCAGAGTGGTGGTTTTCTCTTTGAACTGTTTTCTTATGAGGCCAGAAAAAGTAGTCATTGTTTTTCAGTTCTCCAGCTTTCATTTTTTATTGTCAGGATGGACATGAAAACTTCCAAGGTCTTCACATGTCAGACTAAAAATGTAATTTCTCCCAAAACACAGTATATGAGTTACTCTAAAATATAGAAGACATTTGCTTTACCTATATCTTTCCTACATCATCTAGTTCTCTGATTCCTACTTGTGTGTGTGTGTGTGTGTGTGTGTTAGTCGCTAGCCATGTTTGACCCTTTGCGACCCCATGGACTTCTCTGTCCATAGGATTCTCAAGGCAAGAATACTGGAGTGGGTTGCCCTTTCCTTCTCCAGGGAATCTTCCCAATCCAGGTCAAATCTGGGCCTCCTGCATTGTAGGCGGATTCTTGACCATCTGTGCCACCAGGGAAGTCTGACTGCTACTTATTGAACCTTAAATATATTTTTGACTGACAAAAAATCTTCTCCATACTGAAAATCATAAGAAATGCCAAATGTCAGAGACATTTTCTCTAGATATCCTGAACCATCTAAAAGTCAATGTACCCAGAACTTGACATCATAGATAAAGCATTTTACAATTTGTTCTTTTAAAGACATACAGTTTTCTGGCCTCATTTGTTTCATTCACTTTGACCATAAAGTTGTTCTCTCACAGAAAAATTCCTCTTTCCCTGATTTTGCACTGAACTTCATCACTTGAAATTATTCACAGTAATAATTCACAGTACTACTCCCTTTATCAGAAAAGTTCTCGTCTCTCTAGCTGACAGATTCTTGCTCATCCTTCTAGACACAGTTAAAATTCTACCCTTACTGAAAAATATTTCTCAATTTATTTCAAACAGTTGATTCATCTTTATGAAGTTGCATTTAATGTTTACCCTCATTCTGTGTTTTTTCCACACTTTACATTCATTATTTTTTTATATGTTTTCCTTCCTTACTAGGCTAAATTGTCCACTTTTGTATTATTAGATCTTCGTTCACACAATAAATTCAGTAACTGTTTACTGAAGGGTTAAAGTGAAAAAGTGAAGTCGCTCAGTCGTGTCCGACTCTTTGCGACTCCATGGACTGTAGCCTACCAGGCTTCTCCCTCCATGGGATTCTCCAGGCAAGAATACCAGAGTGGGTTGCCATTTCCTTCTCAAGGGGATCTTCCCAACCCATGGATCGAACCCAGGTCTCCAGTATTCCAGACAGACGCTTTAACCTCTGAGCCACCAGGGAAGCACTCACTGAAGGGTTAATGTCTTGAATTTAAACCAGCTGTATTTACTCCTTTTATAATGCAGAAAAGTCTTATTGTATCAAATACATATAACTAAAGTATTCCTTTTACCTTTGTCACTTCTTTCCTGACATGTATTTTCTATACTGCTAAAGGTCTTTCAAAAACTCAAGATGTACAGACTAGATCAAATTAAAGTATATTAAAATATCACAAGATTTTTTTATTGTTTCTAGAAATCAGTCTAAACTAAATTTGTTTAGCAATAAATATAAGCTATTTATTGGCCCTACTGTGACCTTACATAAGGGTATAGAATGCAAAAGTATCTCATAAATTAACATTGATTCACTGAGCCATCCCATTTAGAATGCAAATTTTGCCAGTACTATAGCTTTATTATTAAAATTTTTATCCTTTATTATAATTAATAGTCACCTTATATTCAATTGTATTATTAAATACATGAATATTACTAATAAGTGATTCAGAAGAAATTGTGACCTTTTGAGACCTTCTTAGATGTTTGAAACATGAGCTGGGATTCTCAGACTTCATGTGACAGATTTTAAATACTGTTCTAGGATTGCAAAACATATATTTCTGGAAGCAGAAAATTACTTGACTTTAATTCTTTGATATATAAATGCATATTTCCCATATCCTTCCATATTTTATATATTTTATTGGCTGTAATATTGATACTAATAGATTTTTCTTTTATTTATTCATTCATTTACTTATTTACTTTAGTGAACAAAGCTGTGCTATGCTGCTAAGTCGCTTCAGTCGTGTCCGACTCTGTGCGACCCAACCCTAACCTAACTCTCACCAGGCTCCCCCGTTTCTGGGATTCTCCAAGCAAGAATACTGGAGTGGGTTGCCATTTGTGCTATAGACACCAAAAATAAATAGTTTAAAAGCAAAAACCTACTCAACTTTGCATGTGACTGTGATTACTTGCAGTGTTTACCAACATTTTTCTGTGCCCTAGGGATTTTCACCTAATTATTCTCCTTGACTTATCTAGATATTATTTGTACCATTGTAACAGTAATTAGCTGCCATTCTTTGAATTCTACAGGGATCATTTTAGAATCATGCCCTTTAAGCAAAAATGTTGGTTTTTGACTCTTTTGGGGTATGATGACTCATGGTCCTCCTGACATTTTCCCAAAGGCTAAATCTCTCCCTTGCCAAGTTTTGCACCTGAGAAGCATTTGTCTTCTGCTGTCATTTCCAGCTACTGATGTCAATGTTAACATTGCTGCAAATAGAGATTGCCTCAAGAAAACACACAAATCATTTCTGGTTAAAAGGAGACTATGTCTTTGCTAAAACTGCCTCTTCATCACTTGTCTATGAGAATTGCTGACAGGATTATTTTTCATTTATACTCCTTGAAAAATAACTCTTCTACATCCTAAATGTCCTTTGAAGTCAGTAGTAAACATAAATAGAGTGCCAAAAGAAATTATATTCTAATCTTTTATAATGTGCTTAATAGTATACTCTGATACAGCTCTAATAAAAAGACTTTATAAAATGAATAGTACAAAAATGCATTCTGAAATGCTGAGTGAGGAATAGTTAAACATTCTTTGGCTATAGTAACATATTTATAGTGCCATAAATAAAATTTTTTAAAAACTGGATTTTCTTTTATGTCTCTTGATAAATGTCAGTAAGATGATTTCTAGTTAGTTTATTAACATATAATATTTCTACCTTTGAATATGATTTCCTTCTTTGTTTTTCTTCTTTTAATAAGAATGCTTTGAAAATTATACTTCCTATTCTTCATTCCTTTATTTTCTATCTTAATATATTAAAACTGAGTTTATCAAAAGGAAAGGAATTTCTGGCACACTATTTCTAAGACTGATGAGCACATTTTTAGACCCAGGTAAAGGAATCAGTAGAGAAAGAGAAATTTAAACTGAAATTACAGAAGAGCATTTGATGAAGAAATACTCACGTTAAGTTGTTAGAAGACTCAAGTGTGAACATAGCTAGAAAGCTCAGTTTCATTAAGGAAGATTGGTTAAGATTAAGGGACAGATAAATAACAGGGGCAAGGGAAAACAGAAATTTTGGCAAAGAAGAGATGATGGTCAATGAAGTTAAAATAATTTTTATCTAATTTCTCAATGAACTAGATGAAGAAATTGACTGGGGGCAGAAGGCGAAGAGGACGACAGAGGATGAGATGGCTGGATGGCATCACTGACTCGATGGGCGTGAGTCTGAGTGAACTCCGGGAGTTGGTGATGGACAGGGAGGCCTGGCATGCTGTGATTCATGGGGTCGCAAAGAGTCGGACACGACTGAGCAATTGAACTTTGAACTGAACTGAAGTTAATCTATGGAACTGTTTGTGGACTGAAGTTTATTAATGTTCATGAAATTATGTAATAAAATTAATGTGAATAGAATAATTACTGAATAAGGTCAACTTATAATTTGCTTGGAAATTTTTTACGTTTTGTTAGAAAAAGACAATAGGGCTATATACGTTATACCAAAGATTATGCAAGTCTGCATTTTGAAAGGAAGAAATAAGACATTGATGATTACCCAGATAGAAGACTAAGGAAGTGAGGAAGAGTCTTCAAAGAGGAAGTGAAGCTATAATTAAATTTAAAATTAGCATATTATAAACATATTTTATTAATTTAAGTAACAGTGTGTTTCCAAGAGAATTTCTCATGTAGTTTTGTCAAATTTACTTGCATGGTTCTCCCTCTAGAATTAAATTAAGTTGTGGAATATGAACATGTGTGATTAAGTACTCAACTAAATGGTTCTTTTTTAGGTATTCCTGGTTTTCAATTCCAGTTTGTTTTCTACTTCTATTTTTAGTATTCTGTATATGCCAACACTTATCACTTTATATTACAAATTTCCCTAATTTTATATATTTTAATCATGAAAAAACCTGTATAGGAATTAAATTTTATTTTTGTGTGTTAATGAGTCAGACTATGTGCTATAAATGATTTTCTTATTTCAAAATAAGTATATTCTGGATAAAATCAAATTTTAATGCATTGCTGAACTCAGAGTAAAGGAAAATTATCTAAAACACAACTATGGACTGGGCAGTAAGAGATGGATACAAAGAAAGATTTTAAACTCTCCTCCTCCCACAGACACAAAAAATCTACAGCTACATGTGAGACAACTTCCCTTGAAAAAGACCTGAAAACTAGGTGATCAGCTTCCTTATATCAACAGAGGGGAAAAGGGCCATGTTGAGGTAGGTACAAGAGGCTGAAACAGAGTCATGTCGAAACACCACCACCAGCATAATGATCCACAAGGAAACATGAAAGATCTCACAAATCTGGAATTTCTCCCCAATGAGTGAAGACTTTGTACCCTACACCAGGCACCCAAACTCTTAAGAGTTGCAATGATTGATAGACCCACATCTGGCTTTGATAAGAATCAGGTTTTACATCCATGAAATCCAAAATGCCATAGAGAACTGAAAAAAAGATATATCTATAAATATATCTTTGAGAGGAGCTTTTACATGTCACTGACGTCTCCATTTGTACATGGGATACCCTGGTTTCTTTAGCTGCCACATAGTGGATACTCCTTGATTACCTGGTTTTGGTGGTCAGGGATGCTTGTGGTAGAAGGTCTAATGTAAGGAATATCAGAGAGACAGTTTTTGGGAGGCTACCACTCCCAAGGTACTGTACAATCTTAAACAAAGCTTAGTCTTTCTGTGAAACAGTCATATTTATTAGACTTGGAGCTTTAGGCCTCACATCATTGTATGCATTATAAATGTGGCTTGCACAGCTATGAAATTAAAAGTTGCTTGCATCTTGAAAGCAAAGCTATGACAAAACTAGAAAGCATATTAAAAAGCAGATACAACACTTTGCCGACAAGCGGCTGGATAGTCAAAGCTATGATATTTGTAGTAGTCATATATGGATGTGAGAGTTGGATCATAAAGAAGCCTACAAGCCAAAGAATTGATGCTTTTAAATTGCAGTACTGGAGAAGACTCTTGAGAGTCCCTTGGACTGCAAGGAAATCAAACCAGTCAATCCTAAAGGAAATAAACCCTGAATATTCATTGGAAGGACTGATGTGAAGAGCTTACTCATTGGAAAGGACCCTGATACTGGGAAAGATTGAAGGCAAAAGGAGAAGGGAGTGGCAGACAATGAGATGGTTAGATAGCATCATTGACTCAATGGACATGAATTTGAGTAAACTCCAGGAGACAGTGGAGTTTACTATATCCTGGTGTGCTGTAGTTCATGGAGTCGCAAAGAATAGAACACAATTTAATGGATGAACAACAGCAATGTGGATTCCCGCTCAAATTACAGTAGTAACATCAAGCCTCACTGAACACAGAACACCATAATCAATACAATAATAGTGGGAAAGTTTGAGATATTTCAGGATTCACCAAAATGTGGCATAGAGGCATGAAGTGAGCAAATGTTGTTCAAAAAATGGTATCAGTAGACTGATATGGTTCAGGATTGACACAAACATTCAACTTAGTTTTTAAAAATGCAATATCCATGAAGTACAATGAAATGAAGTGCACAAACAAGATATTCCTGTGCACCATCAGGAAAAGAATTAAAAGTAACTTATAAATATCTCAAGGGGAAAAATTAAAAAAAAAATAAAGAAAAGCCTTAAAAAAAAAAAAAATACCTCAAGGGGCTTCCCTGGTGGCTCAGACGGTAAGGCATCTGCCTACAATGCGGGAGACTCGGGTTCGATTCCTGGGTCAGGAAGATCCCCTGGAGAATGAAATGGCAATCTACTCCAGCACTCTTGCCTGGAAAATCCCATGGACAGAGGAACCTGGTAGGCTACAGTCCATGGGGTCTCAGAGAGTCAGACATGACTGAATGACTTTACTCACTTCACTATAAATATCTCAAGAGTAAAAAAAGAAATCATGACACAAATTTTAAAAATGCAGAAAAAGTAGAACAATTTTAATGTTACTGAATCATGTGGAATGAAGTAAAGTTGGTATATACAAGGAATTTATAACTTAAATACTTGAATTAGAAAATAAATTACAATAATAAAATCAAAACAATTAAAATGAATGAGTTGCATCCAACTCAGAAATTAAAAATAAGAAACAAAAAACAGAAGGAAAATTTTAGAAAAATAAATATAATTACAAGGAAATGAGATTACATAATAAAATAATCAATGAATCCAAATTTGAAAAGCATAATAAAAGAAGCCTTTTGTGAGATGAAAGAGAGAGAGCCAGGGCACAGAGAGAAAAAAGAGAGGCAGAGATGGAGACAGAGACACAGAGGGAGAAAACAAATGAATATTATGAAGATAAAAATGCATTATAGCACAAATTGGAGACTACAGTGATTGATCTCTATTCTTGCACATGATCTCTGTTCAATTCCAGGGCAAAACATTCAATATTACAGTAATCCAAGTCTATGCCCCAAGCAGTAATGCTGAAGAAGCTGATATTGAATGATTCGATGAAGACCTACAAGACCTTCTAGAATTAACACCCCAAAATATGTCATTTTCATTATAGGGGACTGGGATGCAAAAGTAGGAAGTCAAGAGATACCTGGAGAAACAGGCAAATTTGGGTTTGGAGTACAAAATGGAGCAGGGCAAAGGCTAACAGAATTTGGCCAAGAGAACACACTGGTCATAGCAAACACCCTTTTCCAACAACACAAGAGAGGACTCTACACGTGGACATCACCAGATGGTCAATACTGAAATCAGATTGATTATATTCTTTGCAGCCAAATATGGAGAAGCTCTGTACAATCAGTGCAAACAACAACAAGATCTGACTGTGGTTCAGATCATGAACTCCTTATTGTCAAATTCAGATTTAAGTTGAAGAAAGCAGGGAAAACCACTAGAATATGCGGGGATGACCTAAATCTAATCCCTTATGATTATAGAGGGGGTGTGGCAAATAGATTCGAAGGATTAGATCTTATAGACAGAGTCTCTGAAGAACTGAGAATGGAGGTCTATGACACTGTACAGGAGCCAATGATCAAGACCATCCCCAAGATAAAGAAATGCGAAGAGGCAAAATGATCTGAGGAGGCCTATAGCTGAGCAAAGAAGAGACACCGAAGACAAAGGAGAAAAGGAAAGATATAACCACTTGAATGCAGTTCTAAAGAATAGCAAGGAGAGATAAGAAAGCCTGCTCTCACTTTCTATGAGGACAGTAGATCTCTGATACCAGAACTGTGCAATAATAGTTTGAGCAAGCCAATCTCACTCACTCACAAATGTAGATTGTTAGGAATTAAAGAAACAAACAAAACTACTTTATATAAAGTATACCATACCAAGGCCAAAATATGTTTATCCTAAAATATAGGGGGGTTTGTCACTAGAAAATATAAAATTGGAGTTTACCATAATAAGACTATACATATGCAAAATTTTATATGACGGGAAGAATANAATAGTTTGAGCAAGCCAATCTCACTCACTCACAAATGTAGATTGTTAGGAATTAAAGAAACAAACAAAACTACTTTATATAAAGTATACCATACCAAGGCCAAAATATGTTTATCCTAAAATATAGGGGGGTTTGTTACTAGAAAATATAAAATTGGAGTTTACCATAATAAGACTATACATATGCAAAATTTTATATGACGGGAAGAATATTTTTGACAAAATTTAAAGCATATTCAAGGTTCTGGTGTTACTCTAGAAACAGATTAAAGAGAAATTCCTAAACTTGGCAATAGTTTTACAAAAAAACCTACAGCAGAGCATGTTGTTAAGGGGGAATCATTAGCAGCATTCCCTTTGAAATCACGAAAAGCAAAAACAAGAATGCCTCTCATCACCACTTTCATTTGTCATCATCTGCTCCTCTAACCAAGGAAAATAGCAAGAAGGAAAAGAACAAATAAAGGCATAAGGGTTGAAAGGAAAAACAGAAAAACCTTTATTAAAAAGTGACAATTTTCCATGTAGAAGGTCTCTTAGAAAATTTACATATATATTATTAGAAATACTGGAAGTTTAACAAATTGTCTTTACATAACCTCAGTAAGCAAAGAAAAAAAAAAACTGTTTCATTTGTTTAAGACCCAATAATATAAAAATATAAAAGTTGACAAAAAATCAACACAATAAATCCAATATAATTTAAATTAAAACCAAATAATAAATTAGCCATAACATTTATTTTCAAAACGAATTAAAATGGTAAGAGTAGGAAAATCCTTCTGAAGAGGAAAAAGGCGGGCAAGTTGTCCTACTCTTTCATGCTTAATCATTGTGATGTGCATATCTTTAGGGGGTGATTGATTGTATTCATTGCAGACAATAAAATGTTCATGATATATAACAAACTGATTTTTTTTTTTTGGTATTAACAACACGATTGGCAATTCTAAACCATATCAATGATAAAAATTCTCCTCCATGCAAAGGTCAATATCTCCCAAGCACTACCCTCTTAGTGTCTTACTACTTCTTTATAAAGTTGGAACACCTAAGTTAGAACTTTACAGGTGAAAATTTAAAAAAAATAAATTGACCAGTGAAGTGGAAAGAATTTTAAGAAATAAACCTATTCATATATTGATATATCAAAGCAGTAAAATTATAGTACAGTGAATAACTGATAGCATTATGAATCCATTTTTGTTGCCAAAAGGAGATGAATACGACATTTAAAATTATATTTGAAACAAGTATAATGAAGGGACTCTTTCCAGAATTGTGATCGGGGCTAAGGGAACTGAAAAGTCACTTATAAGGATTTTGGTGGTGGTGGTTTAGTCACTAAGTTCACCTCTTTTGTGACCCGATGGATATAACCTGTCTGGGTTCTCTGTCTGTGGGACTTTTCAGGCAAGAATACTGAAGTGGACTGCCATTTCCTTCTCCAGTGGATCTTCCCAAGCCAGGGACTGAACCGGGGTCTCCTGTGTCTCTCACGTTGCAGGTAGATTATTTCCCCTCTGAGCCATCAGGGATTAGTTAGTGCTATCTCGTCCAAGCTTGATTTGCTCTCTGCACAACAGGCCAATCAATCAGGAGACAGGGTGTCAAGGCGAGGAATAGTGATTTTATTTGGAAAGCTGGAAAACCAATAAGTTAGTGTACTATTGTCCTCCAAAACTACCTTTTCAGGCTCTGGGTGGGTTTGGCCTGCATCAGGGAGATGATGCTTTCATTTCTTCCTTTCTGTAGCCATTTACAGGTGGGAAACCATTCATCTGTGAGCTGAACAAGAGACTTTAGTTTACATTCAGGCAGAGGAGCAAGTTCCCTGAAGTAGTTCTTCATGTATACTTACAGCCATTGTTGTTGTGTTGTTGTTCAGTATCTCAGACTTATAATAACAAAAGCAAAGGATAAAGTAAAAAAGAAAGCTCCAACTTGGAGTTAGGTTTTACTCTTGTCTGTTACAATAGTACAGGCAAATCTTTTATCATTCAATTTCTAATTGTATGGTTTGCTTGGATTCAGTTCAGTCACTCAGTTGCATCTGACTCTTTGCGACCCCATAGACTGCAGCACGCCAGCCCTCCCTGTCCATCACCAACTGCTGAAGCCTACCCAAACTCATGGCCATTGAGTCAGTGATGCCATCCAACCATCTCATCCTCTGTCATCACCTTTTCATCCAGCCTTCAATCTTTCCCAGCATCAGGATCTTTTGCAGTGAGTCAGTTCTTTGCATCAGGTGGCCAAAGTATTGGAGTTTCAGCTTCAACATCAGTCCTTCTGTATTCTCCTTGGTTCTGTCTCGTCGCAACAAAGAATTGAAGCAACAGACATTAAAGCCCTCAGGGCTTCACAGTTCTTGGACAGATCGTGTTAGAGCTCTTAGACAGCTCCGTGTTACAGCTCAGTTTTATTTAGAAAATAGCAGGAAAATACATACTCGAGATGTGAGGGAATGCCCACCCAAAGACGCAAAGAGAAGACAGAGAGAGAGAGACAGAGAGCGTGCACGCATGGGAGAGAGAGACCTGGCCCTTTGGCTTCTCTTTTTGAGTTTTTTCCTCCCCCCGGGGCCTGTCCTATGTAAATTGGGCTAGCCAGGAGTGCTATTTTTCCTACCTGAGGTCCTCACTCTGGTCCTTGGACTTTCCTTTGACCTTCCTTTGTTCTATTTTCATGGGCTTTTTCCTTCTTTGTCTTTTAGCCACTGCCATATTGAATTATTGTTTCCTATTCTAACTACCTAACACTTCCAGTGAACATTCAGGATTGATTTCCTTTAGGATGGACTGGTTGGATCTCCTTGCAGTCCAATGGACTCTTAAGAGTCTTCTCTAACACCACAGTTCGAAAGCATCAATTCTTCAGTGCTCAGCTTTCTTTATAGTCCAACTCTCACATCCATACACAATTACTGGAAAAACCATAGCTTTGACTAGATGGAACTTTATTGGCAAAGTAATGTCTCCTCTTTTTAACATGCTTTCTAGGTTGGTCATAACTTTTCTTCCAAGGAGTAAGCGTCTTTCATGGTTTCTTATTTCATGGCTGCAGTCACCATCTGCAGTGATTTTGGAGCCCCCCATAATAAAGTCTGCCACTGTTTTCAGTTTCTCCATCTATTTGCCATGAAGTGATGGGACCAGATGCCATGATCTTAGTTTTCTGAATGTTGAGCCTTAAGCCAACTTTTTCATTTTCTCTAGAAGATAGCCAATATTTGTGTTGATCATACAAGTCTCTGTCATAATTATTTTGCTGTTGTAGAATGGAAGCAGGCATTTAATCATATTTACT
Source organism: Neotragus moschatus (assembly GCA_006410615.1). Classification (NCBI taxonomy): domain Eukaryota; kingdom Metazoa; phylum Chordata; class Mammalia; order Artiodactyla; family Bovidae; genus Neotragus; species Neotragus moschatus. The sequence continues at coordinate 24,806 of SJYA01001090.1, forward strand.
ATTAAAATCTAAATTACAGCACTCTATTAATATCATTCATTATATAAAACAGGAGAAGGAGTAAAGGGATAAAGGAGAAAAAATAAATATTGAAAGTACTAATCAATCTGAAACCTAATTAGTAATTATATTTTTAGACCATCTATGGCAACATTTCCACTGCAGTCCTCTGCCTAATGAATGGCAATACCTAAATTATAACAAAGATTTTCCAAGACATTTCCAGCATGCTGGCTTTCTCATCATACACTTCATAATGTTTTAATGAAGAGAGTGTCCATGAACACTCCTGCATGGTATATTTAGAGCGTATCTGAACAAGTACAATGAACCTACTCTAACGCTCATGAATCCTGATTCTTAGAACTCCTTCCTCTATCAAATGACTAGGGAGTCTCACTGACGTAAAGTCAGTGGTTCTTAAATTTTAATATGCATATAAATCTCTTGGGGATCTTGTTAGAATGCAGAGTCAAATTCTATAAATATGTTATTGAGTCCAGGCTCACTCTGCTCACTGCACAATAGGCCAATAAATCTGGGAGACAAGGTGTTCAAGCAAGGAATACAACTTTATTCAGAGAGCCAGTTGACCAAGAACATGGTAGACTAATGTCTCAAACTAACTTTGTCAGGAACTAGATGTTGGGTTGTTTTATGGATTAGAGATGGGAGTGGGGGTGAGGAAACAAAGTTAAAATGCCATTTAATTCTTCCAAATGTCTTCTAGAATAGCAAGCCTCAGACAGGGGCATGTGCTAGTTTCACTTCCTTACAGCCATTTCACAGGTGGTGTGAAATAGAATATCTCCTGCCATATCACTAAAAAAGGATGCCACAGCTATCTGCAATTCCAGCCCCAACAAAATGTGAATTTCTGAGCCATGCCAGGAAGCAGCAGAGGAGCAGTGCCATTTCCCACAAAAGGAACTCAAGAACACCACGGTCCTTCACAGGTGGGCAGAGTCAGGTTTTCTCCATGTTAGCTAAACAAAGACACTTCTAGAGTTCCCTTGTGGCTCAGTTGGTAAAGTATTTGCCCGCAATGCGGGAGACCTGGGGTCAATCCCTGGGTCAGGAAGATCCCCCAGAGAAGGAAAAGACTACCCATTCCAGTATTCTAGCCTGGAGAATTCCATGGACCTTATAGTCCATGGGATCGCAAACTGTCAGACATGATTGAGAGACTTGCACTTTCACTTTCAGGCAGAGGGGGCCAGGGTTCCCTGAGGCAGGCCATTGTTTGTTATAATAACAAAAGTGGAGAAAAGTCACAGAAACAGATCTGTTAAGTCCAGACTTAATTATCCAGTCTAGCCAATTGTTAACTGGACTCTCAACACATTACATCCTTAATCCCTTTGGTAGTAAATACATATCATTAAATTTGGTCTGATCCAATCTTATATTTTATATTTAATGATTGATTTCTATTATAGTCTATCATCATTTTTGTCTTTTAGAATTTTTCTAATGTAAATAATCAATACCCTACAACTTCTTTGACATATCTCGTCTCCCAAGAAGTTCCAATTCTTCTTCTTTTGAGTGATGTTGTTTCTAGTTAGTCGTTGTCTTGTCTCTTTTTTGCAACCCTATGGATTGTAGCCCACTAGGCTGCTCGGTCCATGGGATTTCCTGGGCAAGGATACTGGAGTGAATTGTCGTTTTCTTCTCCAGGTGATCTTCCCAATCCAAGGATTAAACCCACATTGGCAGGAGGATAAAATCTTTACCACCGAGCCACCAGGGGAGCCGCACTTTTGAGTGATGCTGGCATCTAGGTCTCAATATGAATGAGGGATAGTGATAAAATAGATTTCCTTTTGGGGCAAGTACACTAGGGAGAGTAACTAAAAGTTGTTTATTTTAATGCAGGAAATTTATGGTCTCCTAGAAGGGGAAAGGATAGTTTTTTTTTTTTTTTTTTCCGGTGTTCAACATATTTCAAGGGATATTAGGATGTCAAAGCTCTCAACCTCATCTGAGTCTGTCTAAATGTCTCCAACCCAAATCTCAAAGCCTTATTTTTGTATAAACAGTTTACTTACTTTAGCATGCAATCTATTACAATTGCACATTTAAGTGATTCAGCAATTCTGCACTCTACCACCAGGCTGTGGGCTTGATCCTCAGGCTTGTCTGTCTTGCCACTTTAGCAACTTTTTTTAAGGCACCACAAATCTGATGCTTTACTTGAGACTTGGTTTGGAAATTAAAGTCTAAGTTATTACAAATCTGTTGCTTTACTTGAAACTTGATTTGTAAAGTCAAGTCTTTAAGTTCTTCTCTTTCTTTTTCTTCTTCTTCTTCTTTTTTTTTTTTTTTAAATTCCTTTAGTTATACTTTTAAAGTCATTCAAAAGCAGTCAGGCAACAAATCCATCCCCAAAGTCTTTGTAATCTTTGCTTGTCACCATAGTGACTAAGTACTAAGTACCATAACCACTTAATCTCTTAAAGCTTTNTTTTTTTTTTTTTTAAATTCCTTTAGTTATACTTTTAAAGTCATTCAAAAGCAGTCAGGCAACAAATCCATCCCCAAAGTCTTTGTAATCTTTGCTTGTCACCATAGTGACTAAGTACTAAGTACCATAACCACTTAATCTCTTAAAGCTTTTCTTCCTAGTTGTGCTTCATGATATAACCTCTAATAGTCTGAGTAATTTTCATTTTATTGTATAATATGGATTAACAGTATCCTGTTTCCTACCCTATATGAAGCTAACCAGGAGCTCATCAAATATCTGAACAATCAAATATCAAAAACTCANCAAAATGCACCAAGAGCTGTATCAAGTGTGAAATTACTGTTAGATGGCAAGGAAACCTGCCAAATCTGCCTGAAATCCAGAACCCTATGCTGTGATTCTCCTACTGGGGCTTGCTGTAAACTCTACTTGGCATCAGTTTTTACATTGACACCTCCATCACAGTGGGTTTGTTGGTTCTTTTTAATTCCAGAAGCAAGAATTGGGACACTGAGCTGATACGGAATGCTTCTCTTCTCCAGGCTCCAATCAATATGGGAAACCTTTTGTGTTACCTACTGAATATAGTAGTAGCGGTAGTATTAGTTGCTCGGTTATATCTGACTTTTGTGACCCCATGGGCTTTAGCCTGACAGCCTCCTCTGTTCATGGAATTCTCCAGATGAGAATACTGGAGTGGGTTGCCATTCGCTTCTCCAGGAAATCTTCATGACCTGGGGATCAAACCCAGGTCTCCCGCCTTGCAGGCAGATTCTTTACCATCTGAGCCACAAGGGAAGACAGTGGCACCTACCACTGTCTGTCACTATATCAGAGCAGTAATTTTAGTATTGTTGTGTTTCCTCCAGAATCTAAAGAGCCCCAAGATTCATTGATCTTCTTTATTTGTGGAAGTGTATGAAAATTGAGGCAAATTCTCTTTTACTTTGGAGGGGATGTTCTGAGTGGCCTGGACTAATTGTCCATTACAACCTTAACTGAAGTGGATAGCTCTTAAATTTTTACAGTTTATTTACAACTCTCTGGAGTGTGTGTATCATACCAAGAGTTCCAGCATGCAAGATACTTCATGATTATCCTACTTTATTAGTGAAGAAGAAGAAGTGAAGTCACTCAGTTGTGTCCCACTCTTTGTGACCCCATGGACTGTAGCCTACCATGCTCCTCCATCCATGGGATTTTCCAGGGAAAAGTACTGGAGTGGGTTGCCATTTCCTGTCATTAATGTATAAATCAATGTAATATTCTTTTGGATGTCCAGATGGTCCTAATATCTTTTAACTATTTCAAGATACAGTTTGGGAACCTTAACATAGCCCTGAGGCAAAATTGCCAGTGTATATTTTTGTTCTTTTATATAAATGTAACTTTCTGACCCATTTTCCCAGTTGTGAAAGAAAAGTGCACATGTACTAAAACAGTGTTTGTATACCATGTTCCGGAAGCTGCATTAATCTCCAGCAACAGTAGCATATCCAGCATGTAAAATGCTCTCAGAAACCCTACTGTTTCATTGTGATTCTGGTGGTCTACAACCACCCTCTGATCGCCACCTGCTTTGGCAAAGATTCTATTGATAAGTTAAACAAAGATATAATAGGGTCTCTGCTGCATCCTGTAGATCTTTAAAGGCAGCACCAGTCTCTCTCATCTTCCCAAGATGCAGTATTGCCTTTGATTTGTTAACTTGTCTCTGTGGGGTATCAGTCATTGAGACTTCCACTCTGCTTTCTCAGCTATGATAGCTCTCCTCACACAGACCATGATCCATGAAGTAAGTGAGATTTACTTCAGTTGTTAGGTGCATGCATGCTAAGTTGCATGCTAGGTCAGTCATGTCTGACTCTTTGTGACCCCATGGACTGTAGCCTGTCAGGCTGCTCTGTCCATGGGATTCTCCAGGCAAGAATACTGGAGTGGATTGCCATGCCCTCCTCCAGGGAATTTTCCTGACCCAGGGATCGAACCCAGGTCTCCTGCTTGGCAGATGGATTCTTTACCACTGATTCCACCCGCTAAGCTGCTAAGTCACTTCAGTCGTGTCCGACTCTGTGCGAGCCCATAGACAGCAGCCCACCAGGCTTCCCCGTCCCTGGGATTCTCCAGGCAAGAACACTGGAGTGGGTTGCCTTTTCCTTCTCCAATGCATGAAAGTGAAGAGAGTGAACTCGCTCAGTCGTGTCCGACTCTTCGCGACCCCATGGACTGCAGCCTACCAGGCTCCTCCGTCCATGGATTTTCCAGGCAAGAGTACTGGAGTGGGGTGCCATTGAGAATATAAAAATTTAAATTACCAAAATAATAAAAAGAATGGGGCATGAAGAAATGTTGCCACCTTGTGGTCACTTTGGGTAGCAACAATTTAAAACCTGTGAAGATGGGCAGGTAATACCCCCAGGCCTTTAGGGATGCAAGGAAAAAAAACCTGTCGTCAACGAAAGACCTTAAGTAGATACTGGAAAAGACACCACCTGGGAAGCCCTCAATTGTTAAGTACCTCAATCCAAATTATACATTAATCTCCTGATGAAACGAGACCAGGTGAGTCTGTGGAATCAATGTAATTCCTACTAGCTAGACTTTTTAACTAGCCTCCAGTCTAACCAGAAAGCAATAAAGACAGTCCAGTTTTCCAGGTATCAATATCAACTCAGATCCTGTATCTAATATACCTCAAAAAGTAATCCCTTTTCACCTACGTGCGGTCTCAAGAAATAAAAGGGGAATCATTGCTGCGTGTATTTGTTATGTAGCAGTAGTGTTCTTTGTCCTGGGGATTCAGTTTTCTCTTCAGTCAATGTGACAGCAAAGTGGTTCATATCTGGGAAATTTCTAAGGATTTGTAACTTTTTATAGAAACATTGCCTTCAGCTTCATGCTCCTCTATTCTTGCTTTTCTGATTTCTAGTTTGTTTCTCATTTATTTTTTCTTTAGGATGCTAGTTTTTATAAAGTGCATTTACAGCTCTTGGTAGGTCAGACCTCTCTGTCTCACACTCCTGACTTGTAGGTCATTATGCTAATTGTGATCTCCTGGCTATTGTAATTTAAACTTGTGGCTCAGCTGGCAAAGAATCTGATTGCAATGCGGGATACCTGGGTTTGATCCCTGGGTTGGGAAGATCCCTTAGAGAAGGGAAAGGCTACCCACTCCAGTATTCTGGCTTGGAGAATTCCATGGACTGTATAGTCTATGGGGTTGCAAAGAGTCAGACATGACCGAGTGACTTTCACTTCACTTTCACCCGATGCCAGTTGGTCCAGAGCCACTCATCCCCATTGGTATCAAGAGGTGAAACTCTACATCACCCTCTTCTACAAACCGCCCTGGTCTGCAGCAGAGATCCACCGCTTAGGTGGCTGGTGAGTACTCTGGGCCTTCCTATGGAACGAATCTGGTTGGCCTCACATAATATATCCACTCCAGCATCCTTGCTTTCCTGATTATTATAATGCCTTCCTACACCTGAAATTTTAGGCCTTTTGGTTTTGCTCACTTCAAGCTATAATTTTCTTTAGATTTCTGGAAGCCAACCTAGCACTAGGATGTTTATCATCCCCTAGCATTCTTGCCAGGCTTCCCAGGTGGCACAGTGTTGAAGAATCTGCCTCCAATGCAGAAGACATAAAAAAAACCCCTGGTTCAATCCCTGGGTCAGGAAGATCACCTGCAGTTGGAAATGGCAACTGGCTCCAGTCTTTTTGCCTGGAAAATTCCATGGACAGGGGGCTTGAAGGGCCTCAGTCCATGGAGTTGCAAAGAGTCAGACATAACTGAGCACACATACACGGGGTTCTTGCCAAGGTGTAAAATTTCATATCCTGAGAGAGTGCCCCAAATTTTAATAAATTCTACCTTGGATTTGTGTTCTGTCCCTCTTAATCAACACCTTCAAGATCATACTCTCTTGGCACCTGCTGGTACCTGCTGGTTAACCCTTATAGCTCCTTTGTCATTTAGTCATTTTTATCTNTTCTTGCCAAGGTGTAAAATTTCATATCCTGAGAGAGTGCCCCAAATTTTAATAAATTCTACCTTGGATTTGTGTTCTGTCCCTCTTAATCAACACCTTCAAGATCATACTCTCTTGGCACCTGCTGGTACCTGCTGGTTAACCCTTATAGCTCCTTTGTCATTTAGTCATTTTTATCTCATATAAGACTTAACATGTGACATGCTGAATTTTGCTTTGATCAAATCCTAACTACTACAGTGGAATCTAGGAAAAAGAGGTAGAACAGTTCCTAAGGCAACTCATTTACCTCATGAGGGAGAGATGCATCCATTGTCTTCCTACAAGGAGTAAGTATACACTTTATATAAATAAAGAAAGTAAAAGTGAAGTCGCTCAGTCATGTCCAACTCCTTGCGACCCCCCTCTGTCCATGGGATTTTCCAGGCAAGAGTACTGGAGTGTGTTGTCATGTCCTTCTCCAGACGATCTTCCTGACCCAGGGATAGAACCCAGGTCTCCTGCACTATAGGCAGATACTTTACCGACTGAGCCACCAGGGAAGCCACCATATAAATAGTGAGGTATAATATTTAAGAAAATTGTATATCCTTTTTACTGAAATAACTTCTGTATTAGTAGTAACAAAAATTTGGCACTCTGAATCTAGATAAACATATTTTACAAACTGCCAATAATTTTACCATAATTATTCCATTTTTGGTGAAGCCAAATAACTGGACTTTCACTTCATTGTTTTAATATGAATCTACGCAATATTATTTTAATGTTCTTATTTAGGTAACATTTTTGTTTAGCTTGCCTATTTTAATGTTAAAATCCATAAGTGTTACCTAATAATCATAAATGAATTCCGAGTAGGGTAAATACCACAATGCTGAAGAGTTCTGTGTAATAACACAGATGTAATACTTTGGCAGTGGCCCATAGTTTAAAATCTTCTATTAGTCTACTTAAAACTAACCATTTATAGTGAATAATCCTGTATATAAATAAGCCAATACCTGTCAAAGTGAGAGTCATTAATAAATATTTACACAAATGCATTTTGTTCTACATAGTAAATTTCTTTTTCAGTTCCATTCACCAAAATATACATCTCAAAGATTTCAAAAATTCACTCTATAAACACTCAGCCTAAATTACCTGATTACACTCATGGAAATATATAAAGTAAAAGTATACAATTTTAAAATATAAAAATTATGAAGTTAAATATTATAAGAAATACTCTTTCCACCCCCATCCCCCACGAATTGATTCTGTTTTCAAACTGAATGTTATTTATTCACTAGAGTGACGTTTGGATGCTTGGCTATTGCCTACAGATATTTGGTCTGAAGTTAGAATTCCAGGTAGAGTCCATTTTGTCCATGTTCGGGCTGCTGAATTATAGTCTCCTTGCTGGTTTCCTTGCCTCAGAAGGAGTAAAGTGATTTAGCCTAGTTCAATTTCAGCAGTTGATAACTTTCCCCTTGGACATCAGTTATCTTGAATCACAGCTGGCTGTGTTAGGTGTTATGTCATTCCACATTTCACTCTGTTTGTGAAAAACCTGAACTTGGTTTAATGCTTTCTGACCTTCTGTGCAAGCTGGGTGGTTTGCACAATATTAGACAGAAATAATGAGCATTTAGCAGAATCGAAGTCTAATATAGAGTGAAGTATTGGTGCATGTGATCCCTGACTGCTACTCCTAAAGTTGGTTACTCAAGAAATAAGTATCAACCAAATGAGTAATGTATGATGAGACAAATCGAGAGATATTGAAAGGATAGTAATATTTTCTTTATGTTATTTGTTTCTTATAATATCACACAATTTCATGATTAATCTGAATATAGAACACTGAAAATTGAAACCTAGGGGTTTGTGTTAAAAAAAAAACAACACTTTATTTAGACAGAATTGACCATTCAAAGAGAAAAAGTAAAATATGATATCTTGGACAGCTTACTGTACATTTAGACATATTTCTATGAAATTCACTTTGTACTCCATAAAAAACACTTTTAAATACAGTGATAGACTTTGCTTTTGTTCAGTTCAGTAAGTTTAGTTTAGTCGCTCAGTCGTGTCTGACTCTGCAACCCCAAGGACTGCAGCACACCAGGCCTCCCTGTCCATCACCAAACACTGGAGTTTACTCAAACTCATGTCCATGGAGTTGGTGATGCCATCCAACCATTTCATCCTCTGTCATCCCCTTCTCTTCCTGCCCTCAGTCTTTTCTAGCAAAAGATTCTTTTCAGATGAGTCACCTCTTCGCATAAGGTGGCCGAAGTATTGTAGTTTCAGCTTCAGCATCAGTCTTTCCAGTGAATATTCAGGACTGATTTCTTTTCACATGGACTGGTTGAATCTCCTTGCAGTCCAAGGGACTTTCAGGAGTCTTCTCTGACATCACAGTTCAAAAACATCAATACTTTGATGCTCTGCTGTCTTTATAGTCCAACTCTCACATCCGTACATGACTAATGGAAAAGCAATAGCCTTGACTAGATGGACCTTTGTTGGCAAAGTAATGTGTCTGCTTTATTAATATGTGGTTTAGGTTGGCCATAACTTTTCTTCCAAGGAGTAAGTGTCTTTTAATTTCATCGCTGCAATCACCATCTGCAGTAATTTTGGAGCCCAAATAAATAAAGTCTGTCACTGTTTCCAATGCTTCCCCATCTACTTCCCATGAAGAGATGGGACCAGATGCCATGATTTTTGTTTTCTGAATGTTGGGCTTTAAGCCAACTTTTTCACTCTCCTCTTTCACTTTCATCAAGAAGCTCTTTAGTTCCTCCTCACTTTCTGCCATAAGGGTGATGTCATCTGCATATCTGAGGTTATTGATATTACTCCCAGCAATCTTAATTCCAGCTTGTGCTTCCTCCAGCCTAGCGTTTTTCATGATGTACTCTGCATAGAAGTTAAATAAGCAGAGTGACAATATACAGCCTTGATGTACTCCTTTTTCCTATTAGAAACCAGTCTGCTGTTCCATGTCCAGTTCTAACTGTTGCTTCCTGACCTGCATACAGGTTTCTCAAGAGGCAGGTCAGGTGGTCTGGTATTCCTATCTCTTTATGAATTTTCCACAGTTTATTGTGATCCACACAGTCAAGGCTTTGGCATAGTCAATAAAGCAGAAATAGATGTTTTTCTGGAGCTCTCTTGCTTTTTCTATGAT
>SJYA01001090.1:38444-104511 GCA_006410615.1 Neotragus moschatus
CTTGTGCTTAGTCATTCAGTCGTGTCCAACTCTGTGACCCCATGGACTGTAGCCCACTAGGCTCCTCTGTCCATGGAGATTCTCTAGGCAAGAATACTGGAGTGGGTTGCCATGCCTTCCTCCAGGGAATCTTCTCAACTCAGGAGTTGAACCCAGGTCTCCTGCATTGCAGGCAGTTTCTTTACTGACTGAGCAACCAGGGAAGCCCAAGAATCCTGGAGTGGGTAGTCTCTCCCTTCTCCTGGGGAATCTTCCTGATCCAGGAAACGAACTGGAGTCTCCTGCATTTCAGGTGTATTCTCTACCAACTGAGGTACCAGGGAAGCCCAGCATCCTGTTTTTTCTTTTCTTTTCTTTTTTTTTTAGGTTAAATAGCACATTTGCAACATGTCCAAGGTAAGAGAAACCCAAGTAAGATGGTAGATGTTGTGAGAGGGCATCAGAGGGCAGACACACTGAAACCATAGTCACAGAAAACTAGCCAATCTGATCACACAGAACACAGCCTTGTCTAACTCAATGAAACTAAGCGATGCCATGTGGGGTCACCCAAGATGGATGGGTCGTGGTGGAGAGGTCTGACAGAATGTGATCCACTGGAGAAGGGAATGGCAATCCACTTCAGTATTCTTGCCCTGAGAACCCCATGAACAGTATGAAAAAGCAAAATGATAGGATACCGAAAGAGGAACTCCCCAGGTCGGTAAGTGCTCAATATGCTACTGGAGATCTGCAGAGAAACAACTCCAGAAAGAATGAAGGGATGGAGCCAAAGCAAGAACAGTACCCAGTTGTGGATGTGACTAGTGATAGAAGCAAGGTCCGATGCTGTAAAGAGCAATATTGCATAGGAACCTGGAATGTTAGGTCCGTGAATCTGCAGCATAGTATGGACTAAATAAATGCCCACTTCTCAGCAGTAGGGTAAACAGTACCATTTTTTCTTTTCTGATCCTGAATATACCAACACCTTGAGCCACTATGGTTATGAAGCACTGCCTTGGAGCTTTTATTCTGTACAAGTTACTCTAGAAAGACACTCTTGTGACCAAACAAATACNGACTCTGCAGCATAGTATGGACTAAATAAATGCCCACTTCTCAGCAGTAGGGTAAACAGTACCATTTTTTCTTTTCTGATCCTGAATATACCAACACCTTGAGCCACTATGGTTATGAAGCACTGCCTTGGAGCTTTTATTCTGTACAAGTTACTCTAGAAAGACACTCTTGTGACCAAACAAATACAGTGAGAGTGCCCACTACAGAGATAGCCTTGTCATTATTCTTTTGTTTAAACAAGACTGATGGGTTACCTTCCAAGTAGAGATAAAGAGGCTAGTTAGAGAAAGATTTGTGTGGAAAGAGGAGAAGGAAGAGGAGAGGGAAAAATACACACAAATAAAAAGTATAAAGAGTACAGTTCTCCATGTTTTATAAAATACAAATAAAAAGCTGGAAATAGAATAATTCCAAGAGTTTACACAGGCTGAAAAGAGTTTGCTTTCTTATCAGAGGGAAGTGGCTGCATAATATATTGAGCACTGAAGAAAAGTTCTCAAGAGAATGATGCCTTAGATTTTTTGTCAGAAACCAGGCACACCAGAAACAATAAAACTAACAATTGTGAGTACTAAAAAAAAAAAAAAAAAATCAATTCTACACTTATTGGAAGTATCTTTCAAAAGTAAAATAAGGACATTTTCAGATTCTAAAAGAGTGGAGAAAATTTCTTGCCATCAGAATTCTCTTTAACAATTTTAAATAATTTTTTTACACAAAGAAAATGATAGCAGATTGAAAATTGAATAGGTATGATTTAATGATTGGGTACAGTTCTTTTGAGAGCTAATATAGTTCTGATTCACTGATATTCCTGGTGTGTACGCTCAACTCTATTTTCTGCTTGGTAGATCCTGGGCTGAGTGTCCATGGTTCAGTGCCCTGGGGGGTTTAAAAAATGCTGCTCAGCTTTCAGTCTCTCACCTGTCCCTTCCAGAAAGATATTTCTATAGGTAAGGTAACCACAAAGCTGTAGTCACTCCATTTGGTTTCTCTTTTTCTACATCATGGCTCAGTAATTTTTCACTATCTTGTTAGCTCTATGATAGCTTCAAACAGATTTTAAAAATATATGTTTTCAGGTATAGCACAGATTTTTAAGGCAGGGGGTATATGGAAGCCCTCTGTACTTTCTAGACCATTTTGCTGTGAACTTAAAACTGTTCTAAANTAACCACAAAGCTGTAGTCACTCCATTTGGTTTCTCTTTTTCTACATCATGGCTCAGTAATTTTTCACTATCTTGTTAGCTCTATGATAGCTTCAAACAGATTTTAAAAATATACGTTTTCAGGTATAGCACAGATTTTTAAGGCAGGGGGTATATGGAAGCCCTCTGTACTTTCTAGACCATTTTGCTGTGAACTTAAAACTGTTCTAAAAAATATTATTAAAAATATTTTCCAGATTTTTAGTTTTACTCATTAAGAGGGTAGTCCAAATACCTTTTTTTCCATGACTGCAAATTTATTCTTTTTTAAATTTAGAGTAACTGTCCCAATGCCACTAAAGCTCATGATAGAAAAACAGCGGCATTTGTTGTAATNAATCCAGTTATTTTTTAGAATGTAGACAAATTTCAGAATATAAAAATAGTGTTGTTCAGATTCTCCAGAGATTAAAACATCAATTTATTCTGTGATAAAATGTGTGTGTGTGTGTGTGTACATGTTAGAGGAGAGTCCAGCAGGGAAGGAGAGGTTGAGGTGGGACTTTGAAAACCATTTAAGTGTTCTTGGAGATTTGTAGCAGAAGGGGGCTGCCTAGACACCAGACATTTAGTAAGTTGACTTTTAATTAACATTGCTATTTTTTCTAATACTTCCCTGTCCTTTGTTATTCATGATATTCCTGGATCTGGCTGATTTGTAGTTTAGTAAACTCCTCCACCTCTTGTTACAAATATGAGGAATTGATGGTGACAAGGAAGGAAGATAGTTGTCTCAAGCATGGGATGTGGGACTAAATCAGGGACCTAATTTCCCTTATATTTTTCAACTGATTTTTATGACTTCCCTATTCCTCACTTTCAGCGATAATTGATACCCTTAATTCCTGAGCCTTAGCATGTTACCTGTTTAAGGACTTTTTTTTTCTTTTGCAATCGCTTGATATTAAACTTCCTCAGCTTCCACTGCTAATCTAGATAGTCTGAATCTTCAAAAAGCTTGTTGATATCATCAGTAATACTTTCTTCTCCTTGTTTGTATTGAATGTTGCATTAACACTAATTTATTGCTCCAGTCTGATGTATTGATAATACAAGAGGGAAGGATAAAAATGCTTCTAATCCATCATATTTCATCAGAAGTCATATGAAATAAAGTTTATCCGTTATCTAAACCTGAATAACTAAGATTTGTTTTTTCTCTTTTCTTTTATCCAGGGAGCTTAACTTACTACTTAAGTATACACTGAGTGCTAATTACTTGTAAACTTATTGAGAAACCATTTGTTTTTTTAGGTGTGTTCCATTATTCATAAGAGAATCTGTTAAAAATCATATTTAAGTAGTTTATTAGCAGACCAATGTAGTTAAGAGAAACAAAGCTAATTCATCTGTTGAAGAGCCAAACTTAAATGGTTATCTGAACTACACTCAGTCTATACTAAAAAAGTAAGTTCTTACCAGAACTTGTGATAAGTTCTTATCAGAAGGTGTGATACACATACAATGGATTATTAGTCATGAAAAAGAAGGGAGTCCTGCCATTTGTGACAAAAAGGAAGAATCCTGAGCGCATTATACCAAATGAAGGGTCAGAGAAAGACTAACACTGTATGATCTCATTAATAAATGGAATCTAAAAAAGCTTCACTCATACAAACATAGAATAGAGCGATAGTTATTAGGGGTTGTGGGTGAAGGATTTGGTAGATGTTGGTCAAAGGTATAAGCTTCCAGTTAGGAGATGAATTAAGTTCTGGGTATCAATGTAAAGTATGGTAGCTATACTTTATAATATTGCATTATATACTTGAAAGTTGCTAAGAGAATAGATCTTAAATGTTTTCACTACAAAAAAATGGTGTTATGTAAAGTGATAGAGGAGTTAGCTAGTGCTATGGTAACAACCATTTTACAATATCAAATGTGTAAAATTAACATGTTTAATAGCTTAAATTTACACAATGTTATATGTCAATTATATCTCCATAAAGCAGGGGAAAATAAGTTTAGTGGAATATGATTATGTGAGTATAAATATTAAAAGGGAGAGAATAGGTTTGTTTAATAAATTATTTAAATGTAAATGGTAAAAATAGATTATACAATAAAGATTTTATAGAACAAATTCTGAAATGTTTTCCCTAGAAGTAATATTCTAGTAGTTCCAATTTTTTCATTGTAGATAAGACTGTGAGTTGAGTGAAGTATATTCTAAATCCATGATGATATCTATTTTGGAGTTTTGTTAGGACTTTATGTTATGTTTAAACTTTTGTATTATGGAGGGAAAATATTTTAGTTTGATAAAACTATGAACTCATAAAATTTTCAAAATGATGGATAGTTTCTTTTTTCCCAACCAGAAACCAGAGTTCTCTTCATAATTAAAGTTATATTGAGTAAAAATTCAGTTTCAATAATTTCAATAGGCCACTCTTCCTAAAGCAAGCTTCATTTATTATATGTCAAAAATCAAAGTAAATCTGTGATATTAGAAGTACAGCACCTTTGTGAATGATTCAGTTTAGTGTCTTAACTTGTGAAAAGGAAAATTAGAATCATAATTCTTCTATATCTATCTTGAAACTTATTTTTGTATAAGGAAAAGATAAATTATTCTTTTTAATATTTAATATATATGAAATAAGTAATGATTAACTGTTGAATAAAAAAACCTTGGAGTGCAAAAAATAGGCAAAGATCTTTACAATTAATTTTTAGTTTTTCTTGCCCTGAAACATATTAAAAGCTCTATTTCACATCAAAGGGACATTCTATAATTTTGTATGTCAATAGAAATTTTGCACAAATATTGATTTACAAGTTAATATTTCAGTGGCATGCTTTTATGGTAATCAAGCTTAGGAGTACTTGCATTAGGAAACCTAGATCTAAACTGATTTTGATGCATTTATTAAAATCTGGCATTTGGATTTTGTATAAGTAATTTTAAAATGATAGTCTGTAATTCATGGAGTGTTGTGTGATTTTTATTAATCTTCTTCCTTTAGTAGATCCTTTCAATCACCAAATAATAGCTGATCCTTTCTTATAAGAGCCCAGAAGTTTAATTTTTTCATTCTTTAGATTGCAAATGATTTGTTACAAGATAAATGCTCTGAGGTATTTTCCCATTCTACAAAGACAGAAGTCTAAAGTCTTTAGAATCATTTGATAATCTTCTGTGATATAATTCCTACCTAATTATTCAATTTCATAACATTTTTTCATAGGATTCTCCAATCCAGTTTTTGGAACATCACTTCTTTTGTGACAAAATGTTAGATTTTTCCCGTTTACTCCAATGCACCGGTGATGTGCCCATTAAATATTTGATGAGTAAATGCGGGATTGAGTGAAAATTGCTTCCACTGTCGCTCCTTTTGTAAAATATTTGCTAATCTATTACTCTTTATGTACTTTCCACTGTTCTGGTGACATCTTGAATTTATGCCAATATGGTGCTTATAATGTTCTTAAAAGTAATTCAGTATGAATTTATCACTAACCATCTCTAAACTGTATACTTATAATTATATGCTATCTCTTATTTTTAATTGCCTACTTCATGAATACTCTTAGTCTCATTTATTGCTGAATAGCAAAGTGTGTTAGTCATTCAGTCATGTTTGACTGTTTGCAACCTGTAGCTTGCCTGGCTCCTCTGTCCATGGAATTCTCTTAAGCAAGACTACTGCAATGGGTCACCCTTCCCTTCTCCAGGGCATCTTCCTGACCCAGGGATAAAACCCAGGCCTCCTGAATTGCATGAAGATTCTTTACCATCTGAGCCACCAGGAAAACCCATTGAATAACAAACTGCTTCAAAATGTAACGACTTAAACTATTCCAAACTTGATGACTTAAAACAGCAGTCATTTTGGTTTTTTCCTGTGAGCAGTCATTCAAGAGGGCTTAATACTGATAGGTTTTCTTTGGTCCTTATTGAGGCTGAAGACTTAATATGGCTTGATAAATCTAATACTACATCTAGGATGTTTGGAATGTTGAGGCTTCTTTGCACTCATAATCCATTATTCACAAGAACTTCTCTTTCCTTGCATGGTTTTGCAACCCTTCATTCTACAGAGTATTCATTTACATCTAGTCTCCTCAGTATTATAATCTAGATTTCTTTATATAGTACATGAGGCTTCTTATGAGAGTGAGAAAGGAATTTATAAGGCTTCTTAAAACCTAGTCTCCAAAGTCATTCTACCTCATCCTACTTAAATCACAGGCCAGCCATATTCAATGTAGGAGAAATATATTACACCCACTGACAAGAAGAAAAGCAAATTCCATTGCAAAAGAGAAAAATCATGGCATCTATCTTTGAAAATAATCTTCCCCAGGCACTCTATGCATGATAATTAACTTTCTGAGTCTATATTTCTCATCTGGAAAAGAGAAGTTTGAAATAATTGATTTCTAAGATCAGTTCAGTTCAGTTCAGTCACTCAATAGTGTCTCTTTGTGACCCCATAGACGGCAGAATGCCAGGCCTCCCTGTTCATCACCAACTGCCAGAGTTTAGTCAAACTCATGTCCATTGTGTCGGTGATGCCATTCAACCATCTTATCCTCTGTCATTTCCTTCTCCTCCTGCCTTCAATCTTTCCCAGCATCAGGGTCTTTTCCAGTGAGTCAGTTCTTCATATCATGTGGCCAAAGTATTGGAGTTTCAGCTTCAGCATCAGTCCTTCCAATGAACATTCAGGACTGATTTCCTTTAGGATGGAATGGTTGGATCTTCTTGCAGCCCAAGGGACTCTCAAGAGTCTTCCCCAACATCACAGTCCAAAAGCATCAATTCTTTGATACTCAGCTTTCTTTACAGTTCAACTCTCACATCCATACATAACTAATGGAAAAAATTTAGCCTTGATTAGACAGACCTTTGTTGGCAAAGTAATGTCTCTGCCTTTTAATATGATATTTAGGTTGGTCATAACTTTTCTTCCAAGGTGCAAGCATCTTTTAATATCATGGTTGCAGTCACCATCTGCAGTAATTTTGGAGCTCAAGAAAATAAAGTCTGCCACTGTTTCCACTGTTTCTCCATGAAGTGTTGCCATGAAGTGATGGGACCAGATGCCATGATATTAGTTTTCTGAATATTGAGCTTTTTAAGCCAACTTTTTTACTCTCCTCTTTCATTTTCATCAAGAGGCTCTTTAGTTCTTCCTCACTTTCTGCCATAAGGGTGGTGTCATCTGCATATCTGAGGTTATTGATATTTCTCCCAGCAATCTTGATTCCAGCTTGTGCTTCATCCAGCCTGCATTTCTCATAACTTTCTATGAGCATTTCTCATAACTTTCTATGAGCATTTCTAAGATAGCTTTCACTAAAATATTGGAAAAGCTCTTTTGGTCTAATGGATATGTTTAATAAACAAGAAGCCTGAGTTTCTACTTATATATTCTATGGCAACACTGGACTGTTCCCTAAGAAAGCTATAAATAACCAAAAAATTATTAAGAGAACACCACTTTTGCTAAATTTTCAATAAAAAATTAAAAATAAATATCCTAATTTTCAGAAAATTATTATTTTTTATCTCCATAAGTGTAATTCAGGAAAATTGGCTTCTCTAGTATTAAGTTGTTAACAGTTTTGATATTGGTAATAATCATGCTGTCAGCCTGATCTGTACTAGATAAATTAACAGGCAAGATATGTCACCTTAAATTTAATATTTATATACACATTTTTCTAAATGTGCATAAAGGCATCTTATATAGAGAATTATCTCTTTGTAATTTGTATTTACTTATGAATATAGTATTATAATAAATGTGAGATGATATGTTAATTATTTTTTATTAACTGTCTACAAGTGTACTTTCAATAAGCAACATGTATATTTTTATTGATTTCTTTCTAATTTTTCCATGTTTTGTTTGTTCTGATCATATTTATTATGAAACATTGTGAGGAATATTGTTGAATTTATTGATAGTTTTGGGTTTATATTTTCTATATCTTTTTTTGTTCTTATAGTAATTCATTTTTACTACATTATAAAAAGTATTTATGTAAAATAAATATGAGATTTTCTTTTCCTTTAATGCAAGTAAGTGTTAGTGTTAGTCATCAGTCGTGCCCGACTCTTTGTGACCCATGGACCCCACTAGGCTTCTCTGTCCATGAGATTTTCCAGGCAAGGATCCTGGAGTGGCTTGCCATTTCCTTCTCCATGGGATCTCCCCAACCCAGGGATTGAACCTGGGTCTCCTGCACTGCAGCCAGATTCTTTACCAACTGAGCTACAAGGGAAGCCCTTTAATGCAAGTAACTCTTCTAGAATAGCCCAAGCTGGGACAATGCAGAGTAAATACAAATTTTACAGTTGCTAAACTATTCTTGCGTGTTTACATCCTCCTCAGAATGTACTATTATTCATGTTATAAACAATGGGTTATAAGAGGAGAAAAAATGATTGATTTGTAGTCCCAAATCTTAATCATGAGTTGTATGGCTGTCTTATTTTATCGAGAAATGCATTGATCCATACACCCCAGTTGATAAATAAGTAGAAAGTTGGATATGATTTAGAAGAAATTACTCCATAAAGAAATGCCAGCTAAACAAGAATTTGTTTCATATGTTTTCTCCTCATTAACACAGTGTGTTAGGCTATATTTCAAATAATTATTTTTACATTTTGTACAGGTGACTTGGTGGTTTTAAATTTCATATAACCCTGCTTCTGGTGACTTTTACATCTTTTTTTATACGTGCTCTCTTTAGGAAGCAAATTTCAGGAAAGTCAAACAGCTATTGAGTTACTCAACAGAATTTAAAGCCCAAGATCTTTAAAGCAAAAGATTGATATAAATCTCAGATAACAGAACTATTTACTAGCGGATTAAAGATCTGGAAGAGACTGCGAGTTCGTTCCATTAATCTGAAGAAATCTTTACCTGCAAACTATCCTGTCCTCTTGCTATGTCAGTATCAATTCAAAAAGAACACACTACTTGAAAATCCAGCTAGAAGTAAATTTCAGAATTATAGTTTTCCTCTATTCTTTTCCTCTATTTACCTATTTCCTCCTTTATTTTATCTACTATCTTTATTTGCTTAATTTTTTCTTATGGTGTTTTATTTTTGTAAATCAATGATATTTATATTTCTAAATGAGGAATGCAATCCTATAATCTCCTTTGCACTTCGTTATTAACATGATAAACTTAGAAATGTTCTTAAGTCACTAGGCCACTGTGAAATTCTAAGGGAAAATATTTACTATGTGCACATCTGTCAGAAGTTGGTAAGATAAAAATAAATCAATTCTTAATAAAAACTGGTGTGCAGATTATCCTATAATAAGGTATGCTTTGGACTGAAAAGGGCAAATCTTTTGAGATTATAATGACTATACCTTGTAAAGTTGAAGTTTAATTTCTGTTGCTACACAGCATCACTTGACATAAATATTTTTCTTCTTTAATATACTTCATATTTTAGAATAGTGTTAAGTTCAGAGAATACTAAGAAGAAGGTGCACAAATTTTCCATATACACCCTGGCCCCAAATATGTATAGCCTCCTCCACAGTTAGCATTCCCTCTACCTACAATGAGGAGAAGGCAATGGCACCCCGCTCCAGTACTCTTACCTGGAAAATCTCATGGATGGAAGAGCCTGGTGGGCTGCAGTTCATGGGGTCGCTAAGAGTCGGACATGACTGAGCAACTTCACTTTCATTTTTCACTTTCATGCATTGGAGAAGGAAATGGCAACCCACTCCAGTGTTCTTGCCTGGGGAATCCCAGGGACGGGGGTGCCTGGTGGGCTGCCATCTCTGGAGTCGCACAGAGTCGGACATGACTGAAGCGACTTAGCAGTAGCAGCAGTAGCTACCTACAATGGGTATACATTTCTTTTTTTTTTTTTTCCCACAATTCAGGAGCCTATGTTGACATCACTGTAACACAAAGTCCACAGTTTCCATTAGGGTTCACGCTAGTGTTGTACATTCTATAGTTTTGGATGGATTTATAACAGATGTATCCATGGTTATAGTATTAATAATTTCACTTCCCTAAATCCTCTGTACTCTAACTATTCCTCTGCATTCCTAGTCTCTGGCAAACACTGATCTTTTTACTGTTTTCATGGTTTTGCTTTTTCCAGAATGTCAATATGGTTGTTATCATACAGTAGATAGCCTTTTTAAATATAGCTGCTTTCATTTAGTAATATGCATTTAAAATTCCTCCATGTCTTTTCATGGCTTTATCTCTTGCTTCTTAGTACTGTACAGCATTCCATTATTTGGATATAGAACCATTTATTTATCTATTCACTGACAGAAAGACAGTTCAGTTACTTCCAAATATGGGAAATTGTGACGAAAGCTACTATAAAAAACTTGCATGTAAGTTTTTGTGTGTTTATAAGTAATGTTGGCTTAAAGCTCAATATTCAGAAAACTAAGATCATGGCATCTGGTCCCATCACTTCATGGGAAATAGATGGGGAAACAGTGGAAACAGTGTCAGACTTTATTTTTTGGGGCTCCAATATCACTGTAGATGGTGACCGCAGCCATGAAATTAAAAAACACTTACTCCTTGGAAGGAAAGTTATGACCAACCTAGATAGCATATTAAAAAGCAAAGACATTATTTTGCCAACAAAGGTCTGTCTAGTCAAGGCTATTGTTTTTCCCGTAGTCATGTATGAATGTGAGAGTTGGACTGTGAAGAAAGCTGAGTGCTGAAGAATTGATGCTTTTGAACTGTGGTGTTGGAGAAGACTCTTGAGAGTCCCATGGACTGCAAGGAGATCCAACCAGTCCATTCTAAAGTTGAGTCCTGGGTGTTCTTTGGAAGGAATGATGCTAAAGCTGAAACTCCAGTACTTTGGCCACCTCATGCAAAGAGTTGACTCATTGGAAAAGACTCTGATGCTGGGATGGATTGGGGGCAGGAGAAGAAGGGGACAACACAGGATGAGAAGGCTGGATGGCATCATTGACTCAATGGACGTGAGTTTGAGTGAACTCTGGGAGTTGGTGATGGACAGGGAGGCCTGGTGTGCTGCAGTTCATGGGGTCGCAAAGAGTCAGACATGACTGAGTGACTGAACTGAACTGAACTGAAGTGTTAAACTCCTATGGATAATTACCATTGAGCACAATTTCTGGATCATAAGGTAGGACAATGTTTAGTTTTATGAGAAACTGACAAAATTCATAATTTCCAAATATTTCTGTTTAGTCTCTGGGTTGTCTTCTCATTCTCTAGACATTTTTTTGCAGATCAAACATGTTTAATTTTAATGAAGTACAGCTTCTCAATGATTTCTTTAAAGAAATCAATGTTTTGTATAAAAAGTCATTATCAAATCTAAGATCATCTATGTTTTCTACCATATTATTTTCAAGGAATTCACAGTTTTCAATTTACATTTGTATATGTCATTTATTTTGTGTTAATTTTTGTGAATAGTGTGAGATCTCTGTATACTTTCCTTTTTAAATTTTTTTCTGCAAATATCTAGTTTTTTTAATAATTAGTTATGAGAAAAATTATCTTTTTTCCATTTTACTAGCTTTGCTTCTTTGTTAGAATAAGTTTACTTGTTTAGTGAATTGTATGGGCCTATTTATAAGTTTTCTATTTTGCTCTATTGATCAATTTTTCTACTGTTACTAAACAACACTGTCCTGAGCACTATATCTTTGTAGTAAATCTTGAAATTGGGTAGCATCAGTTCTCCAACAATGAGTTTGTTGAGATATATGTATAAGCCAGTACTATATGTAAAGTTTTGCCCAAAAGGTTGGTTTGGCCTTTCCCATATGATAATACAAAAAGCTCAAATGAACATTTTGGCTAATCCTATATATGTGTGCATATATTTATACACACACAAACATACACACACACACATATACACATGGGCTTTCCTGTTGGCTCAGTGGTAAAGAATCTGCCTGCCAAGGCAGGACATGTGAGTTCGATCCTTGAGCTGGGAAGATCCCCTGGAGAAGGAAATAGCAACCCACTCCAGTAATCTGGCCTGGGAAATCTGATGGAGCTCTCCTGCTAGGCTATAGTCCATAGGTTCCCCCCAAAAATTCATGACTTAGCAACTAAATGATAACAATAATGTGTCTGTGTGTGTGTCTGTATACTTGCTTGCTGAGATTTTGGTTTGGATTATGTTGAATCTATAAATCAAACTGCAAAGAACTAACCTCTTGACAATATTGAATATTCCTATCATAAACATGATAGAGCTTCCTGGTGGCTCAGCTGGTAAAGAATCTGCCTGTAGTGTGGAAGACCTGCATTTGATTCCTGGGTTGGGAAGACCTCCTGAAGAAGGGAATGGTTACTCACTTCAGCATTCTGGCCTGGAGAATTTCCATGGACTGTATAATCCATGGGGTTACAGAGTTGACACGACTGAGTGACTTTCACTTTCATATCATAAATGTGGGATATCTCTCTATTTAGTTCTCCTTTGATTCATTTTGTCAGATTTTGAGGTAAATTTAAAAAAAAAAGATTTCCCTCTGCACTTAAGTATTTAGGAAAACTGACCTTTATGAACTGACTATAAGAAATAATTGTTATTTATAATCTGTTTTCCCCTTAGTATTTGAAAGAAATTGACTGGAAAAACCAGAATACATTGAGTCAGTAGTGTTCAGAGAGAGATGAATAAAAGTAATTTTTGCATTTCTAAAATCTCTGGAGCTATCTAAAAATAGAAGACTCAATCCTGACTCATATCTCCCAAGTTATCTTCTAATACCGGGGAAAATGAAGGGAGATTTGGCTAAATGGATCAATTTCAAAGTAATTGAAGTCCAAACATCACAAGTTTTGCCCTGAACTGTAGTTTACCAAAACCGGCTTATATATTAGACAATTTATTGTTAAGTTTATCATATAAGTTCTAGGAAAATCTGCAGAAAATAAATATATTTGAGTGTTTACAATATTGAAGATAAAGAAAATATACTATTAAAACATATTTTCAATCAGAGTAACATCTTGAGATAAATTTCATAAAATTCTAAGTTTTTTTTTTTAATTTTATGTTTAAATATAGCAGATAATGAATAACAGTATATTTTAAGTGCATGACAAATGGTATCATTTTAAGAATAACACAGTTTCATAATTATGTGGACTGAGAGAAGCTATTAATTCAGTTTACAAATGAGCTATCTGCAATTCTATTATTTGATTAGTTTTTTAGAAGAATTCAAACAGAATGTGAATATGATTTTATCCTTTACTCATACATTAATATGTTAAGATTTTATGTATATTTGAAGTAATATGTTCAAGGTTATTTCCCTTTATACCTTTTCCAGAAAATGTTTATGCAAGACTGCTGATATATGAAAGTAATGATTAATGATTCTCCCTACAAAAGGACATTTCTATTTATATAGCCTGAGCAGCACAAATATACAAATGCTTTAAAGACTTCTCTGGGGCTTCTATAGAAGTCATTATTGTTATCCAGTCATGTCCAACTCTTTGCGACCCCGTGGACTGCAGCACTCCAGGCCTCAATGACCCTCACCATCTTCAGAAGTTTGCCCAAGGTCATGTCCATTATGTCAGTGATGCCATCCAGCCTTCTCAACTTCTGACACCCTCTTCTCCTTCTCCCCTCCATATTTCCCAGATTCAGGGACTTTTCCACTG
Organism: Neotragus moschatus; assembly: GCA_006410615.1. NCBI lineage: Eukaryota > Metazoa > Chordata > Mammalia > Artiodactyla > Bovidae > Neotragus > Neotragus moschatus. Next base: position 52,365 of record SJYA01001090.1, read on the forward strand.
AGTCAGCTATTTGCATCAGATGACCAAAATATTGGAGTTTCAGCTTCAGCATTAGTCCTTCCAATTAACATCCAGGGTTATTTTCCTTAAGATTGACAGGTTTGATTTCCTTGCTATTCAAGGGATTCTCAGGAGTCTTCTCCAGCACCACATTTCAAAGGCGTCAATTCTTTGGCACTCTGCCTTCTTTACAGTCCAGCTCTGAAAACTATACCTGACCACTGGGAAGACCATAACCTTGACCATACAGACCTCTGTTAGCAGAGTAATGTCTCTTATTTTCGACATTGTCCAGGTTTGTCATAGCTTTCCTGCCAGTAAGCACAAGTCTTCTGATTTCATGGCTGAAGCCACAATCCGCAGTGATTTTAGAGTCGAAGAAGAGGAAATCTGTCTCTGTTTCCACCTTATCCCCCTCTATTCACCATGAAATAAGGGACTGGATGCAATGATCTTATTATTATTTTTTTAATGTTAGTTTTAAGCCAGCTCTGTCACTCTCCTTCACCCTCATCAAGAGCCTCTTTAGTTCCTCTTCCCTTTCTGGAATTAGAGTGGGATCATCTGTATATCTGTGGTTGTTAATGTTTCTGTCGCCTATATTGTTTCCAGCTTGTAACTCATCCAGCCCAGCATTTCTTATGATTTGCTCAGCATATAGATTAAACAAACAGAGTGATAGCAGACAGCCCTGGCGTACTCCTTTCTCAGTCTTGAGCCAATCATTTGTTTCATAGAGTTCTAACTGTTGTTTCTTGACGCGCATACAGGTCTCTCAGGAGATAGGTAAGATAGTCTGGTATTCCCATCTCTAAGAGCTTTCCAGTGTTTATTATGATAGTCGAGGCTTTGGCATAGTCAATGAAAAAGAGGTAGATTTTTTTTTTTTTCTGGAATTCCCTGGCTTTCTCTATGATCCAGCAAGGTTGGCAATTTGATCTCTTGTTTCTCATCATTTTCTAAACCCAGCTTGAACATCTGGATGTTCTTTGTTTGCATAATGCTGAAGTCTAGCTTGCAAGATTTTAAGCATAACCCTACTAGCATGGGAGATGGGTGCAGTTGTCTGATGGTTAACACATTCTTTAGCACTACCCTTCTTGAGAACTGGGATGAGGACCAACCTTTTCCAGTCTTGTGGCCACTTCTGTGTCTTCCTGATTTACTGACATGTTGAATGCAGCACCCTGATGGCATCATTCTTTAGGATTTTGAATAGTTCTACTAGATTTCTGTCACACCCACTAGTTTTATTAGGAGCAGTGCTTCCTAACGCCCACTAGATTTCGCTCTCCAGAACATCTGGCTCTGGATGAGTGACCACACCATTGTCGTAATCTGGCTTATTTGGGTCTTTTTTGTACAGCTCTTCATGTATTCTTTCCATCTCTTCTTGATCTTTTTAGCATCTACTAGATGTCTACCATTTATGTCCTTTATTGTGCCCTTCTTTGGGCAAATATTGTCTATCTCCAATTTTCCTAAAGAGATTTCTAGTATTTCCTCTTCTGTTTTCTTTTAGTTTCATACATTCATTCTTCATTGAACGAGAACTTTTTGTCTCTCTGTGCTGTTCTTTGGAAATGTGCATTTAGTTGGATATACCTTTCTCTTTCTCCCTTGCTTTTCACTTCTCTTCTTTTTTAGCTATTTGTACGGCCTCCTCAGAAAACCACTTTGCCTTCTTGCTTTACTTTTTCTTTGGGATTGTTTTATTCTCTGCCTCCTGTACAATATCATGGACCTCTGTCCATAGTTCTTCAGGCGCACTGCAGGTACTAATCCCTTGAATCTTTTACCTCCACTGCATATTCGTAGGTGATTTGATTTAAGTCATACCTGGCTGGCCTGATGATTTTCTCCACTTTCTTTAGTTTAAGCCTGAATTTTGCTTTGAGAAGCTGATGATCTGAGTCACAGTCAGCTCCAGGTCTGTTTTTGCTGACTTTATACAACTTTTCCATCTTTAGCTACTAAGAATGTAATCAATTTGATTTTGGTATTGGCCATTTGGTGATGTCCAGGTATAAAGTTGTCTTGTGTTATTGAAAAAGTGTATTTGCTGTGACCAATGCATTCTCTTGACAGAGTTCAGTTAGCGTTTGCCTTGCTTCATTTTAATCTCCAAGGTCAAACTTGCCTGCTACTCCAGGTGTCTCTTAACTTCCTACTTTTGCATTCCAGTCCCCAATGATGAACAGAATATCTTTCTCTTTTATTTGTCTTTTTTTTTTTTTTTTTAGTTTTTGGTGTTAGTTCTAGAAGTTCTTCTAAGTCTTCATAAAACTTATCAACGTCAGCTTCTTTATCATCAGTGATAAGGGCATAGATTTGGATTACTCTGATGTTGAATGGCTTGCCTTGGAAACGAACTGAGATCATTCTGTAATTTTTGAGGTTACATCCAAATACTGTATTTTGGACTCTTTTGTTAATTATGAGGGCTACTCTATTGCTTCTATAGGATTGTTGTCCACAGTAGTAGATATAATGGTCTTCTGAATTAAATTCACCCATTACTGTTCACTTTAGTTCACTGATCCCTAAGATCTCGGTGTTTATTCTTACCATCTCTTGCTTGACCACATCCTATCTATCCTGATTCATAGACCTAACATTCCAGGTTCCTATGCAACTGTCCTTTGCAGCACTGGATTTCACTTTCATCCCCAGATACATCCACAACGGAGCATTGTTTCTGCTTTGGTCCAGCTATTTCATACTTTCTGTGGCTATTAGTAGTTCTCCTCAGCTACTGGGCATAATCAAAACAACAGTGGGGAATATCAGATTATTAATCTCTGCTGTACTATGAGGTGTCAAAAAATATGACTTTAAAAATTTTCATTGTAACTAGATAAGTTTTTAATTGATTTATAAGTATATACCATAGTGATTAAAGTTTTATGGATTATATTTCATTATAAAATAATACCTATATTTCTCCAAGTTCTACAATATATCTTTGTTGCTTACTTATTTTATGCATGGCAGTTTGTGTCCCTTAATCCCGTAACCTCATCTTGCCCCTCTCCCCTTCTCTCACTACTGCTAATCACCGCTTTGTTCTCCTTATCTGTGGGTCTGTATCTCTATTGGTATATTCATTTGTGTGTTGTATTTTTAAGATTTCATATACAAGTGATAACATACGGTGTTTGTGCTTTTCTGTCTGGCATTTCATTAACCATAATACCCTCAAAGTCCATTCATGTTGTTGCAAATGACAGAATTACACTTTTTTTGTTGCTGTTCAGTCTCTCAGTCTTGTCTGACTCTTTGCGACTCCACGGACTGAAGCTTGTGAGACCTCCCTGTCCTTCACTGTCTCCTGGCTCTTGTACAAACTCATGTCCATTGAGTTGATGATGCCATCCAACCAACTAATCCTCTGTTGCCCTCTTCTCCTCCTGCCCTCAATCTTTCCTAACATCAGGGTTTTTTCCGTGATTTGTCCCTTCAAATCAGGTGGCCAAAGTACTGGAGCTTCAGCTTCAGCATCAATCCTTCCAGGTTGATTTCCTTGAGGACTGACTGGTTTGATCTTGTGTCCAAAGGACTCAGGAATCTTCATCAGCACCACAGTTCAAAAGCATCAGTTCTTCAACCCTCAGCCTTCTCTATAGCAAAACTCTCACATCTGTACATGACTATTGCAAAGAACATAGCTTTGACTATATGGAGCTTTGCTGGAAAAGTGATGTCTCTGCTTTTTAATATGCTGTCTAGATTTGTCATAGCTTTTCTTCCAAGGAGCAAGCATCTTTTAATTTCTTGGCTGCAGGCACTGTCTGCAGTGATTTTGGAGCCTAAGACAATAAAATCTGTCATTGTTTCAATTTTTCCCCATCTGTTTGCCATGAAGTGATGGCACCAGATGCCATGATCTTAGTTTTTGAATGTGGAGTTTTAAGCCAGTTTTTTCACTTTCCTCTTTCTCTTTCAGCAGGAGGCTTTCTAGTTCCTCTTCACTTTCTGTCATTAGAGTGATTTTTATGTTTAGGTGATATTCCATTAGTGTGTGTTTGTGTATGTATAAACACTTTCATCAACACTGCACTAGAGTTTCCTTTCCCCCACATTCTTGCCAATATTTATTATCTGTACACTTTTTGAAGATAACCATTTTTACAGGTGTGAGCTGATATCACATCATAGTTTTAAGATATTTTCACTGTTGATCAGTGATGTTGAGCATTTTTTCCTGTGTTTGTTCATTAACTATATCTTCTTTGGAAAAAAAAGTGTGTTCAGGTCTTCCTATCATTGTTTTTAATCAGGTTGTTTTTTTATATTGATTTATAACAGCTGTATCTATTTTAAATATTAATCTCTTATTAGTCATATAATTCACAAATATTTTCCAAAGCTGCAGATATTTTTTTTCTTTTGGTTGGATTAGTCATGTAATTCACAAATATTTTCCAAAGCTGCAGATTTTTTTTTATTTTGGTTGATGGTTTCCTTTGCTGTATGCTACTGCTGCTAAGTCACTTCAGTCGTGTCCGACTCTGTGTGACCCCATAGACGGCAGCCTACCAGGCTCCTCCATCCCTGGGATTATCCAGGCAAGAACACTGGAGTGGGTTGTCATTTCCTTCTCCAATGAAGGAAATGAAGTGAAAAGTGAAGTCTCTCAGTCGTGTCCAACTCTTCACTACCCCATGAGCTGCAGCCTACGAGGCTCTTCTGTCCATGGGAGCTTCCAGGCAAGAGTACTGGAGTGGGTTGCCATTGCCTTCTCCGTCTTTGCTGTATAAACGCTTTTAATGAAGTTCCAGGTTTTTGTTTTGTTTTTTCAGGCGGTTACATAGGTGTTTGCTTTATTTTTTCCTACTTTTGCTTTTGTTTCTTTGTCTTAGGTTCAGATAAAATAATAATTGTTACAATTTATGCCAGAGTGTTCTGATCATATTCTCTTCTAGGCATTTTATGGTTTCAGGGGTCACACTTAAGTCTTTTCCATTTTGAAGTTATTTTGTTTGTTGGTTTTGTTTTACTATGATGTGAGGGAAAGCTCTAATTTCATTATTTTACACTCAGCTGTCAGGTTTACCCAGCAGATGCATTGAAGAGACTGACTTCTCTCCGTTTATTATTATGATTCCTTTATCAAAGATTAACTGATGATAGGTACATGTGTTTATTTTTAGGCTCTCTCTTTTGCTCCATTTATCTTCATGCCTGTTTTTGTGCCAGCAACATGCTGTTTTGCTTACTGTAGCTTAATAGTATTGTCTGAAGTCAGGGAAAGTGATACACCTAGCTTTGTTCTTTTTTGCTCAAAATTATTATGGAAATTTGCAGTCTTTTTGGTTAATATAAATTTTAGGATTATTTTTTCTAGTTCTGTGAAAAATGTCATGGATATTTTGATAAGATTTGCATAAAATTTATAGATCCTTTTGTGCAATATGGACATTTTAAAATATTAATTCTTCTAATCAAAGACACAAGATAGCTTTCCATTACTTTGTATTGCTTTCAAATTCCTTCATAATGTTTTATAGTTTTCAGAGTATAGATCTTTCAATGCCTTGGTTTAGTTTACTGCTACATACTTATCTTGAGATTAAGGAATTTTTTTCTTTACATTTTACACCCTGATAATTATTAGTGTATAGAAAAATGACAGAATTCTGTGTATTAATCTTGTGTCATGCAATGTTATTGAATTCATTTATTAGCACTAATAGCTTTGATTTTTTGGTCTAAATGTTAATGTCATCTATATATAATATTATGTTGTCTGAAAGGTGACAATGTTACTTCTTTCCTTCCAATTTATATGTATTTCATTTATTCTTATTATCTGACTGTTGTGGCTATGGCTTGCAATACTGTGTTAAACAAATGTGATGAGAGTGGACATCCTTGTCTTGTCCCTGAATTAATGAAAAAGTTTTCAGCTTTTCACAATTGAGTTTGATGTTAGTTGTGGGTTTGTCATAAATAGTCTTAGTTATGTTGGATTATGTTCCCTCTATTCCAACATTCATAAGCGTTTTTGTCACAAATGGATCTTGACTTCTATCAAATGGTTTTGTCAAATGCTTTAAGATCTTAGGGCTTCCCTTGTGGCTCATCTGGTAAAGAATCTGCCTGCAATGTAGGAGACCTAGGTTCAATCTCTGGGTTGGGAAGATCCTCTGGATAAGGGAAAGGCTACCAACTCCAGTATTCTGGCCTGGAGAATTCCATGGATTGTATAGTCCATGGGGTTGCAGGGAGTTAGACATGACTGAGTGACTTTCAAAAAATTAAGATCTTAAGCACTGAAATTAAGCACTGAAACATGTGTGCTATCGTGTGGGAAATGAATCATCAGTCTATATTCGGTTTATTATTTTTATTTATTAAATTTTAAAAAAATAAATAAAAGTGTATGAATGCAAAAAAAAATAAAATAAAAATGAATGTGTATTAAAAAATTAATAAAGTATATGAAAAAAATAAAAAATAATAAAATCCCTTCCTCCTGTTGGGAGTCTGTTGGGAAAAAAAAAATTAAGATCTTAATATGATTTTTAATTTTTTCTCTTATTAGTGTGGTGTATCACATTGACTGAGTGGATATTAAGTCAGCACTGCATATGTGAAATAAATCATACTTGATCATGGCTTATAATACTTTTTTATGTAAGGTTGAATTTAGTGTCAATATTTTTTCAAGGATTTTAATCTATGTATATTATGTGCATTTTACATTTATTTATATGGCCTGTCATTTTTTGTAAAATCTATTTCTGGTTTAAGTATCAGAGTAATTTTTACCTCACAGAATGAATTTGACAGTGTTACATTTTCTTCATATTTGTGAAATAGTTTGAAGAGAATAGATATTAGCTTTCTTTATGTCTTAGGGAGAATTCTCCTGTGAAGACTTTTCATATACTTTTGTTTGCTGAGAGGTTTTTTTTTTTTTTTTAATGTTAATACAAATTTAGTTTCAATACTAGTGATCTAGCTCGTCTGATTGTCTATTTCTTCCTGAATCAATCTTGCAAGATTGTATATTTCTAGAATCATGTTCCTTTCTTCAAGGTTGTCCAATTTGTTGGCACATAATTCTTCATACTATTCTTTTCTGATTTTATGTCTCTGTGATACTAGCTGTTATTTTTCTTCCTTCATTTCTTGATTTATTTACTTAGGTCCTCTATTTCTTTCTTAATGAGTCTGGCTAAAACTGTATCAGAGATTTGTCATGGCAAAGGGGCTTGTATAATGCAATGAAGCTATGAACCATGCAGTGCAGGCCCAACGAAGACAGATAGGTAGGTTACAGTGAAGATTTGTGACAAAATATGGTCCACTGGAGGAGGGAATGGCAACCACACCAGTATTCTTGCCTAAGAACCCCATACACAGTTTAAAAAGGCAAAAAGATATGACAATGGAAGATGAGCTCCCCAGGTTGGAAGGTGTTGAATAGACTATTGGGGAAGTGGTGGTTGTTGTTCAGTAGCTGAGTCATATCTGATTCTTTGTGACCCCGTGGATTGCAGCATGCCAGGCATCTTTGTCCTTTATTATTTTCTGGAGTTTGCTAAAACTCCCTTCCATTTAGTTGGTGTTGCCATCTAACCATCTCATCCTCCATCACCCCCTATTCCTCCTGTCTTCCATCTTTCCCAGCCTCAGGGTCCTTTATGATGAGTCAGATTTTTGCATCAGGTGAGCAAAATGCCAGGGCTTCAGCATCAGCCCTTTCAGTGAATATTCAGGGTTGATTTCCTTTAGGATTGACCGGTGTGATCTTCTTGTTCCCTAAGGGACTTTCAAGAGTCTTCCCCAGAACCACAATTCAAAAGCATTGATTCTTTGGTGTTCAGCACTCTTTATGATCCAGTTATCACATCTGTTCATGACTACTGAAAAACTATAACTGTGACTATACAGACTTGTGTCAGCAAAGATATGTCTCTGCTTTGTAATATACTGTCTAGTATAAAGCTTTTCTTCCAAGGAGCATACATCTTTTAATTTCATGGTTGGAGTGATTTTAGAGCTCAGGAAGCTAAAATCTGCCAATTTTCCAATTTTTTTCCTATCTACTTTCCATGAAGTTATAAGACTGGATGCCATGATCTTAGTTTTTTGAATATTGAATTTTAAGTCAGCATTTTCATTCTCCCCTTTAACCCTCTTTCAGAGGTTCTTTAGTTCCTCTTCAATTTGTGCCATTGCTAATAGCTTCAGAAAGAATGAAATTGCTGGGGCAAAGCAGAAACAATGTTCAGTTGTGGATGTGTCTGGTGTTAAAAGTAAAGTCTGAAGTTGTAAAGAATAATATTGCATAGGGGCCTGATATGCTAGGTTGATGAATCAAGGTAAATTGGACATGATCAAGCAGGAGATGGCAAGTGACTATTGATATCCTAGGAATCAGTGAACTAAAATAGATATGAATGAGTGAATTTAATTCAGATGACCATTATATTCTTGCCTACTACTATGGTCAAGAAGCCCTTAGAAAAAATGGAGTAACTCTCACAGTCAACAAAATAATCCAGAATGAATTATGTGAGTATAATCTTTAAAAAGACAAATGATCTCTGTTTGTTTCCAAGGCATACTACCAAACATCACAGTAATCCAAATCTATGCCCCAATTATGAATGCTGAAGAAGCTGAAATTGAAGGGTTCTATACACATTGGAGAAGGAAATGGCAACCCACTCCAGTAATCTTGCCTGGAGAATCCCAGGGACGGGGGTGCCTGGTGGGCTGCTGTCTATGGGTTCACACAGAGTCGGACACGATTGAAGTGACTTAGCAGCAGCAGCAGCATCAGAGGGGCTTCCCTAGTGGCTCAGATGGTAAAGCATCTGTCTGCAATGCAGGAGACCTGGGTTCCATCCCTGGGTTGGGAAGATCCCCTGGAGAAGGAAATGGCAGCCCAGTCCAGTATTCTTGCCTGGAAAATCCCATGGACCACAGAGCCTGGTAGGTTACCGTCCATGGGGTTCCAGAGTTGGACACGACTGAGTGACTTCACTTTCACTTTCAGTATTCAGTCCTAGAAGACCTTTTAGAGCTAACACACACACATACAAGATCTCCTTTTCTTCACAGGGAATTGGACTGTGAAAGTAGAAAGTCAAGACACATCTGGAATAACAGACAAGGTTGGTCATCTTGTACAAAATGAAGCGGGGCAAAGAGTTTTGTCAAGAGAACACACTGGTCATAGCAAACACCATTTACTAACAATATGAGATAGGATTCTGCACATAGACATCACCAGATCCTCAATAATGAGATCAGGTTGATTATATTCTTTGCAGCTGAAGATGGAGAAGCCTCTATATAGTCAACAGAAACAAGATCTGGAGCTGACTGTGGCTGAAATCAAGAGTTCCTTATTGCAAAATCCAGGCTTAAATTGAAGAAAGTAGAGAAAACCTCTAGGCATTTCAGTTGTGACCCACATTAAATCTCTTATGATTATACACTGGAGGTGATGAATAGATTCAAGGAATTAGATCTGGTAGACAGAGTGCCTGAAGAACTATGGGCTTAGGTTCATGACATTGTATAGGAGGCAATGAACAAAATAATCCCAAAGAAAAAGAGATACAAGAAGTCAAAGTGGTTGTTTGAAGAGGCTTTAAAAATAGCTGAGGAAAGAAGAGAAGCAAAAAGCAAAGGAGAAAGGGAAAAATAGACCCACCTAAAGGTAAAGTTCCAGAAGATAGCCAGGAGAGATAAGAAAGCCTTCTTAAAGGAACAATGAAAAGAAATTGAGGGAAACAGTAGAAAGAGTAGAGATATCCTCAAGAAAACAGAGATATCAAGGTCACATGGATGAGCATGGTAATGGGCAGAAAAAGCAAAGAATTAATAGAAGAAGAAGATAGTAAGAAGTGATAAGAATACAGAAGAACTATACAGAACTATACAGAAATAATGACCCGGTTAACCACAATGGTGTGGTCACTCATCTGGAGCCACACATCCTGGAATGTGAAGTCAAGTGGGTTTTAGGAAGCTTTACCACAAACAAAGTTAGTGGAGGTGCTGAAATTCCAGTTCAGTTGAGCTATTTAAAATCCTAACAATAGATTCTGATAAAGTGCTATTTTCAGTATGTCAGCAAATTTGGAAAACTCAGCATTGGCCACAGGATTTAAAAATGTCAAGTCCCATTCCAATCTCAAAGAAAGACAATGCCAAAGAATGTTCAAACTACCATACAATTGTGCTCATTTCACATCCTTGTTATATAATACACAAAATCCTTCAATCAAGGCTTCAGTAGTACGGGAACCAAGAAAATCCAGATATACATGATGGGTTTTGAAGAGCTAGAAGAACCAGAGATCAAACTGCCAAATCATTGGATCATAGAAAAATCAAGATAATTTCAGAAAAGTATCTACTTCTGCTTCTTTGCCTGTGACTGTTTGTGTCACAACAAAGTATGGATAATTCTTAAAATGATGGGAATCCCAGAATATTATACCTGCCTCCTGAGAAATCTGTATATGGATCAACAAGCAGCATTTAGAACCTTACATGGAACAACTGACTGGTTCAAAATTGGGAAAGGAGGACATCAAGGCTGTACATTGTCACTCTGTTTATTTAACTTATCTGCAGAATATATCATGAAAAATGCCAGGCTGGACAAATCACAGATGTAATCAATATTTCAAGAAGAAATATCAAAAACCTTAGATAGGCGGATGATACCATTCTAACGGCAGAAAGTGAAGAGGAACTTAAGAGTCTTTTGATGAAGGAGAGAGAGGAAAGTGAAAAGTCGAGTTAAAACTCAATATTCAAAAATCTAAGATCATGCATCCAGTCCCATCACTTCATGGCAAATAGAAGGGGAAACAGTGGAATCAGTGACTGATTTTCTTTTCTTGGGCTTCAATATCGCTGCAGACAATGACTGTGTCCATGAAATTAAAAGACACTTACTCCTTGGAAGGAAAGCTATGGAAACTTCGACAGACAGTATTAAAAAGCATAGCCATCACTTTGCCGACAAAGATCCAAATAGTCAAAGCTATGGTTTTTCCAGGGGTCATGTATTCATGTGAGAGTTGGGCCATAAAGAAGGCTGAGCACCACTTAGAAAAGACCCTTAACATTTTTAGGGTAGGTTTCACATTGATAATTCTTTTAGTGTTTGCTTATTTTTATCTTTCCTTCAATTCTAAATGATTATCTTGTTGGAATAGAAGATCGTATGTTGCAGGTTTTTCTATTACCAAGCTCTCTTCTGGCTACAATGTTTCTACAGACAAATTATTTGATAATCTTATAGAAGTTCTCTTGTACATGACTGTTTTTTCTTCCTGCTTTTAGAATTCTCTTTATCTTTAAATTTTGCCATTTTAATTATGATATGTCTTGTTGTAATTTTGAATTCATCTTTTTTTGGACCCTCTGTACTTCCTATATTTGGATATTTGTTTCATTCTTCAAGTTGATCATTGTTCAGCAATAATTTCATCAAATATATATTTTTCAAATATATTATTTAAATTTTTTTCATCAAATATATCATTGACCCCATTCTCTCTTCTCATTTTAGGGACCCCTTTGATGCAAGTGTTACTATGCTTATTGTTATCCCAGAAATCTTTTAAGCAGCTTTATTTTGTCATTTATTTTCCTTTTTGCCATTTTGGTTGGTGATGATTATTATTCCATCTTTCAGAGCACTTATGCATTCATCTGTATGACATATTCTGCTGTTAATTTCTTTGGCTGTTTAAATTTCACTTATTTTAGTCTTCTGTTCTGTTTCTTCTTTTTGTCTGCTGCTGCTGCTAAGTCACTTCAGTTGTGTCTGACTCTGCAACCCGATAGACTGCAGCCCACCAGGCTCCCCGGTCCCTGGGATTCTCTAGGCAAGAACACTGGAGTGGGTTGCCATTTCCTTCTCCAATGCATGAAAGTGAGAAGTGAAAGTGAAGTCGCTCAGTCATGTCTGACCCTCAGCGACCCCCTGGACTGCAGCCTACCAGGCTCCTCTCTCCATCCATGGGATTTTCCAGGCAAGAGTACTGGAGTGGAGTGCCATTGCCTTCTCTTTTTGTCTAGTTCCTTGTTAAAATCTTCATGATATTTCTCTTCTTCCAAATTCAATCAATAGTCTTATTGCTAATGCTTCAAACTCTTTAGCTGGTAACTTGTTTCTGTTTCACTGATTATATTTTTAATTTTTTTTCCTTATTCTTTCAGTGGAAACACATTCCACTGCTTTATCATTTTGCATAACTTTCTCTATCTCTAGAAAATTAGGTGAAAAGTTACCTATTGAAGTCTTGAGGGACTGTCTGTGAGGTGGCATCCCCATACAGTATGCATGTGTCCAGAGGATTGGTTGAAGAGCTGGATTTGATAAAAACACATCACATCTTTCCGCAAAACTTTCCCCATGAGGCTATCAACTTGGTAAGAGGTGAACCTGAAGATGAAGGGGTAGATTCTTTGTAAATATCTTCTCTCATTCAGTGGGGTGCCTTTTTATTTTATTGATAGTTTCTTTCACTGTGCAAAAATTTTTTTTATTAGTTAAATGTAACTCTAACTTTTTTTTCCCTTTTATCCCATGCTTGAGGAGACAAATCCAAAAGAAAATATCACTAAGACCAATGTCAGAGTGCATGCTTTATGTTTTCTTCTGGGAAAGCAGCTTTGTTCTTTACAGTCTTACTCTAAGTCTTTAATTCATTTTTAGTTTATTTTTGTATATGGTGTGAGAAAGTAGTCCAGTTTGATTCTTCACCATTTATTAAAGAAACTATCTTTTCCCCATGATATTGTCTTGCCTCCTTTGTCATGTATGAATTGCCTGTATGAGTGGGTCCATTTCTGAGCTTTCTATTTTGTTCTGCTGATCTTTATGTCTATTTTTTAAGCTGTACTGTCCTATTTTGATTACTAGAGTTTGTATAGTTTGAAATCCGGGAAAGTGATTCCTCCAGCTATATAGTCTTTCTCAAGATTGTTTTGGCTATTTGGGTCTTTTTGTTTTTATATACATTTTGGAATTATTTGTTCTAGTTCTGTGAAAAATACCACTGATAATTTCATAAGGGTTGTGTTTTATTTGTAGATTGTCTTGGGAAGTATGGTAATTTTAACAATATTGATTCATTCAGTTCAGAAACACAGTATTTCTTTCCATTTGCTTGTGCTTTGATCAGCATCTTATAGTTTCTGAAGTAGTTTGTGGCTTTTTTTCCCCCCTCATTTTTAGGCTTATTCCTAGATACTTTATCCTTTTCAATATAATGATAAATGGGATTATTTCTTAATTTCTGATACTTTTTGTTAGTGTATAGAAATACAACAAGTTTTTGTGGATCAGTTTTTTATTCTTCAACTTTCTGAAATTCTTTGATGAGTTGAAATAGTATTTCTGTGGTGTCTTCAGGATTTATTAAATATAGTATCTGAAAACGCTGACAGTTTTACTTCTTTTGCAGTTTGGACATTTTTATATATATTATTTATTTTCCATATCTGATTGCTCTGGCCAGGACTTCCAGTACTAAGCACTGAGTATTTACATAGAATGAGAGTGGTGAAAAGCAGCATCTTTCTCTTGCTCCTTCTGCTGAAGAAAATGCTCGAATCCTTTCTGTGAGTATGATGTTCACTGTAGTTTTGTCATGTATAGACTTTTTTATGTTCAGGGATGTTTCTTCTCTACCAGTTTGTTGAGAATTTTTATCATACATGTATGTTGAATTTTGTCAAATAGTTTTTCTGCATCTACCAAGATGATCATATCATTTTAATTTTATTTTTCAATTTGTCAATGTACAGTGTCATGATGATTAATTTGCTGATATTGAGCTATCCTTCCATCATTGGGGTTAAACCAAATTGTTTATGATGTATGAGCCTTTTAACGTATTGTTGAATTCTGCTTGCTAATATTTTCATAGGATTTTTCACCTGTGTTCATTAGTGATATTGGCTTATAATTTTCTCTGTGTGTTTGTGATTTTTTTTTTTTTTTTTTGTTTCCGCTATGATGCTGACCTCAGTCAGTGAGCTTGAAGCATTCATTCTTCTCTAATTTTTTTGGAATAATTTGAAAAATTGGGTGTTAACTCTTCTCTCAATACATTTGCTAGGGGGAATTGTGCTTTTTGTTTGTTTGTTTTAAATTATTGGTTTTGTTTCATTACTGGTAAATACTCTTCATATTTTCTACTTCTTGGTTAAGTCTTTGGAGATTCTAGGAATTTTTTTTGTTTTTTTTTAGAATTTTGTCCATTTCTTCTATACTATCATTTTATTGTATCATTCATTACTTGCAGTAATCTCATAATTATTTACATTTATCTATGATGTCTGTTATAACTTCTCATTTTAAAAATTTATATGCTCATCCAATCTTCCCCTGATTTCATTGATCATCTTTATAATCACTACCTTGAGCTCATTATTGGATAGACTGCTTAGTTCAGTCAGTTCAGTCACTCAGTTGCGTTTGACTCCCTATGACCCCATGGACTGCAGCACGCCAGGCCTCCCTATCCATCACCAACTCCCAGAGTTTACCCAAACTCATGTCCATTGAGTCGGTGATGCCATCTAACCATCTCATCCTTTGCAGTCCCCTTTTCCTTCTGCCTTCAATCTTTCCCAACATCAGGGTCTTTTCCAATGAGTCAGCTCTTCACATCAGGTGGCCAAAGTATTGGAGTTTCAGCTTCAACGTCAGTCCTTCTAATGAACATTCAGGACTGATCTTGTTTAGGATGGACTGGTTGGACCTCTTTGCAGTTCAAGGGACTCTCAAGAGTCTTCTCCAGCACCACAGTTCAAAAGCATCAATTCTCTGGCACTCAGCTTTCTTTATAGTCCAACTCTCACATCCATACATGACTACTGGAAAAACCATAGCCTTTACTAGATGGACCTTTGTTGGCAAAGTAATGTCTCTGCTTATCTTCATTTAATTATTCTAGCGTTTTATCTTGTTCCTTTATTTGTAATATGTTCCTCTTTTGACTCATTTTGCAAAATCTCTGTTTTTATTTGCATTTATTTTGTAAGTTCCATCCTCCAATCATAGAATTGTTCTTTAATAGAAGTCCTATGCAAACCAGAAATGGACTTCTCTCTAGTCACCAGAGCCGAGGATTGCATGGATATATCTGTTATGATAGGTAAACTATGTGGATGATCTGGAAAGTGTGGCTCGCTCATGGTTCGGTTGGTTGCCAGGCCCTGCTTTGTTTGGAAGTGGCCAGGAACAGTGGGCAGGACCAGTTCCTGACACAGTTGTCTGTGAGTTCAAGGTTTTTCAAACCTAATGTTGTCCAACTAGTGGGTGAGGCTGGATCTTGGGAAAGATGACTAAGAGGCCCAAGGTGTTCAAGAGCTTGTGTTGACATTCTGTCTTCAGGGCTCAGTACCAAGCTACTGTTGGTTCCTGACAAGGCAGGTTGCAAAACTGTAGTTGTCCTGGGAACGTGTTCATCCTCTGGTGGATGGAGAGAGACCAAGGGATCCTGCAGATGATGCCTGCCTACTGGTCTGTGAAACTGGTCCTGAGCTAAGCACTACCCATTGATGTGCAGGGCTGAGTCCCAGGTTTTCTCTCTGCAGGGCCCTGGCAGGTCCTGAAGCAAATGATAGTCTGCTGATAGGCAGAGCCAAATCCTGACATCTTTCTGAAGAACCTCAGTGGTTCTGGGGCAACTGATGATACACTGGTGTCCAGGGCAATATTTTGAGCCCTCTGGTGCACAGTACTGAGTTCCAGGGAAGTTGTGGTCTCCAGTGTCTTAAGACAGCTAGCCTGGTGGTATGTGTGCCTGTGTCCTTTTCACGCTAACTGCTTTGTCTGAGGCATCCCAGTACTATTGGCAAGAGAGTGAGTGGAGGTGAAAGAAAGAAAATAAAGTGAAGTCACTCAGTCGTGTCCGACTCTTTGCGACCCTATGGACTGTAGCCTACCAGACTCCTCCATCCATGGAATTTTCCAGGCAAGAGTACTGGAGTGGGTTGCCATTTCTTTCTGCAGGTAAATCCTTACTAAAGCTAGAGGGAGGATTCTAAAATGGTGCTTGCCAGCACCAGTGTCCACGTGGTAGAATGAGCTTCCAGAAATGTCCGCCATCACTATCTATACCCCTCAGGTGAGCTTCATTCGCCTCTTGTCTCTTTAGGAGGCTGTCTAAAATCAGCAGGTGGTCTGACCCAGGCTCCTTTCAAATTACTGTTTCTGCCCTGCATCCTAGAGAGTGTGAGGTTTTGAGATAGAGTCTCTATTCCCTAGAGCACAGTGGCTCATCCAAAAATAAACCTCTCTGGACCTCAAAGACAAACTTTCTGGAGGCTCACCTTTCCAGGGTTGGATCTTCAAGTTGGAGAGCCGAATGTGGATTTTGGACCACTTGCTCCTTGAGGAGTATCTTTGCAATTGCAATTATCCTCCCATAAAGAATCCACCTGCAATGCAGGAGACCCCGATTCTGTTCCCGGGTCAGGAAGATCCACTGGAGAAAGGGCTTCCCCTGTGGTTCAGCTGGTAAAGAATTCTCCTACAATGCGGGAGACCTGGGTTCCATCCCTAGGTTGGGAAGATCCCCTGGAGATGGAAAAGGCTACCCACTCCACTATTCTAGCCTGGACAATACCATGGATTGTATAGTCCATGGGGTCACAAAGAGTCAGACACAGCTGAGCGACTTTCACTTTCACTCACTCACCAGAAGTATGGGTCTTCACTATAGCACATCTCTGCCCTTCCTACACATCTCATTGTGTTTCCCTCTTTTTATCTTTAGTTTCAGATATTTTCTTCTAGTCTTCTGGTATTTCTCATAAATAGTTTCTCTATATGGAGAAGGAAATGGCAACCCACTCCAGTGTTCTTGCCTGGAGAATCCCAGGGATAGGGGAGCCTGGTCGGCTGCCATCTCTGGGGTCACACAGAGTCAGACACGACTGAAGCGACTTAGCAGTTTCTTTATAAATAACTGTAAATTTTGTATGCCCATGGAAGGAGGTAAACATAGGATCTTTCTACTCTGTCATCTTGACCACCTTTCATTGTTTTAATTTTTATAACTTTTTGGTTCATTCTTTGAGTTTTCCTCTCTGATAACATTAGGCATCTGATTTAGTGTGTTGTCCACTTTTCCTTTTAGAGCACTTACTATATTAATCATAGTAATTTTAAGTCTCCAGTCTGATAATTCCAAAATTTCTTCCATATCTGAGTCTTGTTACTTGCTTTGTCTCTTCAAAGTGTTTTTATTTCCCTTTTAGACTGACTTGTACCTATTTTGTTGAAAGTTTTATATGATTATCTTGTGAAAGGAACTGTTGTAAAGAGGCCTTTAGTGTGAGACTTTATGGGTTTTTTTTTCTGGCTAGGAGGTAGGCTGTGTTCACTGTTTTCTGCAATGGTATTGTTAGGAGCTAAAACTTCCAGTAGTGTCCTCGTTTTCATTTCACCTGGTGTCTTGTGCTTCCCTAGAGACTCCTTTTAAAATAGAGTCTGAAACTTGCAGTTTTTTTAGATGTAATTCACTGTTCTTCTATAGGAGTCTGATTGAGGTGATGGTAAAATGTGGGAAGAAAAGTATTCTATAATCCTATGGTTGTCTCTCAGTCTTTTAGTGATTTTGTGCCCCTAGACTATAGCCCTAATAGTTGCTTCTGAGCTCTCTTCCTGACCCATTCTGCACACTTTCATGAGGCAGAAAGGCTAGAGGGAGCTGGAATTGTATATCTCCCTTAGGTTGGTTAATGAATTTTTCTTAAATCTTCATCATGAGAAACTAATTGAGCTCCTAAAGGTAAAACTTGCAAAACTCTATGAAAACTGGTCCTCTAGGGTAACACTCAAGCTTGTCCACACAGATTCTCCAGAAATTCACTGTTTATAGTAAAAGCCCTATAGTTAAACATTCCTATTAATATTGACTCCAGTGGTGGGTTTCTGCTTCTGAATTGTTTGATTCTGGAAAGATGTGGTTCTTGGTATCTTCCTTTCTCTCATGTTTTCAGGGAGGTGGTTTGCCCTGTTACTTCAATTCTCTGATCTAAGAAGGGTTGATTTTCAGTTTGTTGATGTTCAGTTGTTTTACGTTCAACTTTTTCTTGTGATAACAGGAGTGATGCCTTCTAAATTCTTTGTATGTTAGACTGGAAGTTGAAAATTATTATTTTTAATAACTACTTTCTGCGGTCTTCTCATTTTGTTATTGTAAACAATTCTGAATTGTAACTGTGTCAACAAAGTAATTTACTAGTCTGAATTAAATCACTATATTTGTATGTTACTGATTTTAAAGTGTTGAAAGAAGTACCTTCATAACTTTCTTTAATTTGAAGAATTAAAAGAGGAGTGAGATACTGTTTTATACAATCCACTGATGCACATATCCCCAAAATAACACTTTTTATTAAAAAAAAAAAAAGAAAAGAAAAATCAAGAAAACCTTTTATACACTCTCTGCTCCAGGGAACTTGTATTCAGCTGCCAAAAATAAAAAGTAAACCAAACCAAACAAAATGCATGCAGTTTAAAATGTATACAGCTTTTTTTTTAAATATTTTCTTACATGGCTAAATTTTACTTTATCAATACAAAAATATATTAAAAAATAAAATATAATTTAACAAAATATAATTTATCCTTAATTTATCAAGAAAATTTCATGGGTTTTTTTTTTGAAAATTTTATGTTTTGAGTGTAGAGCTTTTTACTTATTATAAATATGAGTATGCCCATCTTGAGTATTTTAGGAAGTCCCAATGACCAGTGTAATGGCCATAAGATAATTATCCAGAAAGAACAGTGACTGGATTATCCACAATTTGGATAATTATAATGAAATATACTGACTTACATATTAACATTAAAAAGGATCAGTGAATGCATTATGACAAAACAAATTTAGGTGTTTTTTTAAATAGAATCTATATTATAATATATTGGTGCCATGCAATATATTGGCACCATCAAATAAAATGGTCATACAATTTCTACTTCCATGAAATTATCTGAGGCCCTAAATTATTCTGTTGATAGTCATGTCTTCCTGAATTGCCCTGAAATTTTCAAAGTTTTCTTCATCACTGATTGTTCCACGTCAACATTTATCAGATTAGTACATGCTGCTTGATATGAGATCTTTGCACTTTATGTCTTCTTTTTATTATACTTAGGATGTATATACTTCTTTTTGTTACTTTGACAGATAAAGGCTTCGGTGTGTATCCAAATTAACTTTAGTTAAAACCGCTATAAAGGTTCATAGCAGATGATGCTTTTTCCTAATGGTTTTACTATCAAATAATTATATTGATATTTTTCTTGATTAGTCAATAAAACTTGCAATGGATATTTGAAATGTCTTTCCTAGTCAAAAGGCATGATTCAAAACATGAAGATTTCCTTTCTGTGCTTTCTATGTGGGGTAGAATATGATTGGTAGAATATAAGAACAGAGATTTTTGTTTTGTGAAAAACAAATGTAGAAATATTTGATTCATGATTTTGTCACCTGGAATACTTTCATTTGCCTAGCTTTCTGAAATCATTTTATAGCAGTTTGAGTTGTGTAAAAACAGAGCTGTTCAACAATTGATAAAAAACAAAAACAAGCAAAAAGAGACCTGTCATTTTAATATCTATATTGTGGCTACCAATTCTTCAAAGATTAATTTCACTGTTCAAATAGTTTCCTGGAGTTCAACAGAGGTACAATTATGAGGTGCCTATAGTTATATCATTTAGCTCTAAGTTATTCCTCATAAGCTATAGAACTCACTCTGTAGTTAGTGAGAAAAAGAAATAACAGATTTATAAAGTAACAATTTCACAAATCAGTAAAAATATATATTTAAACAGCTACACAGATAATATATTTTTCTGACCTTAGGGATATAGAAATCTATTTCTCATTCACATTCTCTTTTTGTTATTTATATATCATTCATTTATGCATGATTTTCTTATGGTTTTCTAGTTTTTCATATGTTTCTAGACCTTTTACAGAAAAGTATATTTATTAGACACCAACATTAAACATTAGGGGGCATAATTTATATACCACTGGTTTTCTTGATACATAGTGGTTAATCACTTTATATATTTCCTCCGTGGAAAAGTATTCCTTTGATTTCAGCATATTTAGGAAGACAAATTTGAACAAGAAACATAGGAAAGGAACAGAAAATCTTAAACTATCAAAATATTGAATGGATACTGTTCTAAATATAAAGGGAATACTTAAAGTGATATGCTTTAAGATTTAAACACTTTTAATGACAATATCTTAAAACATTGTCTGCTATTATTCAAACTTGATATTCAAAATGGAAAGGGTTAAATAATTGTCAGATTGAATTTGGTCATTTTGTTAGGCACATATGTGTGGTAAGTCTCTTCAGTCATGTCCAGCTTTTACAACCCTATGGACTGTAGCCCACCAGGCTACTCTGTCCATGGGATTCTCCAGGCAAGAATACTGGAGAGGGTTGCCATGCCCTTCTCCAGGGGATATTCCTGAACCAGGGACTGAGCTCATGTCTCTTATAACTTCTGTGTTGGCAAGCTGGTTCTTTATCACTAGGTCAACTAGGAAGCCCAATTTTCTTATAGAATATAATAATTATATCTTATTTAATCAGAAAAATCGCTCTGTATGTTTATGCTGAAATTTTAATTTGCATTGATCTAACATACCTCACTAGTGACCCACTCCAGTACTCTTGCCTGGAAAATCCCATGGATGGAGGAGCCTGGTAGGCTGCAGTCCACGGAGTTGCAAAGAGTTGGACAAGTCACTCATGACTGAGTGACTTCAGTTTCACTTTTCACTTTCATGCATTGGAGAAGGAAATGGCAACCCACTCCAGTGTTCTTGCCTGGAGAATCCCAGGAATGGGGAAGCCTGGTGGGCTGCTATCTATGGGGTCGCACAGAGTCGGACATGACTGACGTGACTTAGCAGCAGTAGCAGGAGCAACATACCTCAGAGAGGCAAAGGATTATTTTGATTTATTGAGGTTTCTCCCTAAGTAAGATAAAGGAATTGATTTAATATTTACTATTTCTCTCACTTAATCTCAGGAGAAAAGTAAACAATCAGAAGCAGTTCTTCCTTNATCTATGGGGTCGCACAGAGTCGGACATGACTGACGTGACTTAGCAGCAGTAGCAGGAGCAACATACCTCAGAGAGGCAAAGGATTATTTTGATTTATTGAGGTTTCTCCCTAAGTAAGATAAAGGAATTGATTTAATATTTACTATTTCTCTCACTTAATCTCAGGAGAAAAGTAAACAATCAGAAGCAGTTCTTCCTTGTGATACATCAGCCTTGAGCAAGAAACTGATAGTGAAGAATTGGAAGAAAGGAGTGATTATCACAGCTGTGTGTCCTGTCTGCAAACTGGTACTACTGTACAAGGTATGTTATCCTCCTTGGAATAATACACTGAAATACAGCACAATTCTTTTTGCTCTCCTTATGGTAAAAATAAGCTTGGCTTAACTTATGTACCTAATTCTGGTCTACCCAGAGGCATTGGATCCATTGTCAACTGTGTTCTTCTCAAGGGGAAGTATGTTTGAATGTGTACATGTGCTACCTTGGGATAGAAGTGGCTGAATGAGAGGTCCAGGGGTCAATTTTCACTGCAAAGCACCCACATTGGCCTCTTTTGGTAATAGACAATTTACTTGTTTATTTAAAATATATTTAATATTGTGAAAACATTTAAGAGGGATAGCCAGAAATGAAATAAACTATTATTTGAGTCATTTAAGAAGTTATTCCACAATAGTATACTAATGGTGTCTCTTTGTTCATCACAAAGCTTCCACTTTATTTTTTTACTACAGTAGCACACTCATCAGCAACATGATCTCTAGGACCAGGTTACATTTGTCCTCACCTCTCATTAGTATTCCATTGATCTATAAGGAGAATTAAATGGGTAAAAACAGGTTTAATGTGGTTACTGATATCATGTAAGTACTTAAAAATACATAGTTGTGTTATTCTATTGTAATAATAAAATTGATTGGAAAACTGAGATGGGAATTTCAGAATATGTGGTAAATATAATAGGCAAAGCCTAACTTCAACAATAAGAAAAGTTCACTTATAAAAATATAAATGTATAAAATGTAATATCAGATTAAATTTGTAAGAAACAAAGCAAAATATGTTATTCTTAAAGGAAAATTATATTGTGCTATACTGTTTCCCTTCAACTGAATTATACTAAGACTTGATCAGTCTGTTTAAAAGATGGGTGTTTCGGGTAAAATGGGTTTTGAGATTGCTTAAGCTGATGCATATTTTTTGGGGGAAGGTTATTATAATGGTTTTCTCATTCCTATTCTGCTGCACTCTATGTCATTTTCAAAAGAGAAGCACCATCAGCCTTGTAGTTTCCTATTCTCCTTTGCCATTTTGTTATCACATGACTCAAATTCAGGTTCTTCCTATAACCCTATGATTATATTTTAGTTTCTACTCAACCTGTTAAAATGTTAATATTATTTCTGATCTTTGCCTTCTCCATTCTGAGTTTCTGAATTTGGCTTTATCCATGTCACATGTCTACAACTGTCTCTCTATCTTATAACAGTTTCTCTCTCAAAGAATTAAGAGTATCATATGTGAGGACAAGCCAGTGATGATGATGACGAATGATATCTGCAGGATGCTGACCCCAGCATATAATAGAACACATGTAATACATATGTATAAGGATATCAATACATACATGTATTAATATACATATACAATATATATTTTATAATCCGCATACAAATTCTATAATTAAACATTACTTTTATCCCAATATTACAACAAAGAGATTGAGCCACAGACAGATTAATAACATTGACTATGGTAATTCAGTCTTATTATCATAATTGGCAATAAATTTTGGTGAATCTATTAGGAAACTTGATGGGAAATGCTGTCTTGTCAAGGCAAATATAGAGAAGTTCATTCAACAAATGTTTGTTAAGAGGTTTAGTCTCAATTATGTTTAGATTTTAAGAGTTAAATTAAATATATTTCAGTTCATTTCTGAGAAGCCTGAACATAAATTACTTAATTTCTGGCCAGTCAGAAATGAATTATTCAATAGAATAAGGAAGCAGGAAGTTGATGTGGACAAAAAGAGAAAAGGTACACTTGGATTACAGAGTAGACTATTATATATGGTAAAAAGTGAAATAAACAAAACAGGAATTTTTGCTGGTTGCTAAAACACACAATAATGCAATGATGAATGAAAAGGATGTCTGTGCCTATTTGAAATTTGAGCTTTGATACAAAGTCATCAAGTGAAGGGGAACTAAAAAGCCTCTTGATGAAAGTGAAAGAGGAGAGTGAAAAAGTTGGCTTAAAGCTCAACATTCAGAAAACTAGGATCATGGCATCTGGTCCCATTACTTCATGGGAAATAGATGGGGAAACAGTGGAAACAGTGTCAGACTTTATTTTGGGGGGCNTAAAAGAAATGACAAGTCAAAAAAAAAAAAAAAAAAAAAAAGCTTTGGGATCGCCAGAGAGGAGCTGAGGTGAGGAACTTAGGCTCTTTGGCATAAATGTTGCCCCAAATAATTGTGGTCAGGTATTTCAGTATAAATTTTTTCTAACCCATTAAATATGTATTTTAAAACTGAAGTAAATAGAATTCACTTTTGGCTTTTAATACTGAGAACCAATAGGTAGTCCCTTTTGGCCCTTCAACCTTAGGCAGTGTAGCAATATAAAAACTTTGTTTTTTAACCATATAAATATCCATTTTATTTATCCTGTTTTAAATGTCATCTAAATATTACTTTATTTATTAGATATTCTTTTTAAAAGTTCTACTTTGTTGGAAATACTATCTAGACTTCCTTACAATTTTTTTTCTTGTTAGGATTACTTATTCTAATGGTTTTATTAGCATCTATAAGACCCTTAGAGGGAAATAAAAAAACCACAAACAAAGCTTCAAAAACCAGTTTTTCTTTTGTTTTAAACTAAAGAAACTTTTAAGCTAATCATTATATTTTTTATACCTTTCACTTGATTTTTGTGTTTATAGATACCAATAAAATAGCTGTTTACAATGAGGGCACTATAGATTTGCCATCATGTTAGTGATGGCAAAAATTTAAAAAGATCCATCCAATTAAAAAAGATCCATCATTTGGCCATTAATAAAATATATATTAATAGTAATTCAAGCCAATAAGACGCTTTCCCATAAGAGAGTGGGATGTAACCTAAGTAACATACA
This sequence comes from Neotragus moschatus, assembly GCA_006410615.1. NCBI lineage: Eukaryota > Metazoa > Chordata > Mammalia > Artiodactyla > Bovidae > Neotragus > Neotragus moschatus. The sequence continues at coordinate 76,628 of SJYA01001090.1, forward strand.
GAAGTTACTCTCAAAAATAACATGGCAGAGGTCAAGTTTTCAAAACACATACATATACACTCACCCACAGAGAATGTTCTAGGAAGATCATATAGAATATTTACATCTCAAAGACACAGAGAAATGTAAATTCCCCCCAGAAGTCCATAATTTAAACTCAAAATTCTAAAAAGGTATTTTATTAGGCCATCTTTTAAAATTTAACTGTGTTCGCAATAAAAGAGCCCCCTTATTTCTAGGGCAAGATTTCCTTTAACTTCCAATTAAGTGAGTTCTTGTAAGATTTGTACATACAGAAACCTGGTTGAGGTATTAGTTGGAGGCTGGCAATCTGTCATTTCTTTTTCTTTTGTTTTGAAACCTTTACTTTCCACTCTGAAGTTGGTTTCTTGAGATAAAATGGCTAGTGAGAATTGTGTGATTGGCCAGTGTGCTGCTTGAGAACTTAACTCCTCTAGGTTTTGCCCCAGAGTTGTTTCAGCCCCCTTTCATGTGTCTTGGGTTCTCCCAGTGGCATATAAAACTACCATGGGTGCTCAGATTGCAAAATGACCAGCCCTTATTCACATCCACAGTTGAGCTAGTTTTTAATTAAATATGTGGGTTTCTATAATAACAATTATTATTAATTATTCTATAATAATTCATTCTGCCAGAAATAAATGGAAAACATGTAACTATAAATGTTGATTAAAAACACAAATTTAAATATCAAGGTAGAGTTTAACAGTGATATTAATGATTTTTTGCCNGACCAGCCCTTATTCACATCCACAGTTGAGCTAGTTTTTAATTAAATATGTGGGTTTCTATAATAACAATTATTATTAATTATTCTATAATAATTCATTCTGCCAGAAATAAATGGAAAACATGTAACTATAAATGTTGATTAAAAACACAAATTTAAATATCAAGGTAGAGTTTAACAGTGATATTAATGATTTTTTGCCAATGGCACCCCACTCCAGTACTCTTGCCTGGAAAATCCCATGGATAGAGGAGCCTGGTAGGCTGCAGTCCATGGGGTCGCAAAGAGTCAGACACGACTGAGCGACTTCACTTTGACTTTTCACTTTCATGCACTGGAGAAGGAAATGGCAACCCACTTCAGTATTCTTGCCTAGAGAATCCCAGGGATGGGGGAGCCTGGTGAGCTGCCATCTATGGGGTCGCACAGAGTCGGACACAACTGAAGCAACTTAGCAGCAGCAGCAGCAGCAGCATCCTATTCTTAGTGAAGATGAGCTGATACTTTTATGATTTCATATACATACATATTTAATATTTCTCTTGGAGAATTCCATGGACATTGGAGCCTAACAGGCTACAGACCATGGAATCACAAACAGCAGGACACGGCTGAGTGACTAACACTTTCACTTCCTTACAATTTAAATTCAGATCTATCTGTCTGCTTCTCAACTTATATATTCCAGTTCATATAATATAGTCAGTCCAGTTACATAGCTTCATAAGTGGATATTTTAAAAATTTAATATTAACACCCAGGCTTTATGTTTAATTTTCTGTTTGATATGTACTGATAATATTTACTTTGCCATTTCAATCCATGTTCAGAGATGAAGAAAATTTTCTTTAGATTATTTCTAAGGTTATTAGAGAGATACTTCTTTGAATAATTTTAAGAACTGAGTATTAAAATAGCTTTATTTTTTAAAGATATCAACCATCCTACAATATTAAAATATCCTATAAAATGAATAGATTTACCTATGTAGAGAATTATCTAGAAGTAGATAACATGATGCACATTTAGTGTTAAAAAGGAAGTTGTTGACATTTGTAGCAGAAAATATCAAATTAAGTAACTCTATCTTGAATTATTCTGAATTACCAATCATCTGTGCCAGTTAGGTAATGACTTCCTATTACAGTTAATGGAAATTGAATGTAAATCTCCAGGAACAAAATTAAGATTATACTGATATCTCAATTACCTAGGGTATAAAGGTCTGTGATAGTCTCCCTTTAAAAAATCAAAAATGCTTACTAGAAGCCCGAGGCTAATAATGAAACCTATTTTACAGTAGTCCTTAATGGATAGGTCAAAAAAAGGCCTGAATTCAGGAAAATAGTTTAGTTGTTAGATGTTGGATTTTAAAGTTTCTGGAAGCAGTGCTGCTAAGTTGTGAAAGTGAAAGTCTCTCAGTTGTGTCCAACACTTTGCGACCCAGTGGACTTAGTCCATGGAATTTTCCAGGCCAGAATATTGAAGTGGGTAGCCTTTCCCTTCTCCAGGGAGTCTTTCCAACCCACAGACTAAACCCAGGTCTCCCACATTGCAGGCAGATTCTTTACCAGCTGAGCCACAAGGGAAGTCCAAGAATACTGGAGTGGATAGCCTATGCCTTCTCCAGCAGATCTTCCCAACCCAGGAATCGAATTGCGATTTCCTGCATCACAGGTGTTTTCTTTTTCAACTGAGTTATAAGTTGTGATACTGTGCAGTCATCCTATAGGTTGAAGAATTGGTAGTATATTGGAAAAAAAATGTATATAGTCCAAAATAATTACTTAATGATGGGAAAGTATGAATTGATTGTGCTTTCCTATTTTTCCTTTATCTAATTTTCTGCTCCTTTCCTATTTTCACCTCAACCTCTGGATTTCCTTAGATTCTAAAGCCTATATGTATAAACTCTTATCATTTTCTTGTGCTCTTCTTAATGAACTGTCCCTTTTCTTTTCCTTTCACTTTATTGCATATAAAATCTACCATTTTATTGTAAAGTAAGTATTTCTACTCCCTTGTATCAATTTTGTCTTTCACCTGAGCTCAAAAAAACTCCCCAGCTCATTTCTACTCTCTAAACCATGTTCTACAAGCTAGTTAGAGTGTGTTTCTAAACCTATTGTTTGGTCATATTACTTCCCTTACCAACCTTTAAGACCTTTTGTAATCCAACATCTTTACACTGTGCTTGAGATCTTCTACTATCTGATTGCAAACTGACCATCCAGATTTTAACTGCAGTCTCTACCTCATATTCTAATTGTAGCAAAAGTTCATGGCTTTCCTGAATAAGAATTGTATTTCTATGCCCCTATTCCTTATGTCTTCTCTGCATATGTTGGCCCTAACCATTTTATTGCAAATTCTTCATATTTCTTATTTTCTCTGGTAGATGATATATGAGCTTATTTATTTTTATTTATTTAAATGCTTTTTTGTTTAATCTTCATGGACCTACCACAAAATAATCACTTAAATAATATGTTTGCAGTTAGTGAAGTAATGCACATTAATTCTTTGTAGAGAATTTCTTAGTCTGATCAGAACTGTAACCTGAGTTGGAATGAGAAAGGTGATGTTGGTGTTTGATTATGTATTGAACCATGTTTCTTTTTAGAATATATTGGTTTCCTTTTTTGTAAAATAAAATTGCTGGTAACATTAGAGATCAAGGTTTAAGCAATTAATATTTTTGACTCCAAATATAGTATGGCTCAATGATCTATACCCCTCTGGGCAATATGGTCATACTCCTACTTTTCTCTGTAAGTTGGATACAGTAACTGAAACTTGTCATTAAATACACCCTCAGCAACACCACCAATAATGCTGGATCTTATAAAAAAAAAGTAAAGAAAATTAAGCATTTAATGAGGCATATGTGTGACAAGGGTCCAGGAGAAGCTGACCTTGTTCTCATGGTCAAGACTGGTGAAGAAGCAATGTAGAGAAACTTTCAGAGATAGAGAGTTTCTGATAGAGGTATACCACGTCCTTTCAGATTGTGGTTTGTGATTTTTCAGTGTGGTAAAACAAACTATGAATTCTAAAGTAGCTGTTTTTATGAAAGTGAAGTCGCTCAGTCATGTCCGACTCTTTGTGACCCCATGGACTGTAGCCTACCATGCTCCTCCGTCCATGGAGTTTTCCAGGCAAGAGTACTGGAGTGGGTTGCCATGTCCTTACAAGCATCATCAAAGGTGGGAAAATGGGTTATCACTGTAATGCTTGCAATTAAGTCTGCTTTGCAAAAAGGCTAGCATCTATATCTATCCAAATATTAATAGAAGATGATAGAGGTGGAAATTTTATATTTGATTAAACTTTTGTTATTCAAGAAGTATTTCTTCTCGTATATAAAACCTTTCCTGATCATTGCAAACTTTTATGAGTCACCTCTGAGGAAGAAGAAAGAGTGGTTTTTTTTGACATTTAATCATTAATCTTACTTTAAATTTCAGTAGAGTAGGAGGTGGGTTTTGTTTCCTTATCAAATATTCTACTCATTAGCAATTTTTGAGTGCATAGCAGAATACAAAACTCTTATAATGAAGCCACTGACAACCCTGATCAATGCTAGTTCAATTATGTTTTAATGGAAACTAAAATTTTTACACTGAAATAATTAATTATTTAGTTCTAGTGATCCAAAAGCATATACACACCCTATGTATAAAATTAAGAGTCAACATAAATGCGAATGGCAACTGTAGCTATTTTATGGGTTCTATCTGATGCTGGGAAAGATTGAAGGCAGGAGGAGAATGGGATGACAGAGGATGAGATGGTTGGATGGCATCACAGACACAATGGACATGAGTTTGAGCAAGCTCTGGAATTGGTGATGGACAGGGAAGCCTGGCATGCTTCAGTGCATGGGGTCACAAAGAATCAGACACGACTGAGAGACTGAACTAAACTAAACTGAACTACTTATTGAGTGGAATTAATTTTGCTTAGTATTAATGTGGTGAGTTTTCTGAGTTCTAATCATAAATCAAATGAAAGTGAAAGTTGCTAAGTCATGTCCGACCCTTTGTGACCCCACAGACTATACAGTCCAGGGAATTCTCCAGGCCAGAATACTGGAGTGGGTAGCCTTTCCTTTCTCCAGGGGATCCTCCCAACCCAGGTATTAANAGTCCAGTTACATAGCTTCATAAGTGGATATTTTAAAAATTTAATATTAACACCCAGGCTTTATGTTTAATTTTCTGTTTGATATGTACTGATAATATTTACTTTGCCATTTCAATCCATGTTCAGAGATGAAGAAAATTTTCTTTAGATTATTTCTAAGGTTATTAGAGAGATACTTCTTTGAATAATTTTAAGAACTGAGTATTAAAATAGCTTTATTTTTTAAAGATATCAACCATCCTACAATATTAAAATATCCTATAAAATGAATAGATTTACCTATGTAGAGAATTATCTAGAAGTAGATAACATGATGCACATTTAGTGTTAAAAAGGAAGTTGTTGACATTTGTAGCAGAAAATATCAAATTAAGTAACTCTATCTTGAATTATTCTGAATTACCAATCATCTGTGCCAGTTAGGTAATGACTTCCTATTACAGTTAATGGAAATTGAATGTAAATCTCCAGGAACAAAATTAAGATTATACTGATATCTCAATTACCTAGGGTATAAAGGTCTGTGATAGTCTCCCTTTAAAAAATCAAAAATGCTTACTAGAAGCCCGAGGCTAATAATGAAACCTATTTTACAGTAGTCCTTAATGGATAGGTCAAAAAAAGGCCTGAATTCAGGAAAATAGTTTAGTTGTTAGATGTTGGATTTTAAAGTTTCTGGAAGCAGTGCTGCTAAGTTGTGAAAGTGAAAGTCTCTCAGTTGTGTCCAACACTTTGCGACCCAGTGGACTTAGTCCATGGAATTTTCCAGGCCAGAATATTGAAGTGGGTAGCCTTTCCCTTCTCCAGGGAGTCTTTCCAACCCACAGACTAAACCCAGGTCTCCCACATTGCAGGCAGATTCTTTACCAGCTGAGCCACAAGGGAAGTCCAAGAATACTGGAGTGGATAGCCTATGCCTTCTCCAGCAGATCTTCCCAACCCAGGAATCGAATTGCGATTTCCTGCATCACAGGTGTTTTCTTTTTCAACTGAGTTATAAGTTGTGATACTGTGCAGTCATCCTATAGGTTGAAGAATTGGTAGTATATTGGAAAAAAAATGTATATAGTCCAAAATAATTACTTAATGATGGGAAAGTATGAATTGATTGTGCTTTCCTATTTTTCCTTTATCTAATTTTCTGCTCCTTTCCTATTTTCACCTCAACCTCTGGATTTCCTTAGATTCTAAAGCCTATATGTATAAACTCTTATCATTTTCTTGTGCTCTTCTTAATGAACTGTCCCTTTTCTTTTCCTTTCACTTTATTGCATATAAAATCTACCATTTTATTGTAAAGTAAGTATTTCTACTCCCTTGTATCAATTTTGTCTTTCACCTGAGCTCAAAAAAACTCCCCAGCTCATTTCTACTCTCTAAACCATGTTCTACAAGCTAGTTAGAGTGTGTTTCTAAACCTATTGTTTGGTCATATTACTTCCCTTACCAACCTTTAAGACCTTTTGTAATCCAACATCTTTACACTGTGCTTGAGATCTTCTACTATCTGATTGCAAACTGACCATCCAGATTTTAACTGCAGTCTCTACCTCATATTCTAATTGTAGCAAAAGTTCATGGCTTTCCTGAATAAGAATTGTATTTCTATGCCCCTATTCCTTATGTCTTCTCTGCATATGTTGGCCCTAACCATTTTATTGCAAATTCTTCATATTTCTTATTTTCTCTGGTAGATGATATATGAGCTTATTTATTTTTATTTATTTAAATGCTTTTTTGTTTAATCTTCATGGACCTACCACAAAATAATCACTTAAATAATATGTTTGCAGTTAGTGAAGTAATGCACATTAATTCTTTGTAGAGAATTTCTTAGTCTGATCAGAACTGTAACCTGAGTTGGAATGAGAAAGGTGATGTTGGTGTTTGATTATGTATTGAACCATGTTTCTTTTTAGAATATATTGGTTTCCTTTTTTGTAAAATAAAATTGCTGGTAACATTAGAGATCAAGGTTTAAGCAATTAATATTTTTGACTCCAAATATAGTATGGCTCAATGATCTATACCCCTCTGGGCAATATGGTCATACTCCTACTTTTCTCTGTAAGTTGGATACAGTAACTGAAACTTGTCATTAAATACACCCTCAGCAACACCACCAATAATGCTGGATCTTATAAAAAAAAAGTAAAGAAAATTAAGCATTTAATGAGGCATATGTGTGACAAGGGTCCAGGAGAAGCTGACCTTGTTCTCATGGTCAAGACTGGTGAAGAAGCAATGTAGAGAAACTTTCAGAGATAGAGAGTTTCTGATAGAGGTATACCACGTCCTTTCAGATTGTGGTTTGTGATTTTTCAGTGTGGTAAAACAAACTATGAATTCTAAAGTAGCTGTTTTTATGAAAGTGAAGTCGCTCAGTCATGTCCGACTCTTTGTGACCCCATGGACTGTAGCCTACCATGCTCCTCCGTCCATGGAGTTTTCCAGGCAAGAGTACTGGAGTGGGTTGCCATGTCCTTACAAGCATCATCAAAGGTGGGAAAATGGGTTATCACTGTAATGCTTGCAATTAAGTCTGCTTTGCAAAAAGGCTAGCATCTATATCTATCCAAATATTAATAGAAGATGATAGAGGTGGAAATTTTATATTTGATTAAACTTTTGTTATTCAAGAAGTATTTCTTCTCGTATATAAAACCTTTCCTGATCATTGCAAACTTTTATGAGTCACCTCTGAGGAAGAAGAAAGAGTGGTTTTTTTTGACATTTAATCATTAATCTTACTTTAAATTTCAGTAGAGTAGGAGGTGGGTTTTGTTTCCTTATCAAATATTCTACTCATTAGCAATTTTTGAGTGCATAGCAGAATACAAAACTCTTATAATGAAGCCACTGACAACCCTGATCAATGCTAGTTCAATTATGTTTTAATGGAAACTAAAATTTTTACACTGAAATAATTAATTATTTAGTTCTAGTGATCCAAAAGCATATACACACCCTATGTATAAAATTAAGAGTCAACATAAATGCGAATGGCAACTGTAGCTATTTTATGGGTTCTATCTGATGCTGGGAAAGATTGAAGGCAGGAGGAGAATGGGATGACAGAGGATGAGATGGTTGGATGGCATCACAGACACAATGGACATGAGTTTGAGCAAGCTCTGGAATTGGTGATGGACAGGGAAGCCTGGCATGCTTCAGTGCATGGGGTCACAAAGAATCAGACACGACTGAGAGACTGAACTAAACTAAACTGAACTACTTATTGAGTGGAATTAATTTTGCTTAGTATTAATGTGGTGAGTTTTCTGAGTTCTAATCATAAATCAAATGAAAGTGAAAGTTGCTAAGTCATGTCCGACCCTTTGTGACCCCACAGACTATACAGTCCAGGGAATTCTCCAGGCCAGAATACTGGAGTGGGTAGCCTTTCCTTTCTCCAGGGGATCCTCCCAACCCAGGTATTAAATCCAGGTTTCCCGCATTGCGGGCAGATTCTTTCCAGCTGAACCACCGGGGAAGTCCAAGAATACTAGAGTGGGTAGCCTATCCCTTCTCCAGCAGATCTTCCAAACCCAGAATTAGAACCAGGATCTCTTGCATTGCAAGTAGATTCTTTACCAGTTGAGCTACCAGGGAAGCCCCTAATCATAGATGGGTTATGATATTTGTTAATTAATTTTATGTCTGGATCTATTGTGAAAGTCACATGCTTTCTATCACTCTACTGATATAAAGTATTACATTGATCTCTTTTCCAATATTAATCCAAATTTGCATTCTTGATGTAAATGCCACTTGAAGAGATACTTTATATTCTTTATGCTGTCAGATTTATTTGCTAATATATTTTAAGGATTATTGATCATGAAAGAAAATTGGTTTATAGTATTTTACAATGTCTGCCAGTATGAGTATCGGAGTTGTTTTGGCCCCATAAAATGAGTTGGGAAGTGTTCCATCTTCTCCAATTTTTTGAAAGAGTTTGTACTATATATTGTTTTTTCCCTCAAATATTTGACATAATTTCTGTGAAGCCAATAAAATTGGTGTTTTTCTACCAGAAAATTGTTGATATATTATTTTCAAAGATAAAGGGTTATACTGTATCCATTTATTAGTACAATTCAAGGAATTTATTTTATCTAAGCTGTTGTCATAAATTTTCTTATAGTATTATAGAATTAACCTTTTAATGTGTGTATGTGTGTGTGTATGCTCACTCAGTCGTGTCTGACTCTTTACAACCCCATGGACTGTACCCCACCAGATTCCTCTGTTCATGGACTTGGCCATTTACTTCTTCAGGGGATCTTCCTGACCCAAGGATCAAACCCGCCTCTCTTGCATCTCCTGCTTTGACAAGCAGATTCGTTACCACTAGCACTACCTAGAAAGCCCTTAATATTAATATTTTTGATATTTCTTTAGATATCCTCACTTTTATGCCTAATATTGAAAATCAGTGTTGCCTTGATCAGTGTTGCTAGATGTTTATAAATTTTGTTTGTTTTTGAAAAAGACACATGCTGCATTAATTTTCTCAATTTTTTTTTTCTGAATTCTGATATGCTTCTTTGTGTGCTTACTTTATGGTGATATAATACTAATTTTATTTATTCATCTTCAATTAAGCTTTTTTTTTGTATTGGAGTTTAGCTGATTAACAACGTTGTGATAGTTTCAGGCAGACAGCAAAGGGACACAACCATACGTACACATGTATCCATTCTCCCCCAAACTCCCCTCCTACTCAGACTGCCGTATGATATTAAGTAGAGTTTCCTGTGCTATACAGCATCTTTGTTGGTTATCCATTTTAAATATAGCAATGTGTACATATAAATCCCAAACTCCCTAACTCTTCCTTCCCTTCATCCTTCCCCCTGACAACTATAAGTTGGTTCTCTAAGTCTGTAAGCTTGTTTATTTTCTGAAAATAAATCAGGCTTATCTCATAGCTCAGTTGGTAAATAATCCACCTGCAATGCAGGAGACCTTGGCTCAACTCCTAGGTCAGGAAGATCTGGTGGAAAAGGGATACGCTACCCACTTCAGTACTCTTGGGCATCCCTTGTGGCTCAGTTGGTAAAGAAGCCACCTGCAATGTGAGAGACCTGGGTTTGATCTCTGGGTTGGAAAGATCTCTAAGTTTGTAAGTTCCATCTCTAAGTCTGTAAGTTCCTTCTCTAAGGAAGTTTGTCTCTATTTTATAAATAAGTTAATTTGTATCATGTCTATTTGGATTCTACATGTAAGGGAGGTCAAGTTATGTTTCTGCTTCTCTAACATTTTACTCAGTATGACAATCTCTAGTTCCATCCAGCTTGCTGCACATGACATTATTTCATTCTCTTTGATGGCTATATAGTATTCCATTGTACCACATTTTCTTTATCCATTCCTCTGTTGGTGGGCATTTAGGTTGCTTCCATGTCTTGACTATTGTAAACAGTGCATATATCACATAAAACCATGATTTTCATCACATGTATGCATAGGAGTAGAATTACTGAATAATATGGTAGCTCTATTTTTAGTTTTTTTTAAAGGGGCCTCCATACGTTTCTCCATGTTGGCTGTACCAATTTACATTCCCACCAACAGTGTAGAACAGTCCCCTTTTCTCAACATCATCTCTAGCATTTATTACTGGTAGATTTTTTTCATGATGGCCATTCTGACCAGTGTGAGGTGATGTCTTATTGTTCTTGATATGAACAGAATTTGACCTGTGATACTGGCTTTGAAAATAGAAGAAGATGTCCAAGAGCCAAGAAATATGACATCTTCTTGAAGCTGGGAATGGCTTTAAAGTTATAGCTGGCAAGGAACTAGGAAATCCAGTATTATAAGTACAAGAAAATGAATTCTGTGCAGAGAGTCCTTTTATAAAACTGCCGTCCTTATAAAAAGGACGAATTTTAGATGCAAACATACAGATGAGTGTCATATGTAATTCGGAGGCAGATGTTAGAGTTACCTGTCTGCAAGCCAAGAAATAACAAGAATTGCCAGCAGCCACTAGAAGCTAGGGAAAGGCAAAGAAAAATTCTGTCATAGATCCTTCAGAGAAAGCATGGTCCTATTAACATCTAGATTTCATCTTATACCCTGAACTGTAAGAGATAAATTTCTATTGCTTTTAGTTAATAATTTTGTGGTACTGTTGTGATAGTCTTTTATGGCTTTAAGTTTTGGGAGAGTTCACATATGCAACAATAGTTGCTTTATCTTCTTTTTAGCAATTTTGATGATCTAGGCCTTGTAACCACAGAACTTATATAATTTATATTTAATATTATTATAGATAGATTTATACTTACTACTTTCATAAAAAAATTTTAATTTACTCTACCTGCAGTATGTTACTGTTCTTCTTTTTTGCATTTCATATTGTTTTAGTATTTCATTATTTTATGCCTTTATTAAACTGGAAGCTATAAACTACTATTTTAATGCTTATGTAGCAACTTACAACAAGCAGTTCCATCATCTTTTTTCATTATTAGTAATAGATTTATTCTTGTTACAATAATGTAAAAGACTGAAAAACTTAATATATATTCTTCCTCTTTTATTCTTTCTGTCACAAATATATTTATAATTCCATCTTGTTACAAAACAGTGTTTTTAGGACTTCATTTAGTTTAATAAATGTATGAATTACCTCAGTTTTTATATTAGAAACTGTTTCTTGGGGTTTATTTTTTAAAAGTTTTAAAACTATATATAAATCTAAGCTGGAATTTCTTTTAATTCAAAACATTGATGATACCATTCTATTTTTTGTGGCTTCCATCATTTCTGCCACCAGTCTATTTCTGTGTTTTTGACAATTTCTCTAATTTTTTCTCAATACTTTTAATGTATTTTAATATTTTATTTTGAGCAGTTTTATCATGAAGTGACAAAGTGTGATTTAAAGAAATGTTTTTCCCATGTGACCGTGGGTAAGACTTATTGAAATTTGTGAGTCTATTTTTCATCAACTTTGGCAACTTCTTTTCCTTTTGTCTTTTCAAATACTGCTGACTCATTCCTTTTATCTTATTCTTTGAAATCTCTAATTTCAATTATAATTTTTTAAGCCTCCTCATATTTTTTAAATCCCTTACTTTTTCTCTGTTTCCTATATTTCAAAAGTATCCTTTATCTGTCTCAGTTGATTCTGTTTCCTTTTGTCCTATTCTGTTTACTAAGGATCTGTTTGGCTTCTTCTGACCTATTCAAACTGAATTTCTCTATTTACTGCTGCCAAATATGTTTAAAAAAAAAGTTGGCTTAAAACTCAACATTCAGAAAATTAAGATCATGGCATCTGGTCCCATCACTTCATGGCAAATAGATGGGGAAACAGTGGCTGACTTTATTTTTCTGGGCTCCAAGATTGCTAAATATAGTTATTGCAGCCATGAAATTAAAAGACGCTTACTCCTTGGAAGGAAAGTTATGACCAACCTAGACAGCATATTCAAAAGCAGAGACATTACTTTGCCAACAAAATTCCATCTAGTCAAGGCTGTGGTTTTTGCAGTAATCATGAATGGATGTGAGAGATGGACTATAAAGAAAGCTGAGCGCCAAAGAATTGATGCTTTTGAACTGTGGTGTTGGAGAAGACTCTTGAAAGTCCCTTGGACTGCAAGGAGATCCAACAATTCCATCCTAAGGGAAATTGGTCCTGGGTGTTCATTGGAAGGACTGATGTTAAAACTGAAACTCTAGTATTTTGGCCACCTGATGTGAAGAGCTGACTCATTTGAAAAGACCCTGACGTTGGGAAAGATTGAAGGCAGGAGAGGGGGAATGACAGAAGATGAGATGGTTGGATGGCAACACACACTCAATGGACATGAGTTTGGGTAAGCTCTGAAATTTGGTGATGGTCAGGGAGTCCTGGAGTCCTGAAGTCCATGGGGTCACAAAGAGTTGGGCACGACTCAGTGACTGAACTGAACTGAATATGTTTAAAATATGCAAACAACTCTTAGTTTCAATTATTTTATAATTTATTGTTGAAATTTTTATTAGAATGTTTGCTTTTCAGTTTCCAGTTCTTTCTTGAAATTCACAACTTTGCATATTATCATATTGTACATGGAAATTACAAGCTCATATTCTGTATCTTTTTCTGAACCCTCGTCAAACTGAGAGGGCATTTGCTAAAGACAAATACTAATTTCAAAAATAAAACAAAAAACTTCTACCACTTCTACCAAAATATGAAAAGTTCTGCCCCTGTCTCTTCTCTTCAGCAAGGGCATTGCTCTCATGGATAAAGGATCCTAAATACTGGCCTCCTTCCTGAAGAGCCTCTGTCTTTTGGAATTAAACAATTTTCTTAGGTCTTTCTTTAATGTTTATAGGCAAATAATTTTATATATATTTTTTCTAGTGGAAGAGATGACCCAAATTACCTAATTTGTGTTCAGTGGAAGCAGAAGTTGCTTTTTGGTCTTTATTCTGTGCCCATATTTCTTTTGATTCCATAAAGAAGTTCAGTTTTCCCTAAACTATCACTCAGAACTTGATATGAAGTCCAAAAGATTTTATGTTTGCATTTAAAATCCATAGGTGATGGATCTTGACTCTGATCATTTTTGGAAGTGAGCAGCTTTATTTTATGTTCCACACTTGACAGGTATGTTTCATTTTTAACTACCATGCACTTTGATTATTTTATGGTACTTATGATATCGTACTGTTTTATTTGATTTTATTCATAACAGTAAGAAAGCTATCATCCTCTGCAAGGTAAAGAACTAGGATCATTATCATATCATATTGTTGAGAGCATACCAAACAGTCAGTAAAATTGTTTTCTAATTTAAATGCTTCTTTTAACTACATTGTATAATGTAATAAATTACCAAGTTTCGTATTTCTTCTTTGTAAAATTAAATTAACAAATCCATTTCTAAGTCACAAATATTTTTAAATGAATGTCTTCCCCACCTAGGGATTGAACCTTGGTCTCCTGCATTGCAGGCAGATTCTTTACCATAGGAGCCACTAGGGAAGTCTGAATGGATGAATAATTGATATAATTTCTAAAAGGTACCATTAAAGTATAATAAATTTTAAAAGTACAGGGGAAATCACTCTACAAGTAGCACGATTCTACTGCCATATTAAATTAGCTAACTTGAAAGTGAAAATAATAATTTATACTTTTACTAACTTGTTGAAAGTAAACTCTGTCAATGCATATGCATCTCTAGGTATAATGATAAACATCACAAGTTGTCTCCATTCTCCTTAGTAATTATTGTAACTAAGAAAGTTGGTACATTTTAGGAATTATGTCAGTTATTCATCCATTCATTAAAGTCAATGTATACTTATTCCATATTATAAAAAATACCCTTTTTTATAAATCTCTCTGCCTTATTATTGGATTATGAGCTACTCAATAGAAGCAAAATTGTTTTTGGTATGACTAGTGGCTAGATCTGCAATAGACAGGTAATAGTTACTTATAAACAATTTATTGCTAAAAATCACAAAATACTATTGTGTAAGCTAAAAAAATAACATAATCCCAAGATTCATAATCATTTTATAGGCAAAATAGACTTGAAAATAAAAAAAATAAGATTCATAATTATTTGTAAGGATTTATTGAGCATCTATTATGTACTGGTCAGCATTCAGATGTTGCTGTATTTTAGGGCTTCTCTGGAGTTGGACATGACTGAGCAACTGAACTGAACTGGTGGCTCAGATAGTTAAGAATCTTCTTACAATGGAGGAGACTTGGGTTCAGTCCCTGAGTTTGGAAGATCCCCTGGAGAAGGAAATGGTAACCTACTCCAGTGTTCTTGCCTGGAGGATTATATGGACAGAGGAGCCTGGTGGATTACCGTTCATGGGATCCCAAAGAATCAGACATGATTGAATGACTAACACTTTGAGTTGTTATTTTGACACTTAGAAAAAGATATAGTTCCAGAGGGAATAAATGACTTTCCCAAGTCATTGGTAACTGGTGAAATTCTTGGTCATTATTATTGGACATTAAAAAAAAAAAATAAGAAAAGCTGCAACACATACAATTATAGTCCATGGCAGCAAAAACAGAATAAAATTAATTTTGCCCTACAGCATTCACTGAAAACCAGAGGTTGGCAAATGAAGGCATGAAAACCAAAACCAAACCATTGCCTGTTTTTGTATAATCCATAGCTATGAGTGGCTTTTGATTTTTAAATGATTTAAAAAAGAAACACAATATTTTGTGTGATATGGAAATAATACAAATTTTGTATGTCAGTGTCCGTGAATAATATTTTATTGTCACAGAGTCATGCCCATTCATTTAAATGTTGTTTGTATCTGGTTTTGTATAATAATGGCAGCATTGAGTAAATATTGTAGACTCTATGGCTCACAAAGCATAAAATATTTACAATCTGGCTCTTAACAGAAAAAGTTTGCCAGTTCTTTTGTAGGATATGCATCTCTTCTCTGTGTTTACCTGGATTTATAGGTACATGCATCTTTTTTTATGGCAGTTTTCTCTTGCCTCGCATAACTAACTTTTTGTTTTTATGTTTTCAAGTGGCCATGCCTTGGTTGATTTCTCCAATTTGTATTTGAAGCATCAGAATCATTCGTTTGGCTATTTGTTCACTTGGAAAATAAAATACATGAGGATACTGGAATGAAGCTTCTGCTTTTATCATGTCCAGATCTTTCTAGCTTCATTCCAGATGTAGTGATAAGAGGATTAGACTGGCACTTTATGTCTGCAAAATGTTTTATAACATGTTCATTCAGAAGTTAACCATATTAGCACATTTATAAATACAATTAGGACATTTTTACAGCTGTTTCATCTACATTTTTCCTAATAACATGGGAAAAAAAAATAGTTTGCAAAGTTGCTCAATTGTCAGAGATTCCAGCTGTGAAGGTGTTTTCCTATAACATTTGGAAATGTGTCTACAAAATATCAACACAATCTAGAGATTGAGTAATTGAGGCAAACATTGGTAAACTTAAGTATTTGATTGAATTGACAAGCTGTTTGACTCAACTCACGGGTAGGATTATAACAGTACTAAAAAGGCACAAAATAATGTAAGACACCAAAATAAAACACACTGTACTCTTTACTTATATTTTCAAATTTTGATTTTTTTTATGAGGCTAGGATGGCCATTGTCAAAGAAAAGAGAATAACAGATGTTGTGGTGTATTTTAAGAAATTGAAACATTTACCCTGCTGGTTGGAAAGTAGTTCCTCTAAAAGTTAAAAATATAACTACCATATGATCCAGCCATCCCGCTTTTTGTTTGTGGGAAATAATTTAAATCAAGACTTCAGGAAGATATCTGCACTTCCATATTCTTTATATCATTACTTAAAATAGCTGAGATGTGGAAACAACCTAAATTACCCATTTATTGATAAATGGAAAAAGAAAATGTGATATATACAAATAATGGAATATTTTGAAGAGTTAATAAAAAAGGAAATGCTGTCACATGCTGCAACATGGAAGAACCCAGAAGACATTTTGTTGAATTAAATATACCAGTCACAAAAGGACAAATACTGTATGATTCCACTCATTTAAATATCTAAAATAGTTGTAGTCACTTAAATGGAAAGTAAAATTGTAGTTGCCAAAGACTTGTGGAAGGAAAGAGAGAAAATTAGTGTTTAATGGGTATAAAGTTTCAGTTTTGCAAGATGAAAAATTTTAGAGATCTTTTTTTTTAGAGATCTTTTGCAAAACAATGTGAATATACTTCACACTACTGATCTGTATTCAGTTTAAAAGTTGGATTTTTTAATTTATTTTAACCACTGAGTTGTTTTCTTTTAACCACTTTGAACTGCTGTATGAGGTCTTCATATATTTGGAGATTAACTCTTTATCTGGTATATAATTTGCAAATGTTTTCTACCATTCTATAGACTGTCTATTTATTTTACTGTGTAGATTTTTTGCAACATGGTTCAATTTATTTATTTTAATTGTTAATTTCTTTTCTGTTGCTTGTGATTTAGGTGTCATAAAAATATTATCGCTAAGACTTGAGTCCAATATATTTTTCAAGTTTTCTTCTAGAAATTTTATGTTTTCAAATTTTATATTTAAGTTGTAATCCATTTTGAGTTTATTTTTATGAATGGTATAAGATAGGGTTCTAGTTTCATTCTTCTACAGGGTATTCAATCTTTCTAGCACCATTTATTGAGGAAACTGTGTTTTCTCTATTGAGTGTTCTTAGTTCCATTCTCAAATATTAGTTGACCAAATATGTCTCTTTTACTGGACTAGATGAATTATCCTTTTTTAAGATAGGAAACAGTCACAAATATGTAAAGTAGTTTGAATAATTTAAGTATCATTCATGGTACAGCTGGTACATTTAAATCCTAAGGTAGCTATAACTTTTATCTAAATCTGGGGAGCTATTGCACAGTATAAAAGATAACTGACTCCAGTAGCTATTTATAAAGAATAATTTGGAGACACACAATCACTGTTATTAACTAATTCCCTTTTCAGCTCAATTGCTACCTCCTCAGAAAAATTGTCATTGACATCCACCAAAAGCTTTCCCTACCTGCAACCATATCTCACCCTGTTTTATTTTCTTTCTGGTATTTATAGCAGATTATTTTTCTTTATTTTTATCAATAGTTTATGCCTCCTAAGCAGAATATAAGTTCCTTATAAATTGGGATCTTGTCTGATTTATCTTCCGTATTCTCAGTATGTAAATTAGGATTTGTCATAAGGTATACATTCCATATACTTATGGATTAAATGAATTAGTATTAAACAAGACAACATAGATATCATCATTCTATTCTACTTTCCTTCATGGATTATGCAGACTGAAGTTTGGTCTAAATCATCCCTCAAGGAGCGCTGCCAGTTTCCATTTTAACATTATTTCTGCCTAGGGGAAAGTAGATGTATTTATGTGGAAAGGGTTACTTCATGGGATTACTACAAGGGAAATCCTTAGGTGTAATCTCTGTATTAAGCCTATTGGCATTCTCCCCCCCCCTCTTTTCCCAAGAAATCTCAGTTGTATATAAAGCAGACCTGTCTCAGGCTACATGTTATTTTTCCTAACCTTCTTTGTATATAGATGTGGCTATGTAATCATTTTCTATTTAATGAGAATGAAAGAGTATCTTGGGACATTACAAGAAGACTTCTTAAGGAAGTCAGAGTAGCTTCTTAATGTTTATGGTTAGACAAATTATTTTAACCTTTTCTTCATTTCTAATGTATACATTCAAAGCAAAAAAATTTCCTTCTAATCACTGATTTGCAATGTCCCACAAATTTTGATGTTTTTATTTTTATTTTCCACTTGCATTTTCAGTGTTGTCTTTGAATAGTCCATTTAGTTATTTTAACTCACTCTACCAAAGTCAAATGAAAATAATTTTGACCTAAGTTATACTCAAGTTGAGTGTCATGAAAACTTTAAGCCTTTCTCCTTGTCAGAGGCATACTAAGTATGCTAAATGGTAATTTTGTCAGTGATGAATTATGCAAAGCCAAAATAAATTTTCTAGAATTTGCAAGGACAGATTTAAATTGCAATTTAAGAACACAGAGGGAAAGATTAAGGGATTAGAAATCTCTCTTTGCAGAGTACAATGACTCTGTGAGAGGACTGTAAGTCTGTGTATGAGTTGGTGCCCTCTCTGAACTTTATGTCAGTAAAATCATTTTGCCTGAAACAGATTTCTGGTAAGAAATGTTTTTTAAAGAAGCTTTATCTGGCCAGTCACTTTAAAGAGGAATGTGTGTGTGTGTCTGTGTGTGTGTGTGTGTCTGTGTGTGTGTGTGTTCAGCTGAATGTCTAGGTGTTTAGGAGAAAACCAGCTCTCAAAATTCTTCAAAAACTGTATCGGTTTTTGAATTTTTTAAAAATTATTTCTTATATTATTTTACTATAACTGACATGAAATCTGTTTTAAAACATTTCTAAAATGGATGTTTAGGCATAGTAATATATATATATATATATATATATATAAATAATATATATATATTTAATACTTAGGATGTTTTAGTGGGAGTTTACCAGCCAGATCTTAAGATGGCTAAATCTTCATCTAATTAACAGAAAATAAATTGGTAAATTCTAAAATTGAGTTATCCATTAATGAGTCTGTGTGTGCTATTTTGTGTCAATACCAGAAGGAATGTCTAAACACAGTATAAGCAATTGATTCTATGGAACAGAATTAGAACATAGATCATGCAGGGGGCCTAAAAAACATGTGTGTTTTATCTTGATAAAGTAAAAGAAATTTAAGAGATGTTTAACTGTTTGTATTTTATCAATAGTGGAGTTTTAATTGAAAAATACTTTGAGGCACTTGTGCAACTGAATTTTTATTACACTCAAAATAGAAATTACATAAATGGCCAAGTATTAAAATAATGAAAGTCAAATCATTTTATAAAATTTATTTTTAATTATAAAGAAAACATCACATTTTGAAAAAAAATAATTGTCAGAAAAGACATGTCTAGTGATATTAAGTTTCTTCATGCCATATTTCAAACTATGTCAGTCTTATGAGCAACAGTGCACTTGCTGGATTTTACACTAAGTTCAGTTCAGTTCAGTCACTCAGTCGTGTCTGACTGTTTGTGACCCCATGAATCACAGCACATCAGGCCTCTTTGTCCATCACCAACTCCCAGAGTTCACTCACACTCATGCCCATCGAGTCAGTGATGCCATCCAGCCATCTCATCCTCTGTCGTCCCCTTCTCCTCCTGCCCCCAATCCCTCCCAGCATCAGGGTCTTTTCCAATGAGTCAGCTCTTCCGTGAGGTGGCCAAAGTACTGGNATGGCATCACTGACTCGATGGGCATGAGTCTGAGTGAACTCCGGGAGTTGGTGGACAGGGAGGCCTGGCGTGCTGCGATTCATGGGGTCACAGAGTTGGACACGACTGAACTACTGAACTGAACTGAACTGAACTGAATGGCCTAGTGTTTTTCCCTACTTTCTTCGATTTAAGTCTGAATATTGCAATAAGGAGTCCATGATTTGAGCCACAGTCAACTCCTAGTCTTGTTTTTGCTAACTGAAAGAGCTTCTCCATCTTCGACTGCAAACAATATAATCAATCTTATTGTGTTATTGACAATCTGGTAACATACACTTGTAGAGTCTTCTCTTGTGTTTTGCAAGTGTGTGTTTGCTATGATCAGTGCGTTTCCTTGGCAAAGCTCTGTTAAGCTTTCTCTCTGCTTTATTTTGTATTCCAAGGCTAAACTTGGAGTTTAGCCTTCATTTTGTATCCAAGGCTAAACTGTTACTCCAGGTATCTAATGACTTCCTACTTTTGAATTCCAGTCTCCTATGATGGAAATGTCATCTTTTTTTGGTGTTAGTTCTAGAAGGTCTTCATAGAACCATTCAACTTCAGTTTCTTCAACATTAGAGACTGAGGCATAGACTTCAATTACTTTGATATTGAATGGTTTGTCTTAAAAGGAACAGAGATCATTCCGTCATTTTTGAGACTGCAACCAAGTACTGCATTTTGGACTCTTTTGTTGACTTTGAGAGCTACTCCACAAAACTTAATTTCATATGTAATGAATATTACATATTTCAAATTTAATTTCTAAATGTAACTTTAGATTAATTAGACTCAATATCTTAAAGTAACAGTTATTCTTCATACATGAATAAAAAGAATAGAAATATCTTTTATAGCTTAAACACTATTTAATATATAATATAGAGGTAAATACTCAAAAATTAATGTTATTAATGCTAATGTAGATATACACTAAGCATTGATATAAGTATACATTAAGATTGTTTAAGTATTATATATTTTAACTAATATGGGAATTTGAAATAATCTGTATGCTCAATTTTCTTAAGAAAAAAAATGCTGACTTACCACTCGGTATTAAAAAAACTATGTTCATGACATCTGGTCCCAACACTTAATGGCAAACCGAAGGGGAAAAGGTGGAGGCAGTAACAGATTTCCTCCTCTTGGTCTCTAAAACCACACTGAATGGGGACTGCAGCCATAAAATTAGACAATTGCTTCATGGCAGGAAAGCTATGACAAACCTAGACAGTGTGTTAAAAAGCAAAGACATCACTTTGCTAACAAAGGTCTGTATTGTCAAGGCTATAGTTTTTCCAGTAATCATTTACAGATGTGAAAGCTAGACAATAAAGAAAGCAGAACCTCAAAGAATTGATGCTTTTTGAATGAGGTGTTGGAGACTCTTGAGAGTCCCTTGCAGGCAAGGAGATCAAACCAGTCAATCTTAAAGAAAATCAACTCTGAATTCTCTTTGGAAGGACTGATGCTGAAGCTGAAGTTCCAAAACTTTGGCCACCTGATGCAAATAGCTAGCTCTTTAGAAAAGACACTGATGCTGGGAAAGATTGAAGGCAGGAGAAGAGAACGACAAAGGATGAGATGGTTGGATGATATCAACAACACAATGGATATGAACTTGGGCAAACTCAGGGAGATGGTGAGGGACAGGGAAACCTGGCATGCTGCAGTCCACGTGGTTGTGATGAGTCAGACATGACTTGGCGACTGAACAACAACAACAATTATCCAAATATGTGTGGATATTTAAGATCATTTTAGCATAACAATACCAACACTAGTTAATATTTAGACTGCACATGATGTTTAAGATTGTTTTTCAGTTTTTTTCTTTCTGTAGAATATATTCTACTAATATACATACAAAATACTCTAAATACTCTAAAATTCAATTGAAATAATTATTCTCAAATTGGATATGTAACCAACTTGATATAAAATTAGATTTTTGGTTTCTTTTTTAAAAAAAATTTAGCCATCACTTTCTAATTTAATTTTATTTTTAATCTATCTTTGGAAATTATGTTTTCAAATTTAAATATATAATAAGACATGTTCATACAACTGTGTCTTTAATCTCTGTCATATCTATCTGTTCTCTATTCTTCCCAGCTTTACTTTCCCTACTATCAGTGATTCCTGTTACAGATATAAGCAAATGTACATATATATGCATTTATGCATACATGAGTATATAATTTTTTTATATAAAATGTAAAGATATATGCAATTGGAATGGTAGAATATATGTAACTATTTCTTCTGTACTCTACATTTTATTAATTTAAAAGTTATTTCATGAGAGGATATAAATAATTTATCATTTTATATCATTTCATGATACAGTCTCATTCAGTAGATACATTATTATAGTTTATTGAATCAGGCCTACATTAATGAACATTGGATTTATTTTAATCTTTTGCTATTTCTATAAATACTATAATGGATTATATTTGTCCTAAACTATTTCAAATTTTGCCAATATAATTGCTGATTCTTAGTATTAGGATTGTCAAAGGATAAATGCATCAATTTGCAATTCTTTATTTCAGATATTTTAAATTCCCTTTGTAGGCATCATTTAGCATAGGATACCCACCAGCATTATAATAGAGAGCCTGATCTCTCATAACTTCCTAATTAGATAATGATATTTGTTATGATTAATTCTATGTGTCCTCTGGCTACAGGGTGCCCAAATTAAACATTATTTTTGAAATGTGTCTATGAAAATGGTTCTGGATGAGATTAGCATTTTTGTTGATGGATCAGTAGAGTATATTGCCCTCCAAAATTTGGTTTAATATCTTCAAGTCCATTGAGTGCTTCATGAGAACAAAAGGCAGAGGAAGGAGTAATTTGCCCTTTTATGCTGCCTGCTTGCCTGCTTGAGTTGGAACCTCCTTTTATCTTCTCCAGCTGTGTTTTAAACTATCAGCCACACTGGTTCAGAGGTCTTCAGGTTTGGACTAAATTACACCACTTGCTTTCTTGAGTTTCTGACTTACAGATTATAAGACTTTTCAGCATCCATAATCGTGTGAACCAATTCCTCATAATAAAATATCCATATAAATATATATAAAATCTCCTACTGATCCTGCTTCCCTGAAGGACTTTGGCTGAAATAATGTTACCGAACTTTTGGATTTTTGCCAGTTTTATAGACTAGGTCATTAGTCCAGTAAGATTCATTTTATATGTTTGAGAACCCTATTCTTTTCTTCATCTATGAACATATGATTTTGCTTTGTTCATCATATAATTATGACCATTATTGTAGCAGGTGGTTTCATTCATTTCTTTACATTTCTAAGAGAAGTTCTTTATATGCTAAGAAGTTTAGCTCTTAGTCTGTGATTTACAACTTTTAAAATGATACCAACTTTAACAATACCCCCCCTTTTAAATTTATTCCAGATTTTAAATATAGAAGCTAAAGAACATTTCCTTTCTTCTCCCATCAAGTTACAAAGAGAATGGCCCACCATCCTCTGTATTGTCCCCAATTATTTTGTTCACATTGAAAAAAAAGTTCTAACCAGCAATGCATTGCTCTTTACTCTTTATGGAGTCTTCCCTAGTGGCTCAGCATTAAAGAATCCACCATCAGTGCAGGACATGTGTGTCTGATCTCTGAGGTGGAAAGATCCCCTGGAGGAGGGCATGGCAACCCACTCTAGTATCCTTGCCTGTAAAATCCTATGGACAGAAGATCCTGGCAGGCTACAATCCATAGCGTTGCAAATAGTTGGACACAATTGAAATGACTTAGCAAGCTTGCACAAATGTGTTCTCTACTGCTTGTCTCCTGTCTTAAGACTAAAACCTGCTTAAAGACAGGAAATATGTATGTGCAACATTCTACCTCAGCATGTTTATCAGACCAAGAATGTACACTCACTTAATAGTAAAGAAATAGTTTAATAGATGATTGAGTAAAATAATTCAATTAAGGATTAGCTCAATAAAAATTACATCCTTTTGAAAAATCATTATTTTTGATTGTATATTTAGAGTCTGCTGAATTAAACCTTAACACAAATGTAAATCTAGTACTTGTATTTGTATGTGTACTATTTTTTTCTATATCTCAATTAGTTACCTGTTATGAAAACTTCACAAGAAAAGCTATAGTATTTGTTTATTTGAGTCTGGTGAATCAAACATTTCTAACTTCTTTTTTAAGTTGAAAACATACTTAAAGGTTCCTTGGAAGAACTTTGTGTGTACAACATAGAGAAGTGAGAAAAGCTGACAGATTTATGTTCTTGAAATTCAGTTGGAGGAGGGCAGGATGATGAATCAAATTAAACCATGCTTCAAGATAAACACTTATAATCAAAAAAAAGAATGGTAGAAATTGGTTATTTGAGAAACTAAAGAAGATATTCTGAAAAATCTTATATAGTTAAGGATAGCTCTTAAAGAAAAATGGAAAGGAAGGGGAAATTTAAGATAACCAACCCATAAAAAAAGGCCACATCTGAATAAGGAAGCTCAATGATTTAAAAGAGTTCTAAACTCAAGGTCTCCCAAATAATAAAAATTATGGAGCAGGCAGAATAAGAGCAGGATTTGTAATTTTATTCTCTTAACACCAAACTATCAATCTATTTACAATAAAGACAAAATTACAACTATATACATATATATGGGAATTCCTAGATGGCTCTAGTGGTAAAGACCTGCCTGCCAAAACAGGAAACATAAGAGACACAGGTTTGATCCTTGGATCAGGAAGATCCTCTGGAGGAGGTATGGTAAGCCACTCCAGTATTCTTGCCTGGAGAATCCCATGGACAGAGGAACCTGGTAGGCTATAGTCTATAGGAAAACTAAGGGTCGAACCTGACTGAGGCAACTTAACATGCTTGCATACACATACCCATGTATGTTTCTCTAGCCCAAGATTGTATAGTGAGATCAAATATATAAAAGTAGCTTGAGGCTTCAGTTCAGATGTTAGAGTTTTAAGTCCTATTTGTCATTACAGTCATCTCTGGTCCTTTAAAACTTACATAAATACTTGAATGCTACCTCAATCCTTTTGAATCAAAATCTCTGGGCTAGACTGTGAATGTTTCCACTTTTCAAAATTCTGTTGGAAATTTTGGTATATAAATAGCATTGAATACCTCTTGTTTAAAAAAATGGAATTTAAAACAACTTATTAAAATGTTAATTTGTCAGCCATACATGACTGGTAAAAGTTGAATTGGTTGAATTGAGTGTAGAAGCCAAGACAGAATCTGGGTGATCTGGAGATGTCTAAAGGTTGGGTGTTATAAGCAAGAATAGGGTAGACATCGCAACATAGATGAAATGCAGCCCAGCTTCTCCCTCTGAAATGAATCTTTATTCTCCACTGATTGATGGAATTGTACATAAAGGTCAGTGGTAACTTAATTTGTTCCATTAAATTAGATGAGTGCAAGCAAATTAGACATTGAATAAAGGTGCATTTAATAGAGGGATCCTATTGATTAACTGTATCTCCCTCAAATCTATATGTTCAAGCTCTAACCCACAATGTCATGGTATCTTGAGATAAAACCTTTGGGAAGTAATTAAGATAAGGTCATGAGGGTAGTGTTCTCATGATGAAATTACTGCCTTTGTAAGAAGAATTACTCTTCTCAGAATTCTACTTTCCAGAACTAGAAGAAATGCATGTTCCTTTAAGCCACTCAATCCATGGTATTTAGCTTTGTCAGCCTGAGCTGATTAATATCAGTGCATAACTTCATTGTAGAACATGGGGGGAAATTGAAAATAACTAGTACCTCCCTTTGTTTTCATTACTATTGGTAGTCTTCATAGCATTTTTGGACTAAACTATGCTCCCTCTAATATTTCTCATTATTACTGGAATTGTATATTCATGAGACGGCTACAGAAGATAATATGCTACTGATACATTTATACTTGATTCCTAAATTTAGTTTAACCTCAGATATGCAGATGATACCAGTCTTATGGCAGAAAGTGAAGAAGAACTAAAAAGCCTCTTGATGAAAGTGAAAGTGGAGAGTGAAAAAGTTGGCTTAAAGCTCAACATTCAGAAAACAAAGATCATGGCATTTGGTCCCATCACTTCACAGGAAATAGATGGGGAAACAGTGGAAGCAGTGTCAGACTTTNCTCATTAGAACTGATTCAAATGTATTCTTTTTGATGGCTGAGTAATACTCCATTGTGTATATGTACAAAACTTCTTAAATGATAATTCCTTTTGAAAACTTACAAGTTACAGATTCTTAACTATCTTTTTAACATAATACAATCAATAACACTAATTACAAACCTTAAATCACATTTTTCTTCAAAATCTCTCCAATTTTTAAACTTTGATTTTACAAGGTTTTTTTTTATGGTATTGATATGGGAGAGTATTTTAGCATAGTTGTCACTATCACTATCTATACAAGCATTGTCATGTTGATATTTTCATCTCTGGATGATATAATCATCGAATCTTAAACAAGGATAATAGAAAAAAATTTAGAAGTTAAATTGCATGATGTTTTCTCTTGAATTTAAGCCTTTCAAATATTAAGAACCAAAGAATTGTCATAGGATTCCTTTCCCTCATTTGTGCTATCCTTAGTCGTTTCTAACTCTTCATGACCCCACAGACTGCAGCCTGACAGTCTTCTCTGTCCATGGGGATTCTCCAGGCAAGAATGCCAATGTGGGTTGCTATGCCCTCCTCCAGGGGATTTTCCCAAACCAGGGATCAAACCCAGGTCTCCTGCTTTGCAAACAGTTTCTTCACCAGCTGAGCTACCAGGAATGTCAAATTAGTTATTTCTGTCCCTCTTTCTCCTATAATATTAGCTGAAAAATAGAAAACTTTATCTTTAATTGAAGTAAGAATGTAGAAATTTCCATTTTCAGCATATGAAGTATAACTTCAAAATGTATAGACAATTGAACTAGTACAAGAAATAATGTTGTGGGAAATGTATACTTACCAAAACTTATGCATTTTAAACAGAAGGCTAAGTTTGCAAAGGTGNTAGTTATTTCTGTCCCTCTTTCTCCTATAATATTAGCTGAAAAATAGAAAACTTTATCTTTAATTGAAGTAAGAATGTAGAAATTTCCATTTTCAGCATATGAAGTATAACTTCAAAATGTATAGACAATTGAACTAGTACAAGAAATAATGTTGTGGGAAATGTATACTTACCAAAACTTATGCATTTTAAACAGAAGGCTAAGTTTGCAAAGGTAGAAGTGGTTAAAAAAAAAAAAAAGCCCATTACTTAGAGGGGCAACATTGGGTCTTCAGTGTTGCCCCTATGGAATAGCTTGAGAGGGAAGGCCCATTGGAGAAATGTGCAAACATGCTATGTACACAGGAAACATTTATTTAATGAGCACATTGGGGAGAAAAACTGCAGCTACAAATAGTCCTGTGTCTACAATACTGGTACCACTAGATGACAAATGTTGGATTAGCGTGCCCTTTTTACATTTATGAATATGACAAATAGATTTTATTTTATCATTTTTAATTTAATGTTTGATTATTCTTACTTTAGATGAATTTTATTTTCATTAAATGTGGTGATTAATTGGATGGCAATTTTGCTTGGCCACAGTATCCAGATATTTGGTCAAACATTCTTTGACATATATCTGTGGAGGTATCTTTAAGTGAAATTAACAGTTGATCAGTAGGTTTACATTTAAAATAACACTATATTCTAAAGGAAAAGTATAGAGAAGACATACCATGGTAATATATGACCCCAAACAGGTTAGACTGCTAATATCTTGCAAAGTCCTTCAAAGTAACAAATGTGAAATAACTTAAAATTCTGCCATAAGTTTCAACATAACAAAGAATCAATTTCTGTAAAAAATAAAATGAGCAAAAATCATTTAACAGTAGGCAATATTAATTACTTGTAGTTCATTTCAGGTTAAAAATTAAAATATAGGGTACATAAAGAGATCTGTTATTGATAACCGAATTGATATGTTAAGTAGCTATTAAACTAGAAAAAATCTAATTGTTCAGCCACTTACATATTGTCTAACTGTGCTTGCTCAACTAGATTATACAACATTCAAAAGAAAACAATGATGAATATTGTCAAAGTAGAAATAACTATCTATATTTA